>CM077835.1:12773048-13140548 GCA_039720395.1 Liquidambar formosana
AATTAACAATGATTATGTGATGTATTTCTATCTAATTTCATAAACTATGAGTAATGAAATTACAATAGTTTAATAGTTTGTAAGATGTTTACAGAATATTACAACAATTTTTTTAAGGGTTATGTGAAAAAAGATTAAACAATACTGCGGTTTCTTGTAATTTACCCTCTTTCTTTTTTTTTCTTTTTTTTTTTATTTTTTACCACAATGAATTTCAAATCTCAGATTTACCCAAATCCTTTTTTTTTTTTTTTTTTGGCAATAAATAAAATCTACGCTAACCCCTAACCCTTTTAATATCAACAAATTCATGTCAAAACTTCTCCATAAACTAGAACTTGAGATTACTTACTCAATAAGTAAGGAGAATGCTATTAATGTATCATGCCATTAAACTTACCAAAATCCTACATTATCATTATATCAGTCCATAAGATTTATTGATTCATAATTTCATACTAGTCTTTTTGTCTTTTTCTTTTTTTATGACCACAAACTAAAATCGAACTTTACACTATCGTTGTACCAATTAAACTAATGTTATTCTCTCTCTCTCTCTCTCTTTTTGACAATAAATAAAATATCTACTATACCCTACGCCCAACCCCTCTTAATAGCAATAAATGGATATTAATGTTTTTTTATAAACTTGAACCTGATATCACTATTTTTTTTTTTTCTTTTTCTTTTTTAGCTAAGGAGACCATACAACAAAAAAGAAAGGAAAAAAAATATAAAAAAAAAAAAAAAACTAGCCCCACGAGCAATGATCCACCACGCATGCCTCTAGGGACAAATAGAGAGTCTGAATCAAGAAAGCCTGAAAAACCCACTTTAAAAACCCATTTTATCATTGCATCAGCATCCCCATTAGCACATCTAGTGAGATATACCTATTAAACTACTTATGCCATCGACGCTAAGATTTTATTCATTCATCCCACGCTATCAGATGTCTTGTTTACACCACCAAACCTGTACTCGTATAATTTTGGTTAAGTCACTAGCTCGAAGACAAAAAGGAAATCTTCTCAACAAGCATCCTTTGCATCTCTTGAAAGGAAGCCCTTAGGCTATTTGACTATTCCCTAAGGAGCAACTACCGAAGTTTTGACCAAGTCCATTCTTGCCAACTTGAAATCGTGTGCGCAAAAATCTGTTGACAAAATTTTCCAAGAAAAATAGGTTAATATCAAATCTTTACTGGGTACAAATCTCTGATTCAAGTCTACAAATGTATATTCTTTTGAGAAAGTCAAAAAGATTTGGCGCCTACAAGTATGCACCATTTTCACTTTATTTGAGTTGAATGCTTGCCAAATATGCTCAATATATTGTTTTCAAAGTAATTAACAGCTAGATTTCTTTGATTAAAGTTGCCATCCAAGTCGGATGATAAAGCGTGCAAGCATCATATCCGATGCTTTAATTCGAATCTCCATAAGATTAGTAATTTTCATTATCCTACTAACTTACTAATTATATAAAATACTTGTTTACGAGTTTCTTGATTAACAACATAAGAAACAAATATTTTCCTTTGAATATGGGAGATTTAGGCCCTAAAAATTCTTTAATATTGTCACTTAATTCAAGTTGACATTAAAAATATTTCTTATACATGACTTTTCCAATATTATGTAAAATTTTCACTTGATTTAGTTTGAGTATTCCCATTTCAGGTCAATGATCAAAACCTGAAGCTACTGACTTTGTTTTCTGGGTGGGCAAGCAAACAGTGGTCCAACTTGCACCAAAGTTTTAGGCGTAAAGGATTCCTCCATTTGCCCTGTGCTTACAAGTTATAAGCCATACACTCATATCGGTGTCATTTTCTCTACTTAATTCCTAGAAATGTATTAAGAAAGATAGTGACTCAAATCTTTAAATTTTTTTGCTTGCAATTCATGAAAGTTAGGCACCATTGGCAAGTTTTTTGTAGGAGACTTTGGTTCTCGACGAGACCCAAATCTTTAAGCTTTTGTTTACCATTCGTGATCGAAATTAGGCACCATTGACAACTTGCAACACTAGCTAGGTGGGTGCCTCAACTAGTCAAACCGAGGTATAGAGTAGATTGCCCACACCTAGTTGACATCTTTGAAAGTGATTCTATAGAAGCTATTTCTTTCGAATTAAGCAAATAAGGAGATATAGATGCCATTCAAATCAAATGGTAAAACGTGTGAGGATCGCCGCCCATGTCAAGGTTCATTATGATGCGCGTCTTCAATTTACTTACCCACAAAATATAAAATAATTATAAATATGTTTCACCATATATACAAGGATTACACAACCTAAATACTTTTTATAAAAATAAAAGGGTATATTACAATAAACCTCTTAATGTTAGACCTTTTTTAACATAACCACCTTTAAAATATATATATATATATATATGGTTGCAATGTTTCTCCAATAATTTACAAATTTAGCACTTAGGACCACCAGTTAATTGTTTTTCGTAGAATTAATGATGGTCATGTGATGTTTTTCTATCTAATTCCATGGGCAACGATTAACGATGGCTCTTATTACTAAATTTGTAAGTTGTCTAGGGAAACATTACAATCATTTGTTCTTTAAACGGTTACGGGAAAGGGGGTAGACATTAGGAAGGTCGGTTTCTTGTAATTTATCCAAAATGGAAACATAAAATAAATAGCAAAACAAATAAACTTTGATGGAGATAATGGCTAAAACTTAGGCATCTAGAGTATAATGAAATTCTCTTAATCTAGCTTGTTTATGCCCCCCACAAAGGAATGGAACTTTGACATTTTTCATTATGGTTTAATGGACCTAATTCCTTCATTACTTTGACATTCTCCTTATCTAGTTTATGCGTCAGGATAATATCACTTTGACATTCTTCTTTATGGTTTAATGGGCCTAACTCCTTCATTAATTTTTCTCTGTCATTTGTTCTGCTGGAGCCCAATGATGTGATAGTTCTTGCAATAGGTCACTAATCAATATACAGTCTTACACCCATGATGAACCCAGCTTTTCTCTACATAAGAACAAGGCGTTGGATTCTGTCAAAATTTGCAGTACGTTTTGCGAAAAAGAAAAAGTTGAATGAACAATGCTGGATGTCATTGTTTTTGCACTCATTTCTTACACTAGAGTGAATGAGTGGTTATGGTTGGTTTAGTCCCTTTTTTTTCAAGGGAGAATCAAAGGTAAATTGGGAAGAGCAATATTCTGGCCTTGTACGCTGTGAGATGGGATGGTTATTAAAAATAAATAAATAAGAAAATTTTACTGCTTTTAGAAAGCTGCCTATCACTTGTATTCTATGAAGCACTTATATGATAGTATAAAGCAGGGGCCTAGACCTTTTCGGAGTTAGGATTTCACGGCTGGAAAGATTTCATAATTTTTTATTTTTTTTTATAATTTTTAGGTTATGTCACCTCTCCTTTCCTTATATTAGAACAATTGGTGACCAGGTAAGAGGAGAAAGGCCTACCTTCAATCTATCCTTGTTTCTTAAGGATCACTTGATTGATCTAATGGCTTCCGTAGATATGCACGAATTCCTTTTTCATTATTATATCGCGTGTGTTCCTACTGCTAGTATGAATTAAGACACCTAGAATATCTACCAATTCCTTTTTTTATTATTATATGACACATATGTTCTAGTTGCTAGTATGAATTAAGATCAATAGTTAGAAATCTGTAGTCATTTGTGAAGAATAAAATATTTGCAATCATTAATAAATTAATAGCATTATAGCATACTTAGATAATTTTATATTTTTATATTTTTTATATTTTTTGGCCAAACGAAAGGTATCGGAAGCCATTAGATCCAAACTAGTTCTCTTGTGATACACAAACCATCCGTAAACTCATTCATCCAATAGTGAAGGAGAAAAAACTCGAATTCAGGACCTATTATTCTTGAGCCAATCCTTTACCATCTAAGCTGCTCTCGTGAATTATTAAATAATGTGAATGCATCAACTTAATACAACAGTTTTTCGATTGCTTCATTCATATAATGCAAAATTACTTCCTTACACCTCAAGTATGAAAATAATCTTATTATTATATATTATTATTATTACTACTGCCTTTTCAGTACATGGTTTTAGAGTTTTACTACGACCACTAATCTCTTGTGACAAATTTTTTTTTCCCATTGCCATTGATGATGTCTCTCATTATCCTCTCATGTACATCATTGCATTAACAGTCATAATCCCAACTTTCTTGTTTCTTCGGATACAATTGTTGCCTTTTTTTTTTCTTTCTTTCTTTTTTCTTTTTTTTATTTTTATTATTTTTTTTATTTTTAAGGGTACACCAAAATTTCCTAAAGGTTCAAAGTGGGGAGGCATATGGGAATTTTAGATTGGTCAAGCTATAGGAAAATAATTACAGTTTAGTTCTATTTTCTACTAACTTTCTGTTAAGGGACTATTAACTTAACTAACAATAATTACTAATTGTAATTATTTTCCTTTAGCCCTACCAATCTAAAATTCCCCTAAACGACTCTAGAGCTATGCGCTTTTCCTTGTCAAAATCAATAGTGAGTGGGTAAAAAACTCACGAAAATTTTGTATTTTCTTGAAGAAATATCTCTTTCGTAAAAATGTCACATCTACACACGGAAATGAGAGGAATAGATATGGAGTCATCGTCAACTACCTATTTATAGACGTAATTGATCGTCTCCTGAAAATTTAAACTCTGGCAATCAAGTTGGAAGGATGAGTGTGACTCTTCAAATTTTCTTATCAAAGCAAAAAAGATTTGATTAAGGATATAAAATAAAAGGTGATAGATACTCCATCACATTCATCCTGCAAGGATTACCACATAATTCTGTAATGTGAGTCAGCTGGTTTCATAGGAGAACATGTTCCATCTAAAATGCATCACAACTCATCGAACCACTTACCTCACTTTCAGCTAATTTGGCCAATCATATACTCTACGGGAAACTCTTGCCATTTTGGCTAAATTTGCTTTGCTTTTGGCCAAATGTGCCTACTTCGATTTTGGCCAAGTCGAGCCAATTTTCATTAACTTGGTTTTTTGTTGATTTGGCAAACTCGACTTATATTTTGGCTAAATTCGCTCATATTTTAGCCAATTTGGCAAAATTTGACTTGTTGTTTGGTAGATTTTGCCAACTTTACTTGAATTTTGGCTCATTTGGCCAACTTAGCAAATTTGTCCGACTTTGTTTGGCATTAGGCTGGTTTGGCCAACTTTATTTAGATTTTGGCCTACTTAACTAATTATATAATAATGCGTTTGGATGAGGGATTTGCAAAAGAGATTTGGCTAAAATAAGATTTTAATGTCAAATTATAATGGCAGTAATAATAACAAATGAAATTCAAATCGCATCTTAATTCAAATCCCTCTTACAAAATCCCTTATCTAAGCGCAACTTAAATTTACATAATTTTTGTGTGACTATTTTGCCCCCTTTTTAGAAACGGAAAGATATGTGATCCACTATAAAAGAGTCTAATCCAATATTCGATCATCATTTCGTCGCTTGCTTTTACAATGGCCTGCAGGTCTTCACAATATCTCGTAAGCATGCATTAACACCCACATATTCGCTTTATGGCATTTGCATATCACTCCCATATTTTAAGAATTATACATCTATACCCCCGTGTTGTGAAGTCCTTGCATTCGAGACCCAACTAATTCCTATCTCAATGGTAAATTTGTTCAAAATAAACAAAAATTAATGGAAAAGGATGGAATTATAATTGCAAGGCTTTTGGATTTTATTTTATTTTATCTTCACGTGGTCTCATGAATGAATAAGTCAGCCAATGAATTGGGTAGACAACCTTTATAGGATATTTTGAATATTTCCTTCGCTCATTGTATAGGTTTTCTCCCATTTTTCCTTAAAAATCTTTATTTTCCTTAATAATCCCAAACATCCAATTGGTAGTTCAATTCATTCTAACATTTCAAGTTTTGATAGCAACAATCCGTGTTTTCATGCATCAATAAGCATGCTGTGCCCACTACTAGCCTTGTAGTCTAGGTTCTATCTCTTCCCAAATCAGTAGTTCATTGCACATTAGTTGGAACGTGTTTCTTTTGTGAGAGGTAGCTAGTTTATCTCGCCGTAAAGAAAAGCAAGGATACATTATGATGACATTTTCCCACCTCTGCATCACTGCATGGTAGTTGCTAAATTCAACTCTCATGTACTCAACAATATTACCTTATCCCGGATTACTTGGGATCACATTATTGCAGGGTCACTAACAACGGACAAACACTTGTTTAACTCTCAACTAAAACCTGTGATTCATGAGAGATGGGAATATTTGGAGTAATATATGATTTGCAGCATTGACACCTTTAAAAGCCATAATACATGAACACTTGAACAGGATAGTAAATGTTGGGTTATATATAGCACAAATGTTAAGGAGGTAGGGCGCAGCAGCGTCCATTGAGGCCCTGACGTCGCAGTCCATCATTTCGTCCTATCGGAAATTTGTTTGGGCGGTAGGAATCATGCGAACTCCACAGACAGTAATGACTGGATAAGCTTTATCTTGCATTCCTGCTTGCCCAAAATTTGCATTTGAAACACATTTGACAGTGCCATGGGCCATGGGCCACACTGCTCCTTCATTTTTCTTTTTTCTTTTTTTATAGTAGAAAAGGGGAGCTTTATTTATAATTAAGACAGATTACAAAAGTGGGGAGTTGCCATATATATGATTGGCAAATGGTTAGTATTTCGTTCGATCAATATAAGTTTGATAATCATTTGACTCTACCACTCATGAATTACGATTTAAATTCGACCAAATAGCACAGATAATTAAGGATAAAATATGATTTGATATAGAATTGAGCACCATTCAATAATTTGTTTTACAATGACTAATTTTGAATTGATGTTTTATAAGTTTAATCTACATGCTGGACCATCAAAAAGTGGGTCCTAATTTCTTCTTAGGAGGGCTAATTACAAGGTAATTTTATTTTTGTAATCTATTATATATCTATGCAAATAAAGCACTAGGTATCTATATCCTCTTTTAAAGTTTGAGTTTCTTAAATTCTTGAATTTATATGATCAAACCTCCAAATTTTAGGTTCAATATATAGTTTTGAAAACCCAAATTAAATTAGAAGTCTCATTTGGTGATCGAGCCATATAAATTTAGGAATTTTATGAATTTAAAAAAAATAATAATTGTAATTATATTCAGACATTCAACATGTTATATGAATTATTTACAACTAACTAAAAATATTCACCAAATTATTTGACAAATTACTAATCGCACCCCCAACACCACCATCAGCCTGAGCCAACACCTGCACGACACAAGTGCACACGACCGGAAAACACAACCATCATCCCATCTGAAGTGTGAACTACCCTACTTGTGCTCTTTGAAAGGCAGATTCATGGCATTGAAAGAAGATAGATGTCTGATCAATGCCATATTTGTCTAAGATGATATAGCTAGAATTTGGTCCTCAGCAAGTCATATTATGTTCTACATTAGGGCACATATATGAAACTCAAGTCTTGGAAGGTACTCCGTACGTAAAATGAGCCTCTTTTACCTACAAGGGAACATGAGGTACTAGGAGATAACGTTGTGGGTCTTCTTTGATTCTTGTCCAATTTGTCCTTTTAGATCCTCACATAGTCACATTCTACAGTGCCCATATGAATGGTGCAAAAATGAGATGTGTATGATTGCTGCGAATGAAACAAGATCTTGGAATAGAAGGAAATATTGCATTGTTGTTTGCCACCTCCACGTGGAGGGTTATTGTGCCCATATTCATTATTATATTTTTTTCTTCTTGTTTTTTTGGGACTGAGAAGCCCCCCATTCAATCCAGAACATATGTACTTTACTACTTTCACTACAATCATGTACCACTTTTAGTACGATAAATGTAAAAGGCTGTGATTGAATTGATGTTGGAAACACGATCAATGAGCTGGCAAAAATTAAAATCAAAATAAAGGGACACGAACAATGACTCTGAATCGTGAAGATGCAGGTATACTTTCAAAGCCCCACACTTTTTCTTTTTCTTTTTCTTTTTTTTCCTTCATTTACACCACTCCAAGAAGCTCTTGGATGTGAAGGTAAGTCGTGAGGGTGTGAATCCAATATATATACATATATATATATATATATATATATATATATATATATATAGTACTAATTAGTTTACTTGAGTTACTTAAGTTATACCAATATCATTCATTAAGAGTTATATTTTTTGTATTAGTTTAATATATCCCGTAATCCACTAATGTACGAGATATAACTTTCAATACGGACTGATATATCAATACGTATTCATCTAATCGTTAATATATATATATATATATATATATATGGAGATAATCAAGTGCGGATCGTTTGGACGATCCAAAACAGATTGCAAGCCTAGGAGTCATGTGATCCCATCTTGATTGTCCGAGGATGGTTCGCACATAATCATTTTTGTACACACACACACATATATACACACATATACATCTAGCTAGGTTTTTTTATTTTTTTATTTTAAACTACATGAAAAAGATAGAAAAGGGGCAACTAATCATAGTAACTCTACTTAAACGTAACTATAGTAATTTCCCTACCCATTGAGGAACCAATGAAAAAGTGAGCCTAGACTAGCCTATAAAACTGGAAATCGCAAACGTTCCCTTAAATCGATTGAGTCATAGCCTAACCTTAACCTCATCAAAAGGTCAATGGTTTTAATGTATATATAAGAAGGACCATCAAGGGACAAATATTCGTTACGCTATCGTCCTAAAGATTTGAATCCTTAATCATTTGACCTCTTACACATTTACCACTACAGAACCACTCTTGATAATATATATAATGTATAGTTGTTCGGTCTCCATCTTAATTGGACAAAACTTTCCTCATCTCGAGCCCTTTCGTCATTCTAATAGGGCTCTTCTTCTTCTTCTTCTTTTTTTTTTTTTTTTCAAATTTTATTTATTGAGTTCGGGCAAAAATCTCTTTTTATTACAAGGGAACATGAGGTACTAGGAGATAACGTTGTGGGTCTTCTTTGATTCTTGTCCAATTTGTCCTTTTGGATCCTCATATAGCCACATTCTACAGTGCCTATATGAATGGTGCAAAAATGAGATGTGTATGATTGCTTCAAATGAAACAAGATCTTGGAATAGAAGGAAATATTGCATTGTTATTTGCCACCTCCACGTGGAGGGTTATTGTGCCCATATTTAATTTTAATTTTTTTTTTTTTGGCTGAGAAGCCCCCCATTCAATCCAGAACATATGTACTTTCACTACAATCATGTACCACTTTTAGTACGATAAATGTAAAAGGCTGAGATTGAATTGATGTTGGAAACACGATGAATGAGCTAGCAAAAATTAAAATCAAAATAAAGGGCCACGAATAATGACTCTGAATCGTGAAGATGCAGGTATACTTTCAAAGCCCCACACTTTTTCCTTTTCCTTTTTTTTCCTTCATTTACACCACTCCAAGAAGTTCTTGGATGTGAGGATAAGTCGTGAAGGGTGTGAATCCAATATTCCTATATATATATATATATATATATATATGTTAACGATTAGATCAATACGTATTATATATCAATCCATATTAAAGGGATATATCTTATGCATTAATGGATTACGGAATATATTACACCAATGCAAGGAATATAACTCTTAATGAATGATACTGATATAACTTAAGTAACTTAAGTGAACTAATTAATGCTATATATATATATATATAAAGTCCCCTTCTTACGAAGTTAACCTAACCTAACTTTGCATTAGATCATTCTCCAAAACTATACATGTGATTCACAGTTTACAAAATCAACCATTGGATTAGATCTACTTCATGTGAAGATTATGCATACAAAAAATCAAGTTGATCCGAAACTGATTACTATTCGATCCAAAAATTACGTTTTTCAATCAATAACAATTGCTCATTTTGAACATTTATGAATGAATTAGTTCTTAATCTCCGATTAACTTGATTTTTTTTGTATGCATAATCTTCACATGAAGTAGATCTAATCTAACGGTTGGTTTTGAAAAATAAAATCAGAGATAAAGTTTTGGAAAGTGACCTAACGTAAAGTTAGATTAGGTTAACCTGATAAGAAGAGAACTCTATATATATAAATATAAATATATATATATATATATATATATATATATATATATATATATATATATATATATATATATATATATATATATATATATATATATTATTATATATTATTAAAAGAATTCACTTTGTCATTGGATTGCACCTAGAATTACTAAAAAAAATCTTTAAAATTTCATTAAGCTAATAGATGATTTAGTAATTTCAAAACTTGAAAACAGTTACTATCCCAACATTTTCTCCTATTTCTCCTTACTCTCTCTCTCTCTCTCTCACACACACACACACACACACGTTTATCTCCTAACTTTTTTTATTTTAAAAAAAAAAAAAAACTTCCTCTCTCCCCACGTTCCTATATCTCTTCTACAAACCTACATAACCCTCCAAAATTCTCACTTATCCATTTTGTTACACATGCATCGCGTGTGCTCGACAACTAGTATATATGAAGATAATCAAGTGTTGATCGTCCAGACGATCCGAACCAGATTGCAAGCCTAGGAGTCGTGCAATCCCATCTTGATTGTCCGAGATGGTTCACACACGATCATTTTTGTATACACACACACACACTTATATATATACACACACATATACATATAGGGTTTTTTTTAAATAAAAAAAAACTACATGAAAAAAATATAGAAGAAGGGCAACTAGTCATAGTAACTCTACTTAAACGTAACCATAGTAGCTCCCTTACCCACTGAGGAACCAATGAAAAAATGAGCCTAGATTGGCCCACAAAACGGGGAATCGCAAACATTTCCTTAAGTTGATTGAGTCATAGTCTAACCTTAACCTCACCAAAGGTCAATGTTTCAATGCATAAGCGGGATCATCAAAAGACAAATATTCGTTATGTTATCGTCCTAGAGATTTGAATCCTTAATCATTTGACCTCTTATACATTTACCACCTGGAAAACCACTCTTGATAATATATGTAATATATAGTTGTTTGGTCTCTATCTTAATTGGACAAAACTTTTCTCATCTCATGCCCTTTTCGTCATTCTAATAGGGCTCTTCTTCTTCTTCTTCTATTTTTATTTTTTTTTAATTTTATTTATTGAGTTTGGGTAAAAATCTCTTTTGATTACTTCCATGCTTTCCAACTCTCCCTATCTTTTTAATTTTTAACAAGCGAGACAAATGCCATCCTACTAAACAAACAACAAATGGGTGATATGAAGTTTAAGTTTATAATAAAACATTAATACTTGTTTGTTAATATTGGCAATTAAGGGTAAGGATAGTCCAAATACCTAGGATCTTTTAAATGGTTATTATTTTTATTTTCTTTTATTGAACGTTGCATTTTCCAAACAATTAATAATATAATAAGAGTGGTATGGTCACAAATTATAGTCCAAAACCCATTAGCCCCACTTGAGTTTCCCTTTGACCCAAGTAACCAAAGGACACGCGTTTTGAGAATCCTCAAAGTCGTTGTAAGTGTGTCAATAAAATAGTGAAAGCCCATTTTCAAAAATCGATCACTTTTCATTCACCAATTCCACAAATGATTCCCTTCCCAAAGAGATCGCATTTCAAAAGAAAGGAAGGTTCTCTCTGCCTTAGTTTTCTTTTATGAAAGAGAAAGAATTAAAAGAAGGGAGAAAAAAAAGAAAGAGAGAAAGAAAGAAAGAATAGTATCCCACTGCTTTGGGTAGTTTGTTATTGGTTGAAAGCAACACAGAGCCTGAAAACCAGCGGACTACATTGATTTGGGCCAGCTTACGCAAGGGATTGCGCCATGGATATTTTTCTTCCCCCCATGGACGGTTGTTTTCAAGGACAATCTTTGCTGCTGTCGTTCAAAAAGTAGGAGAGAGAAAGAAAAGTTAGGGAGAGAATAATGTTGCATGTATGTGTTTGCATGTGTGTGTTTCTGTGTGTGTGTGAATGACAAGATAGATTTAAATTTTCCAATGTCAGACCAAGCTTCTTTTTTGACCACCTTCAACGTGATGGGATTCTTAGCAGACTTAGCCCCCCATGAGTGTCCCATTCTTGGACCATTGACATTATATCTATGTGCTACACATGAGAACCAAAGTGACCAAAAAATCTCATGTATTGGGTCATTTGGAGTCACAATCACTTTGAAAAATTTTCAATTTCTTTCGGCCGGCCATGAAGGTCATTAATCCTTTAATGGTGTCTGGGACTTCTTTTAGTGGATGTTTCCATGCTTTGATGATACCATTAACTGTAGGCTTGTAGCTTCTAAAAAGCTTTTACGTATTGCCTAGTTTTTCTTGTGTGATATTAATTGTGTCTACGATTCTTAGATGCTTTTCTAAGTTTCTACTTTCTAGGATAAGTGGATTGGTTTACTAGTTCTTGCACGCTTGGGATATCCAGTCCCCGCACTTTAGCACCTTTTTGACTTTAGAATCATATGATGATCAGTAACTATTTACAAATTTCAAAAACTGGATCAAGTTCATAATTATTATTTGGTTTTTAAATAAGTAAACTTACAATTGGTTTGAAAAAAAATTATGTTCATGTCTTATTTTTAAAATAAAGTTGAATTGATTAGTAAAAAAAGAGACTTACCAAATAGGTGTAAAATCAAAATTTGTCAAACTTATCTTCAACTAATTAGGTTTTTAGGTTTGCCAAACAACCCCTCGTAAAATGTCATAATTTCAGATTTTTAAATCATGTGTGACTTTGGTGACCATTCAATTGAAATACCTCATTCTCTATGACAAACTTGTCCCCAAAATTATAATCATAACACAAGTGAAATAGCATCAAGAGACATTAAGTCCAATTAGGCTAATACAAAAATGTGAAGGGAGATCAGTAATTTTTAAACTCAACACGCCCTCACACCGCCCCAAGAGGTGTGGTGGTCAAAATTATTTCAAATATTTAGGGGTATGGGATGAAGAATTGCACATGCACCATGAAATCCTAAAACTCTGTAATAAAACAATTATTTTGATAACATAACAACATCTCTAAAAGGCTACCTATTAATCTCCCTGCTCCATGATAGAGATGGAAACTTCAATTTTTCCTTTCCAAGAGGCTTCTTATCAAACTCCCTAAAATAAAGAGCCCCTATCAAACTCTACATTTAGCTAGGGAGCCAATCAACTTTAATATGAGCTTCCTTAATGTCTATTGTGAGAGCAGTTAAGTATCGCTAAATTGTTTAAAATTTTGTCCAACTCCTATTATTCAAATGACATGACAGTTGAACTAACTAATTAAAAATTTCTTCAAATAAGGTAATTATTTATAATGGGTTGATATGGCAACTCTTGTATCATTAAAGGCAAGAAGATTTAGACCAAAAAAAAAAAAAAGAAGAAGGAGGAGAAGAAGATTCATATTTTAAATTTAAAAATATGGATGGACTATCGTTGTCTCTAGTTAAGTAGCCAAAAAGACTTGAACCTCTTGGATAATAATAAAATATTAATAATAATAATAAAACGGGGGTGTATCTGGTGATTGAATGACAGTGGGCTCATTCTTGTCTCATGACAGAAAAAAAATAAAATTAAATTAAAAATAGTAACAAGATGGAAGAATGAAGCTAAAAAGGATGAGAGTTGAATTGGAAAAAGCAATGGAAGCACAAGCAAATTATTTAAAACGATATAGCAGGACGTGGTCCATGTAGTTTGAAAGGGAAAGCAGAGGGGCAACATCACAGTTCACACGGCGTGGTCCTTAGGTCCAGTCTGCTGTTAGGTTTCCATCAAGAAGAATCAAAATGTTGAAATGATTTGACATTTTGAGGTACAAGTGTCCGACTTGCAGTACCCACCCATGGGGGGGGTCCCCTAGGGCCATTTGGTAACCTACTTTTTCGCATGATTGATGTATTGCCTATTTGGTTGCACTTCCAACCCACCTGTCACAACTTTAGATAATTTTTGATGAGACACTCATCTATCAAAATTGATGAGACATTGTCGATTTATTTATGGATGATCGGCCCATGTATTAATCAAAACCATTAAAATATCTCTAATTACTCATAATGCCTTTTTTTTCCTTTATTTTATTTTATTTTTATTTTTTTATTAAGGGTTTTCGAAATGCTCATGTGTTTGATTAATCACTTTTGATATATGTAATCCACTCATCCCATAATTATCAAGCAATTAAAAAACAAAGTCTAGCCTTAAGAGGAAGTGCTGAATTCAAGATTCTCTACTTCACAATAAACCTTAAGACCATTAAGCTCATCCTTAGGGGATTTTATTTTATATTTTGGACTAGGTTAACTACATTAGAATATATATAGATTTATGTTTCACAAAAATCAATGATGCAAACCATAACATATCTATTATTTATTAGAATGAATAAAATGGCTCTATAGTTAAGCAAATATATAAATGTATATATAAGATATTCTTAATCTATTTAAAGATTGAAATTGCTCCATAGATTCACCATTCTACATATAAAATGCTGTTGCCTCATCATCATTGCCCAACAAAAATTATGTCCTCTTTATATACCTAATTAGTATAGACAATTATATTTTTCTTTCTTTGAAGTGTGGCCCAATTTCACTTTATCCCTCTTGTGTTTTTCTTTTTTTTTTTTTTTTTTTAAACAAAGTACTTATAATTTTAGGCCATGACACTGTACCTCTTTTTGTATGGAAGAGTAGTGAAATCACTGGCAAATAACCTATACACATCTAACTTGAGGGGACAAAGTGTAATTTTCAAATTATAGGAGAATAAGGTGAAAATGGGCCAAACTTAATGGGTGTTAAATGTAATTTTACTAATTAATATATTAAGGGTTTTTTTTTTTTTTTCTTTTTCTTTTTGACTAGTTAACCTCTGTTTGGATTTCAGAAAGGGTAGGAGTAAAAAAAAAAAAAAAAAAAAACAGAAAGAAAGAAAGAAAGAAAGAGATCAAAATTGCCTAAGAAACAAATCAATTTACAAACAATTATTTTTCCTTAATTTCCTTTCTCTTTAACATTCCGAGATCCAAAATGAGCACTAATAAAAAAAAGTATGTATGAACAAAAGTTTGCTGTTTCCTTTGTGCCTCAATGGGTTTCTTTTCCCCTTTTTTTCTTTCCCCCATTTTTTGATAAAAAAAAAAGTATTTATGAACAAAAGCTTACTGCTCCCTTCCTCAATGGGTTTCTTTTCCCTTTTTTTCTTTCCCCCATTTTTTGATTAAAAAAAAAAGTATGTATGAACAAAAGTTTATTGCTCCCTTTGGGCCTCAATGGGTTTCTTTTCCCTCTTTATCTTTCTCCCATTTCTTAATAAGCAAGTTATTTGTCTGCATAAATCTATGGGGATAGCGCAAATGATAAAGGACTGCAATTCAAAAACTGTAAGTCATGAATTTGAGTCGTCGCTCTCACACAATCAAATGTATGTGAACTTGTGGATGATTTGTGTAATCATGCGATGATTAGTTTAGACCCTAATAACTTAGGAATACCCCTTGTTTGGGGAGGAGGAAAAAAAAAAGTTGTACTTAATGTGGATATTTCAGGTGTAAATCTCGTCCGATGGCATATATCAACAAAACGCTATGGCAGAAAAATGCAAAATATTGTAATGTTTCTTTCTTTCCCTTTTATTTTTATTTTTTTCTAGTTTATTGTAATCAATGGCCTGGGATGCTCGTGTAGCACTTCTAGGCTGCGAGGTTGGTAGACCCCATTAAGGCTGCCAGTGTTTGGCGGCCCATTAGGGTGAACAATATTTAATTAGTATGTTTGCAATTAAGGACCCTTTGAAGTCAAACGAGCTTGAATTTTAGGTTTGTTTATTAAATAAGTCAAGCTCAAACAGACCAAAGTTTAGTTTGATAGCATTCATAAACTCGTAAAGGGCTAACGATAAGGCTTGTAAGTGTGCTCATTAGTAAGGATAGGGCTTGTGAACGATAATTTAAAACAAAAATATGATCATTATTTAAATAATCTTATATTAACTCGAATTTTAAATACATATTTTATGAGTCTTACTTTATAAGGCTACAAGAAAACCAAGCCGTTTGTGAACGACCTCAATAAAGGGCCGGTTCAATCTCATTCATTTATTAAACGAACCAAGTTTAAGCAAATCAAAGCTCAGCTCGAGCTCAAATCATAACAAGCTTGGCTTGAAATTAAATAATCAATCTTTTAAACTAAAGAAGTTCAAACATACCAAAGCTTGGCTCAACTCGGCCCGTTGCAGCCCTAGTACTAGAAGGTATAATTAGCACATGAGATCACCCATGGTCCCAAACCGACAAAATTTGGGCCTGATATACAGCCCACTACCTTGAACATGATCGAGTCGATTGAGACTTTGAGTGTTTATCAGTACATTGGCTTGAAAGCATAATATTATGGGCTTTAATGAGAAACAGTGATGCTTCATCACATTTTAATGGGTACAAAAGCCTTGTTATCATTTCCTTTCTATTTTTGGCCAAACAAGACAAGAACACAGCACCCACACACGCATTTATCGGAATCAAAACTAAGACCCTATTAGAGTGAGACATGCCATTAGAGCTAAGGGTTATTGGTACCATTTCCTTTTCTATTAAAAATAAATAAATAAATAAAAGTGGGGGGTGCTGGTTTTTGTTTTTTCTGTTTTTTTTTTTTTTTTTTTTTTTTGAGAGATTTGGCAATGAGTTGGGTTTGAGAAGATTTAGGACTGTCATGCTAGAAGAGTCCTTTAGAATATTAAAAGTTCTACTCCCTCCATTCCTAATTGGCTATCCCCTTTGAAAAAACATGGTTTTTTTTTAATTAAAAAAAAAAACCTATTAAATGCTTTTACATCAATATATATGTTTTGACATTCTAATTTTGCCATCAAGCGTACAAAATATTACGTAGAAAAAGAGAGAATATTTTAAGAAATGAAATAAAAAGAATCATTGACTTTTGGAACGTGAAAATAATTTTGAATCATCCCAAAAACAAAAAGAAGCCAATAATTTAGGAATGAAGGGAGTATTTCATTTTTAAGCGACCTTGCATGGATAAATACCGACTGGCTTGATACCATGTTGGAGCATCCGTAAGCCCATCCTGGGCCAACCAATCTATAAATGGGGCAAATTTGGGTAAATCACCTGGAGTCCAATGTCTAGACCCAAGCTCATTTATACTCAGCACATGTGGGATTTGGTCCAAAATTTCCAGCTCCCATGAGGACATCTCATGCAAGGATGTAAATTTGGTCGGTCCAAAGTCCAAACCAGCCCAAGCTAACTTTTTCATTTTGAAACAGAAACTAAAATATAAAAAATTCCACTTGAATGACAGATTTTGAAAAAAAAAAATTTACATAATTATTTAAAATTGTGTTTTTTAGTAAAGACATCACAGTCAATTTTTATGAAAACCATTTATATTTTTTATAAAACGTTGAGAAAGTTGAAATAAGTGGGGGTGCAAAAAATGTTGAGGGGTGGCAATAGCCGGGACCTATGACATATTATGCCCTACTTGGTAACACAATAAATACAATGATGACACGTATTAACCACATATGGTCATATCATGCTAAATGACAAGTCAATATATTGATGACTTTTCTTAATTTGTGTATTTTGTCAAAGATAACCTATTTTGTTGGGAATGAGAGACTATTAATTAATTTATATAAAATAAATAAATAAATGATTCATTACCCAATTCACCGAAGACGTGTTGATATTTGATTGAATTGTCTAAAATTATTGCTAACAATATTGTTAGCCCATCATCCTATGCTTCGTCATCCATCTTTAGGATTCCACGCCTTCTTCTCTTTAATTGTTAATCACAACATTCTTTTTTATTATTATTATTATTATTATTATTTATAATTAGAGGGATTTGAACTCCTAATCCATCTTAATCCTACCATTTACCTCATGTTCCTCTCTATAAAACTAGCCAGACTCTTAAACACAGGACATGAGTCTAACGTTTGTAAAATCATTCATTTGATGCTTCCATGTGCTTGGGCTCAGAGGGCTTTTTGCATTGATTGGCCATTGTACTATCATGTTAGCTAGCAACCTCAGAAGTTGTAATGCCATAGATCATACAATAATGTCTCTACTCATGGGAAATTTACTTTTGTGTTGGTAAGCACACATTATAAATTAAAAAATTAAAAATAAATTAAAGGGAGGATCCAATTATTCTCAGCATCTTTGTAAGCATGCCATAAGTGTACAAAAATAAAACAAGACTGCAGTCACAATAAACAATGGATCCCATTAAGAGTTAGCTCATCTCATTCCAAGTGACATGGGTTGTATACTTGTATGTGCATGTGCAGACCATCTCTTTGTATTCGTTGGAATGGTGAAGATGCCAAATCCTAGCTTTCAGACTTGAGAGTCAAATTGTCAACTTATTCAACTGAAAAGGCTCATAAATTTTATTTATATTAAAAAAAAAATAAAAAAAAAAAACATAAAAACTCTTCCGATAAATCCCGGTCCATATAAAACCTTACAACCTGTATGGGTTAAGTGAATCTAAAGTTCATGAAAATTATGAAATCTTATGTGGATGCTCCCAAAAGGTTTAATAAGAGTCAAATTCAAGATCTTCCGCTTTCTGAAATGTATTCCCTAATCAACTAAGCTACCCTTCAAAGTTAGAAATTTAAAATTTACAATCTCAAAAAAAAAAAAAAAACTTTTTTTAAGAGTTATAAAATGAATTTTGGTTTTGTTTTTGGGAAGAAAAAAAATTCTTGAAATTATATTTTCAGAAAATAGAGAAAAGTTTCAAGAAGATGCCATGTTATTCAAGATCATGCGCGCGTCGGTTTTCAATCAAAAGACGAAAACATGGGACGTGTTTGGTTTGGTATTTGTGAAAACAGTTTTATATTCTTAGAATTGTGAAAGACCAAAAAAACCAATAAAAAAAAAATCAAAAACATATTTTTGGGAGTTGTTGTTTAATTTTTATTAAAAAAAAAAATGCTAGAAAGTATAAGCAACATGTTCACAAAAATTATTTACTGTTTTATGAAAATATGTTTTTTGAGGATATTTTTGTGAGATACTCTCCTTCGTTTCAGTCCAAATGCATTAGTAGCCACGTGTCAATCAATGCTTAATCATTCACGACAATGAACACGTGGGGTTTTATTCAAGTGACACTAATTTTGCCAATCGTCACGCCAGGTCAACCAAAATCTCCGCATCTGTTTTTGGATGCTGGCATTAAATTTCATAATAATTTTTTTTCCAACATTTTAGAGTAAATTACACGTAATCTGGTCAGTTCTGAAAAGAAAAAGAGAAAAAAAGTAAAAAGACAAGAACACCCATCTTTTTTTGAGCTTTTGTTACCTTATGCTAACATCGTAGACATAGTAAAATAGAGAATACAAAACGTTATATGTAAAGAGTATAATTTGATTTTTGTTGAAAAAAGTACAAAAAAAAAATATTTGGCATAAAGAAAGGGAAACGAAAATAATACAGATATGAACATATACAGGAACAATACAAATTTTAATTAAAAATCCAAGATTAAAAATACGCGAATATATTACATTATTTCATTTAGTATATCACCATTTTTATATTTTTATATTTAAATATTCATAAAATATTGTTAAAAAATCGATCTCATAAAAAATAATAATCAATTTTATTATTTCATTTAGTTTTATTTTTGTACATTTGCTTAGAAAGAAGTAGAAATTTGACTAAGAAGATAAATATAATTAGTAAGTATGTAAGTCTTGATTTATATATATTTTCAAATTTCTATTCCTTAAATTATTTTATAGTTTTTGTTCTAAATCATAAGAAACATGGTCTATATAGTAAAAGAATAGATACAATCATCTGATCTTTTTATTTATTTATTTATTTATTTTTATTTTTATTGATACAATCATCTAATCTTTAACAAACCCAAAAAAAATTATAGACAAAAATAAAAAATTATACTATAAAAATTATAAATTAGATATTGATCTAATAAAATAATGGGATTTTGGCCATAGCCACATACTATAAGATTCCTTTTATATTTGAACTACAAATAAAACCATTTTTCCCATAACCCCTTTTCACTCCCCTTTTCACTCCAAACTGACAAAAATACCCTCATTTTAACTTTCACACTATTTAAAACCTATTTCACTCTTAATCAAGCCTTATTATTGTTGTGGAAGAATCATTTTCTTTAAATCATGGGTTTTTATCACTAGATCTAACATTCCTTTTGTAGATCTGATATTTCTTCAATAATCATTGCAAGGGTCGAATCTTCTTAGAGGTTAGATCAGAGCCCATCGTCAACCCTACTAACCTCCTCAATCTTCCATTGATGAAGCAACAAATTTCATTAGGGATGAGCTTACTACTCACATGAAACCCAAAAATTACGATTAATTTTCAAAGTGATAAAAGAACAAAAATCCGTTTAAAAGGGTAGGAGATCTATGCAAAAAGGTAAGGCAGAAAGGTAGGGAAACTTGTTAAAAAAGGCAAGGAAATTTGTTAAAAAAGGTAGGGTAGAAATAAATAAGGTCAATGTGGGAATTTTTTAAAAAAGGATTTCCTTATGACTAATAAAAATACTAAAAATAGGGTTAACGAGTTGAAAATTCTTATGATGGGGCTATTGTTAAAATCAATATTCTATTAGGGGTAATTGCTAATTTCGCCTTAAAAAAAAAAAAAAAATCAAGATATTTTAAATATCGGTAATAATATTGTCGATAATTATAGTAAGAGTCAAATTGTCAACAATACAATTAAAAGTATTTTAACATAAGTATAATATGGAATACGTCAAATACGTGAATTATATGTTAACTATAAAAAATGAGTATTTTTAATTATGTTTGAACTTTATATGGTAAATGAGAGTTGAAAAAAAAATACATATGTATGTGTATTATACGGGTATAGTACGAGTATTTACTAACTAGGATTGTAGATGATGTAGCACATAAAAGTATTAAATGCGCCATTCTACAAATCTAGGTGATTTTTTAGAGACGTAGGATCCTGCTCATATACAACTAACACCACGCTTACTTCTATCCAATCACATTGATTTTTTTCCATCCCCATTTTATCCTTAGGAAAAAAAATATGGTAGAGTAAGAATTCTGTTTTAATCAGATTTTTGAATCTTGAAATTAAAGGATAAATTACGTAAACCCCCCCCCCCCTTCCTTTTTTTTTTTTGTTTTTTGTTTTTTGGCTATAGGTCAATTTCACCAAATTCTTGAATTTCAAAAGTGAAAAAAATAACTCCTTGAACTATTCAATTTGTGATTTTTGGTCTTCTATGTCAAATTTAATATTTATTTTGATCAAATCTTCGCCAAGTATATGGTCTATTTTCGTTAAATTAATACCCAAATCAATTATAAATTGTTAGTATAGATGTTATTGGTTTTACTCCATTTTACTTATTTTTCATTAAAAAATTTGACGCTAACTGAGTATGTAATCATCACGTGATGTTATTAAACCAAATTTAATATTTAAATTGATGCTTATATTAATTTTTTATAATTAGTTTAGATATTAAATTTGATAAAAATAGACTGTAAGTTTCACCAAGTAGGTGTTACATTTGATTATAAAGCTAAAGTACAATAATTTTCTCAAATAGATGAATTTATTTTTTGTGTAGTTTTGAAATCTAGATAATTTTGTGAACCTAACCATGTAGTTGCGAGGGCTTTTGTGTAATTTAACTTTTTTTTTTTTGCTATAAAGGGATGATTGGGTTTTGTGTAATTTACTAATTTAGATTAATTTTTCATTTTATTTTCCTGGCAAGTGGAAATCATTTTCCATTTGATGCCCATGCTGCTTCTGCGTTCTACACCCTGTCACTCTGTGAGAGAGAGGGAGAGGGGATACTAGGGAGAGTATCATCAGCAGATCTCTCTTTCGTACTCCCTTTCTCTCCACAGCACAAACAATGGCGGATGAACCATCTATCACTCGTTGGTCCTTCCAGGTACCAATTCCCTTCTCTCCTTTTCGTTATTGTCGTTGTTTGGTTGCTGAGAAAAGATAGGAAAAGAAGAAGAAACTAAATTGTGAATCTTCGATTTTGTTTTTCCCGAAATCTGAGGAAACGAGAAACTACATTCAGCCGAGTACGAAATTTCAAAATTTTATTTTCTTTTGCGAAAGCCATGCTTTCTCGGCAACCAAATAAAGGCCAATCCTTTTTACTATGTTAGTAGCTTAAATCGAATGTCAGTTTCCACCAGTAAATTTTTCTCTGCCCATTAAATTGACGGTCCTTAGGTGAACTCTGCTGAACTTAAGGGCTTGTTTCAGAAAACAAAAAGAAAATTTGGGAACATTTTATTTTCAATGATTCTATGTTTTTTTAAACAGGAAACAAAAGCAGAAATGGAGAACATTATTTTCCTATTCTTTGAAAATAAACATTTTTCAAATAAAATTTTGAAGAACATTTTCCGAGGATATGGTCCTAAATATGTTTTCTGCTTGTTTTATGTTTTTTGCGACTTTGAAAATAGAAAACTGTTCTCAGGATACATAACCAAACTGGCCCATATAATTCTTCTGTTTCTGATCTCAAAATCAATGTATGAATTTTGGCTCAATGTGGAAAACAATTTGCTTATTGGGACTATCGGGTCTCGATTGAGCAGATGAAATTGTGTCAAGATTAATGCATAATTTTAGCCATTTTGTCTATACTTAGGATTTTAAGATGTTTTATGATGAAAAGTTTGGGAGAAAGAAGGCGCCGGAGCAGCAAGATGCAGCGGTGAGCGGTCAAAGTGCCGGTAAAGCACTATCTAATGGGAATTCTTCAAATGGAACATCAAGTGGAAATGGGCATGTCAAAAACACATCTGACATGGCCATTTACGAGCAGTTTCGAAACCAGGTACTTTACTTTTGATTTGGATGGTGATGGTGATGATTTTTCAGTAATTTGCTAGTTATTAATATGTTTTGTTCTGTTTGATTTCAGGGCTCGGCACATGGAAATGGAGTTCCATCTGACAGATTTAACGAGAGACCGTAATGATTATCTGATTTATTGTTTGAAGTAGTTGGCTTTCATGTAGTTCTTTTACAATTTGCTTATAGGATCACATCCCTACATTAAGACTATGACTTTCAGATTAAAAAATGATCTTTGTGCCATTATTATTAACTAAGTGAAGAACACAAAATAGTTTATTATGTTTTTTGCGGAAATTCTGTAAATTTTTACTAAATAACTAAATAGACAACAGTTTGAGTTCTTGGAGTTTGAATCCTGCCATATAGAATAGGGGCATAGTTCTTGACAATGATCTTATTATCAATTCCTAGTGTGGTTGGTATAAAACATGTATGCTGAAAGGCTAAGATTCAGGTTGAGAGTTGATGCTTTTCAGCACTCTGGATCACTCTACCTGTTTTAAGTTCATGCATAGCCGAGGACCCTATCTTCTGCATTGGGGTTCTGGGCATGTTACCCATCGAGATGAACTTGCCCAGTGATGCCAAGGCGCCTAATTAAAGCACTTATGACAGTGACCCCCATAAAGTGGGCATTTATTATGAAAATTCTTAGTGAATATAATTATGACATACCACACCTCCCTCCTTTCTCAGAGCTTGGGACTACTGCATGGAAAGATAAGACCCACAACATGAGACTTGGTTTTAGAAAGAGGGGGGGTATTGCCACCACATAAAGTTCTCTAAGCCCGCCAATTAGTTTACACTTTTTAAGGTCTTAGGAAAAATATGAAAGGTTTCTACAAAAACTAGTCACATGGTCCACTAGAAAACATCATTCTGAACAACTTTGTAGAAGAAAATGTTTCCAAAATATGTCGTTTAAGTCGACTTTTTGGCCATTACAATCTCTGTTTCATTTTTACAAAATATTCCATGAAAAATGGCCAAAAACTCCACTTAACTGACAGATTTTGGAAAAAATTTCTTCTACAAAGTTGTTCAGAATGATATTTTCTAATGGACTATGTGATTAGTTTTTGTAGAAACCTTTTATATTTTTCATAAAACCTTAAAAAGTGTAAACTTTGTGGGCTTTATGTGGTGGCAATTGCTTGGACCTTTTAGAAATTAAGTTCATTTTTTATCCCCAAAAAAGAAAAAAAAAAAAAAATCTTATACGAGCTATGTAGTGGACTCAATTTTGTACTAACTAAAGAGAAAACAAGACCGTTATATACTCTGGATTGTTAAGCTGCTGTAGCATTGTCTCTCTTTGGAAATCTGCTGACATTTAGTTTTCACTCTTTCAGCCAGAAGTCTCTACTTCCTGATTTTGAATCTGCAGAAATGCGTGCTCTGGCGGAGAGTTTAAGCAGGTAATTGGCAACATGAAGGACCTTACACCTGGGGAATACTAGTACTTATTATTGCCTTCTTGTTTTATATGTATGGCTAAGATTTTTATATTTTCTGACTAAAATTGTGAAATTTTATATCATTAATATTGTTGTACATTTTCTTATGTGCAGGGATATCATACGGGGGAATCCAGATGTGAAATGGGAAAGCATCAAGGGGTTAGAGAATGCCAAACGTCTATTGAAAGAAGCAGTTGTCATGCCAATAAAGTATCCCAAGTATGTGCTGTTAGTTAACACCTCATGGATTATGTTTTTTTGTAGAATAGCTTGCATTTTTTACTGAAGATGTGGTCATAGAATTGTGAGTCACCGATCTTGCCTCAAAGATCAATTTGAGTTTAATTGGATAAAACTAACTAGTAACTTGTGAAAATTTGTTTTCCTTTCCTGAGATTATTGCTTTGGGCATCCACTACATTTGTCTGTCCTTGGAATTGGTTTCCTTGATTTTATATTTTTATTGTTGTTGAAGTAAAATGATTATGTAACTGAATTTGAAGCTTATATATTTGTTAGGCATGATTGTTTTTGTTTTTTTTTTTTGATGAAATGAGCAAAACATTATTTAAGTATATTCCAGCATGGAGCTGGTCAACTAAGGATTTCAAATTGAAATCATAAAAGACAATCTATCAAAATCAACTAAAACCTTTTTCTATTTTTGGGTAGGAGAAAGTAGAATATTTTGGTTTCATACATGGCCAGAGCTGAAATGGTCTCATTTATCATTTTTATATTAAAGCATACATAGGGTCAATATATAGGAATAAGCATGCAGTCCTTTTTACTCTGCTTCTAACCTTAGAATAAGCCTGCTTGTTAAGGCAATTTCTTATTCATGGGCAATAAACAAGAGCCAAAGTTTATTTATAATTTGCATACTAACTGGCCATGCCTATGGCTTATGATTATACACACAGTCGACAGAACGAAAATCCAAAATATTTAGAAGTTTTGGATAATTGTGTTATGCTATCATGCAATGGTGAAAAAAGGCTTAGGAGATATAAAGCATGGATATTGATATGGGATGCAGATACAATATGATATGGATACACCCGTATGCCGATATGACAGTATTGAAAAGTAGAATATTATACAGCTGGGGTACGTTTACAATTATAGATATATATATATATATATATATATAGAGGATGATGGTCAGGTAAGCACGTGCTGATATAACTTATATCAACACCCGCATTGGGGGTTGTACCTTGTGTACTAGTGGGGCACAACCCACAATGCATGGTGCTGATATAACTTATATCAACAAAAGCTGACCTGATTGGGACTGTATATATATATATATATATATATATATATATATTAATTTTTAGTTTAAAACATAACAAACAAACATCAAAAGGTTTAAAATATACATAAAACCAATTATGACGCTAGAATAAACTCAAAAATACATTCTCAGATTCACAAAAGAAGCACTGAGCCCTTTTCAATACATTCAAAAACTCAATCAGAGTTCATGAATACAAAATTAAGGAAAAAGGAGAAAAAATCACCTTTGTTTGACATCAAGCCTCTAGATTTGATAGTGTTCTTGTAGGAGGGTTTGTTGGTGGTTGTTGGCCCCACTTGGGTTATTTGATTCTATTTTGTGATGTGAATTGTTGTCAGCTTGATACAATGACATGAATTTTAGGTGCTTTGAAGAATAGGTTTAAAAAAAATAATAATATAGAAAAAAGAAATGATTATGATGGGTAAACCAATAATTTGCTTGAGCTAGTGGTAGATATAATACTCATATCGGGGAAGCTTCTTATATCTCTTCTTTTACCTTTTTTTGGGCTTTATACTGGTTAATTCCTTTAGGGATATACTGGTTAATTTCTTTTGGACTAGGAGCAGTCAACAGTCCTCTATATTGCTCTGATATTTGGCAGCATATTCAGTTATTTTTCCATGGGGTTTCTCACTTGTCCCTCTTTTTTTTTTTAAAATTTTTTATTAATTCAGTATAACAATAAGATTTTTGAAGTCTTCATCTCACAGTCAAGCTGCTCTTTCTCCCTTTTCAGGTACTTTACTGGTCTCCTATCACCATGGAAAGGAATTCTCCTTTTTGGTCCTCCAGGAACAGGAAAGGTTTGTACACTTTGTATTTTGTTATTTTTAATGCTTTGCTAATGTGTCTTTCTCATTCCCTTATCCTTTACAGAGCTGTGAGTAACATTGCTGTTTTACTTGTTCTCCTGAAATTGTCTTAAATAAAAAATGTTCATGCCTTTAAAAACTACTATGTCTCTTTAATGTGGACTGTTAAATTTATTACTGTTGCACAGATGGAGGATGCTACTAAAATCTTTTGATTTGTTTGATCTGTCCTGTCTGGAGATTTTTTATGGCAAGTTAGATATTGACATTCTCTAGATGTAATTTTACATTGTGTCACATGGTATAGATGTACAAATTGTACATAAGGATTCTGGCGACAAAAAAAAAAAAAAATTGACTAGTATCCTTATGGATGGATTAATTCTTTAAAAGAGATGCCTAGGTGTTATCAAATTTCCCAGTGACCCAATATTCCTAGACGAAAGGACCATGATCTTTGGACAACTATAACTAAAATCCTCCAAAACTGATGTATGAAAGAGCACCAAGAAGCCACCATATTCAAGATACACATCCGTACATCATCCTCACCCAGAAATGCACCATCCCATAAAAAATAGTATGTTTTTGTCCTTTGAAAGAGATCATAGTTCTACAAATAGACAGATTTTCCACATATTTGATATCTTTTTCTTTGAATGGGATATCAATTCTAGTGATGGTTTCATTAATATCTTACAACTAGAATCCATCTTTTACCAATCCAGTTTCTTTTCTTTTTGATAATTACAGATCCAGTTTCTTCACCCACACGAACCCTAGTTAGATTCAGGCATGATACACTCATACACCTTTTTGTTAAAGGGAGAATCCAAATACTCTTTCAAATCTAGGAAACAATTCTCAGATGAGGTTTTGCCTTATCCACCCACCCTTCTACCTTAATGGACCTACCAAAGAAGAACTGTCAAACAGCACCCCACCCCTCCCTTCCCTTCCAACAACAAGGGATTATTTTGTAGTACTAAGGAGCATTTTTCCGAGGGGCTTCGCTCCCCCCTACGTTCCCATTTTCATCACCTGCAACAATAGCAGTTCTCCTTCTGTTCCTCTGGAACAATCAATTATTGAAGAGCCATCTTCTTGCTTCCATTTAGGCACAATCTGTTTACCTTTGGCTTTGTCTTCATGCGTTAATGATCCTTCCCTCTACTTTGATTCTTTTCGTATGGATTCTTCATTTTCCTGAACTTTCTTCTTTCTCAATTTCTTCTTCTTCCTGTTTTCCACCCCCCCCCCCCTCTCTCTTCATTGCTCCTCTCTATTGTGAGGCGAGACCTGCCCTTAGATTGGGCTAAATCATTCTTATATTTAGGAGCCCAAACCTTTTCTGTAAAGTGTTTGTAGGCCTCCAAGCTTTCGGCCTTAAGAACTTGATGCAAGTTATCTTCATCATTATTGCCTTCTTGAGTGGTGTTTTCTTTACCATATTTGAATTTATCATTTAAATTCTAATCTGCTTGCCCATTTCCCTGTTTAGAGTGAAATCCTTGACACCTTATCCTCTAGCTAAAGCTCTTGTAAAGTGCTAAGTCATTTTCTACCTCCCTTACAATTCTGGTTCACCTATGCCAATTATTTTTAATACTTCTGACCAACCCTCCATTAGTGGTCCTTCCTCATTCTTCAACCAAAGAGAACCTATTGTTGCCTCTCTTGCTCTCTCTCTCTCTCTCTCTCTCTCTCTCTCTCTCCTACTTCTTCTCCTTGAAGAGACATTTTTCAATTTCTTTTGTATTTAGGGAGTTGGGTTTATTTTCTGTACATTCCTCTGACTCAGTATATGTAATAGGATTTTTCTTAGGTAATTTGTGTACATTTGGTAAGTTTCTAGAAAGTGATATTTGAACAATGATATGGTCTGTGTGGGACAGATTAGTCTGTGCTTTTACAAAAGACTTCTTTACATGCTGTGACAGCGTACTTATGCATGGGAAGTAACTAAGTGAGTTGGTGTAGACATAGATTTAAACGTCTTGCATCACCTGTATACATGGCTACTCTCATCCTAAGGATGTTCATCAGGTGACAAGAAGTGTCCCCCTCCCCCACCCCCTTCTCTTCCCCTTTCTTTCTTGAACTCGTTATCTTTAGGTCTTCGGCTTTCTTCCTTGCCAGTTATTTCCCAGCAGACAATTAGGGCTTCCAGTGTTTGGAAGTGATAAAACAAGTTTTTTGTTCAATAATAAGTCATGTTTTCCATTTTTTGGGTGGAAATATCCCATCAAATATATGAAGAAACCAGTTTTGTAACTGTTCAAGTCAGTGCTGCAACTAGCCTGCAAGTGATAGAACCATTTGTGACCCTTCTATTAAATGGACCTTCTGGATTGGCCACCTAAGTGCTCCACGAGAAAGAAAACCCTATTGGGACCCAGAAGCATAGGTTTTTCTGTTTAAACTGTCTTTGTTTGTTTGTCAAGATCAAATTTCGTCTCTGTTTCTTATCTGCTAGAAAATGTAACTCAAAATAGATAATAAGAAAAAAAAATCCCTAGAACTAGAAGCTTGTAGCTTCTTTAATACCAACATAAAGTATCCACAATCTAAGTTGTTGCTTCAGACCAAGGAGACTATTGCTACTATTATGGGGGAAGTCAAATTCTAGAGAAAAAGATAATGATTTGCAATATGTGCATTAGTCTGCCTTCAAAAGTTTCTCTATTATGATGTTCCTTGATCTTACTTTTCTTTTTCGTTGTTTTTTTAGAAGTTAAATAAATTGGTATCTTGATGGTGCAGACTATGCTTGCAAAGGCTGTTGCAACCGAGTGCAAGACAACATTTTTCAATATTTCAGCTTCATCTGTTGTCAGCAAATGGCGTGGTATGTCAAACTTGAGCCATTTTCAAGGATCATGTTTCTTTGATATTCTTGTAGCTCATCAAACATAGATATGAAAATCTATGCAGGAAGTACGATTGTTTATGTGCATGTTCAGATCCTTTTTTTGTTGGGCTGTCAATCACTCGTTGATGTGAGGAGGGACAGACTGTGTTATGACTGGGACAAAGTGATCCACAATTAGCCTGTTTCTTCTTTTTGCTCCTCTTTCTGTCAAGGGGTCTTCTTATCCCCCTTTTCTTTCATAGTTTGATTACATTATTCAGTGCATCCAAAAATTATGTTGGTGACGGCACAAGATATAATTAATGGGGAGGGGGCTACTGTATAGGTTCTGTACGCATGCTGTTACATAGGTATGGACCCTATGTATGACATTGCAAGATGTGATTGATTCTCAACAATTAATAGAAAGGGTGCTATCAGAAAGAATTCAAACCAAGAATGTTACACATGATTGGCTGTCAGAAAGCATTGACAGCTGTTTGTTGGCACTTTTTTTTTTTTGATAAGGTAAAGATATGCATTAGATGAAAAAAAAGGGTTTAATCTCTCGTACGTAAGACATATACAAGAGGACAAACCAAAACTCCATGGGGCAAAAAAGGAGCTTCCAAAAAGACCTCACCCCATTAACCAATTACAAACAAAGGGAGTCAACAAATATTAGAAAAGATGACTTAGAACCTCCCATGTAACTACAAAATCACCAATAAAGAGATTTAACCAAATGAGATTTGAGCTCCCCTATGGAAGACATTTGTTCCTTCAAAAGTTCTCAAATTGCGTTCTTTCCAAATACACCAAAAAATGGCATGGGGAACCATCCTCCAAATGACCTTTGTATCTTTGGGTCTCCCTTTAATCCACCAACTCAAAATCAACTCATGTGTAGAAGAAGGCAAAACCCATTTGAAACCAAAAAGGTGGAAAATTAGCTCCCATAAACATATTGCCACCCCACAATGAAAGAAAAGATGGCCCATCTTTTCTGTTGCCTCTCTACACATAATACATCTATTAGGTAACTCCCACCTCATTTTAACTCATGTTTGTTGGCACTTATTACATTGATAATGGAAAAATGAACCGAATTTTTGTGTCTTATATGGACTGCTGCTAGAAACATCAATCATGTATAAGAGTAATAAATTAAGCTTAGTAATTAAATTAGGATCATTTTATTCAAAGTTTTGAGTTTCACCACTCATATAAGGTGTCTTCAATTAATTGAACAGTCTACATTGATTATAGACCCACCATTTTTCATATAATTATGTGAAACCTTATCAAAAGTGATGTGGCTCTGGTCGTTGTAGATTATGATTATTACTATTACAATAGTTCTTGTTTTTGTTTTGTTTTGTTTTTTAATCTTTGTTTTCTTGAGCTAAGGATAAGATAAGTGATTTAAAGCTTGATAGGCTGGTTTTGGTGTTTGAGTTACAAGCAAAGATGGTTGAAAAGTAAGAAGCATGGACACTTCTCTAGAGATGCCATGTCCGTGTCGGACACGACACTCCTCCGACACACCTCGGACATGACACCTCTCTCAGTCTCTCTTTCCATCTTTTTGTTCATTTTAATCTTCTTCCTCTTTTTTTTTTTTTTTTGGTCCTATTTTAGTCAATGAATAACTCCACTAGGGTTCCAAAAACAATACAAAAAATGCATTTTGAATGATGAACATGAAGTTATATAATATTATCTAACTGTATACTTAAAATATGCATTTTATTAATAGTGTATCCCCTCTGTGTCGTGTCTTAGATTTTGAAAATTTGCTGTGTTGGCGTGTCCGTGTCGTGTCGTGTCGTGTTGTAACCGTGTCGCGTGTCGGTGTCCGTGCTTCTTGAAAACAAACTTGATGTAGGAAAACACTAGGATAATGCCATCTATGATGAGTTAAGATGTCCTAAGGTTCACAACAGCTCGTGCATTTAGGATTTTAAATGTGGAAGGAGGGTAATGAGCCAGGTAGGAATAACCGAATAAGCTGAGGTTTGAATGCATGAAGCTGCTGGAATCTCGGGAATAGGTTTCTAGAAATTCTGGATTCAACTATTTGAGAGATTGGCTAAAACTATTGGTTTGGGTTATTAGGATCAAGGCTTCAAAAAATTTAAAGAAGGCCAACGTTTGTAAAAAGTAGGGTTTTAGGTTTAGAAGGTCTAAAATAAACGGTCATGGGTAGTTTGAGAAGCAAACACAGTAGTGCAAAAATAGCAGTTCAGAGAAGAAGAAGAAGATAATGGTGATAAAATATTCTGAGTCATATCTAGAATCCCTTAGGCATCACTCCTAGGATTAGGGTTGCATCACACAATCCTTAAAGGTTTCAATAACTGCAGAAAATTCTGTAAATTGATCTCTAGGAGTACTTAGATATATATAGGTTGCTGGTAACTCCTTATTCTAATAAGACATGGGACTCCCAATTTGGAAACTTCAACTAGTATTTTTTATTATTAAATTTTGTCTGCTAATCCAAAAACTTCAATAGAACACCACACATAAAGGCCCAATAACACAACTGAGCCCACTAACTGACGATTCCCAAATTACCCTTGACTTAATAAAACTAAATAAAACTTAATTTAAACTAAACTAACTACATGCAACCCCACTAACTCACGTCGTCTTTTGGTGTTTTTGGAAGGAAAGAAATCAAAGAACGTTTGAGGGAAAGGAAACTTCATTGCTACATTTGAAGTCCTTTTTTGTGAAAAGTCTTTTTTGGTGGTTTTGTAGATGCATTAATGACCACAAACCCTCTTTTGTTTCCTTTATTGATTTATTTTTTGATGAAGTAAGTATTGTATTTAAAACAAAGGCTAAGCCCAAGTACATGAGACATATACAAGCACAAAAGCGCCAAAAATCCCTTTAAAGTTTCAGGGAATCAATAAAAAACACAAAAGAAGGTTTGATAGAATTAGTATAATTAACAAACCACAAAAAGAGATTCATAGTAAGCATAGACTTGAGATCAATAACGGATTTTTCAACCCCTTCAAAAGTCCTAAAGTTCCTCTCTCTCCTAATGTACCAAAAAATTGCATGAGGGGCCATTCTCCAAACCACTTTAGCCTCTTTGTTACCCCCTTTAAACCACCAACCCGAAATAAGATCATGAGTAGATGAAGGACCGACCCAATGAACCCCAAACAAATTAAAAATGAACATCCAAAGGCTTCTAGCCACAATGCAATGAATGAAGAGGTGATCCACTGTTTCCGTATTTTCTTTGCATAAAATACATCTATTAGGTGTAGTCATACCCCTCCCAATAAGGTGATCCAAAGTCAAACATTTATCACCTCCCACCAACCAACAAAAGAAAGCCACTTTAGTGGGAACCGAAGCAATCCACATGTTCTTGGCCGGAAACAAAGCAACATCATGAGGCCTTAAGGAGTTATAGAAAGATTTTACGGAGAATAACCCTTTGGAGTCCTTACGCCACGCCAATGAATCATTCTCATCAACCAAAATCTTACTATCATAAAGTACTTGGTAAAAGGCCAAAACACTTTCCAACTCCCAATCATTGAAGCTTCTAGAAAAAATTACATTCCAAAAAATAACACCATTCTCCCCCTCCATATAATCTTCAACCAAGGCTTCCTTATCAAGAGCAATATCATACAAAGAATGAAAATTATCCATTAAGAGGCAAATTAGAACACCACACATCCTTCCAAAATCTCACTCTACTACCATCCCCCACTTTAAATCCAATCTCCAATTTGAAATCATTAAGACCTTGCACAATTGCCTTCCAAAGACTCACTCCATGGGGGACTCTCTTAAATTTTGGATGGGGGTTTTTTCTTTTTGGATAGTGCTTGTATATGTCTTATGTACTTGGTCTATGCCTTTTATATATACAACAATTACTTCATCAAAAAAGAAAAAGAAAAGGAAAGGACAAAATTAGACTTGACTCTAAAATAACCCAATAAGAAAGGTCTCAAGTGGGCCTCAAATTGAAATTGAACTGATTTGGAAGAATATCTTTTTCAATGAATTTTGATTTTCTGTGGCCTTTCCAAACCTTCATCAAAACTTTGCCTAACATTGAGAAACATCATTCTCCACCAATTCTATATATATATATATATATATATTAATCACATGATCTGATATGCATACTGTTCATTTTATTTTTCTTAAATCATTGGCAGATTATTACATGTATAATTCTTTTAAATTTGCATGATATTGCAGGTGATTCGGAGAAGCTAGTGAAAGTGTTGTTTGAGCTTGCTAGGCACCATGCACCATCAACTATATTTCTTGATGAGATTGATGCTATAATTAGTCAACGCGGTGAAGGGCGTAGTGAGCATGAAGCAAGTAGGCGTTTGAAAACTGAGCTACTGATACAGGTGATGTTTGATCTCTATAAGTGCATCAATAAGTGTGAAACATATGCTAATGTTGAACTCAATGATATTAACAATTTAACACACGCTTGTTAATTGAAGGATAGCCTTGTGCTACTATTTTTGAAATCATGTCAGAAAGCTATTCTTTCGTTTATAATTTTGTTAATGTTGGCTCAAAATTCGAAATTCAACAAACTTGAGCATGAATTTACAAATCAAATTTTTATTGGATTTTTTTTTTTTTTTTTTTTTTTTTCACTATTTGGTTTATTTATGTTGAAGCCACTCTGCATTGATCTGATATGGTACATATCCACCAGGAGAAAGGTTTAAGTGATTAGTTGGAACTGTTTGACTAATGGTAATTACAGTTCTGTACTATGTAATGAGGGGGTACACCTGTAGAAGTATCAGTTTTTTCCAGGTCAAATATGCCAATACATGCATGATCATCAACACCCCTGTTATAGTTCATTTGGTATTGAGGTCACTGTGTCCAGCACCCACACCCATGCCAGTGCCTGTGTAAGTCATGTATGTGAGTAGTTTAGTTTCATGACGCACTGTTTGCCCCCGTGTTTTGAAAATTCAGTACCCGAAAAGAAAAAGAAAAATCCATTGCAACTGAATTCAAAAATAATTTATAAATGCATTAACAGTTTGGAGACTAAATCCAATATGATTTCGAATCTACTTTCTTAAAAATTGATGGCTCGGACTAGATTGCAGATGGATGGTTTGATGCGGACAGATGAACTCGTTTTTGTTTTGGCTGCGACAAATCTCCCTTGGGAATTGGATGCTGCCATGCTCAGGCGTCTTGAGAAGCGGGTATCCTTTTAATCGGTCAATTCATACTTTTTTATTTTTTATTTTGGGGACGTGGTTTTAAATAGATCTAATTGAACATTGGAAGGTGAGTCCAATAGCCAAGTAAAATTAAATCCTTTGTCATATTAAGAGACGATGTTTCTGTGTGAGAGAATTGTTGTTTAGCGTTGTAATTATAGTCCTGCGGCTTGCATATCTATGCATGTTGTCAATTAATTGCCGAAACTTAAAAAATTGACTGCTGAGTAATTTCATTTTGAATATAATATATAGCTCTCAAAATAAAATAATTTATATGGTTTTACAGGCGTGACAAGGGGCAGGTTCAGTTCAGGTCAGAAACGGTTTAAACTAACTCCACCAGTTCATAATCCAGAAGTATATACTAGCACCCAACCCATTGATTATCGTGCTAACCCAACCCACTAACCTGCTTATTATATACTCCCTCCGTCCCACAAAGATAGGCCCTTTTTGCAACTTTTTTTGTCCCAAAATGTAAGTCCACTTTGAAAAGTCAAATCATTATTTTCTTTAACTTTCCTATACTGCCCTTAGTTGTTTTAATAATTACTTTCAACACAAAGCCCAATACCAAGCAAAAAAGGGTATTTTTGGAAAGTTAGAGTTTAAAAAGTGATAAGTCAATTCAATAATAACTTTTCTTAAACTGCGTGTTTTGTCAAACTTGGCCTATCTTTGTGGGACGGAGGGAGTATATAGGATGATGATTGGGTGAACACGTGCTGATATAACTTATGTGAACAGCCGCATTGAGGGTTTAACCTCGTGCATTAGTGGATTACAAGATACATTGGACCACTGCACGGGTACAACCCACAATGCATGGTGTTGATATAAACTTATATCAACACTTGTTGACGTAATATAATATAATATAATATAATATAATATATATATATATATATATATATATATATATTTATTTATTTTTCCTTTTCATAACATTAAATTAAAACATTTAATAATTACATAAATACTTCATATTTAATCAAAGATATTAATTGGGTTGAATTTAGGTTGTTAGGTTCAAGGTGTAACTTTGAGCAAACCATTTGTAAATTCGATTTAGCTGATAACAACTAAGATCCAAGGATTCCCTACTCAAACCCATTTATTTCAGGTAGGGGTTTTGGGTCTGTGTCATCTATTGCCACTCCTAGGTTGTAATTTGCAAAAGCAGGATATTCTGGAGGCTTAAAAAGTTACTGCCCTCAAGAATTGGGATTGGTTAACAACCCAGCATTGCTTAATCGTTATTAAGAATATGCTGGCACTGGACTCTGGTGTTCCTCATTTTGTTTACTCTTCTAGTTCTGGCTGTTCTTTGGCTACTGAAATTAGTTTGATTGCTTTTTTTAACCCATTGAATGAGATCTTTACAACTAGCGTTCAAGTTGCTATATCTATCAATTACCAAGCAGTACTCCTTTGACCATGATAAATAAGATACTTGTACCTCTCCCGGAACCAGAAGCAAGAGGAGCCATGTTTGAGGAACTCCTGCCGTCAGTTCCTGGAGAAGAGAAACTTCCGTATGATTTATTGGTGGAAAAAACAGAAGGTTATTCAGGTTCAGATATTCGGTTAGTGTGCAAAGAGGCTGCCATGCAGCCCCTGAGACGGATAATGGCAATCCTTGAAGATAAACAGGAAGTGGTGCCTGAGGATGGTATGTAATTTCAGATTTTTATGTTTACAAAATGCCTCATATATTTGTTATAATTATGATGCTCCCCCGTGCCTACCCCAAAAAAGGGGGAAGGGAAGCAGAGGTAAGAAGAAAAAGAAAACACTATTATTCCTAAGTTATGCACCTACATTTGCACACATCCAATGAGGAAACATTAAGAAAGATGCCAAATTTCTTTACCTTCTTCTGGATTCATGCATGCCCTGTCGGCATCAGCTTCACACAACTATCTATCCTAGTTTTGAAAAAAAAGGTGAAGTATCTTTTACTTCTCATCCACACAGTTGTTAAATTGAAGAAGCTTTCTTTGAGTTTTTATTACATAAATAATTGTTAAATCTCTCTCTCTCCCTCTCTCTTGCATGCGCACCTGTGCCTTATTGGCTTTGCTTTTTTGTTTTTTTCCTCATTCCTTTTCCCCTTCTGTACATGCATGTCTCAACCTATTCTGTTTTGATATTACTATTGGTGTAATTATTGGCTTGCCTTTACATTTTTATTTGGGGCTGTCGTTTTGATTTAAGTTTATTGTAAGCATGGTTTTAGGCTTCCATAAACTCCCATATATTAATTCCATTGATGGGGTTAGTAGAGTTTAAAAGATTTATAAATTGGAAATATTCTATACTCTCATTGACGCTTTGACTTTATAACATTGGTTTGAGATATCGGTAAATTTTCTTTTGCACCTTAGAAATCAGTCAAAATAGACATTTAAAATATTACATTAAAATGGGGACTCTTTTCTGAGTGTGAATATTTAATTGAAAGCAGACTTGTACTCATGTCCCAACACCCTCTCAATTTTGTCAATTGCCGTCTATAAATATTGTTGTGGTTTTGAAATCATGTTTTTCTTTCTATTGTAGTCAACGATATTCCCTATACCAAAGAATGTGAACTAAGGAGGTGTTTGGACATCCCATGTAAATCGAAACAGTCCCTTGTCTTTTGCATAACATTTGGACATACATGTTGGTGGTACAACGTGGAGATCTCACCATACTTTGAAAATTATATGGAAATGTAGATGCCCATATTTTTACAAGTCTTGATGACGAGAAATAGACATAAAAGCCATCAAAGCCGCAGTCAACATGTTTAAGACCCCATTTACAATGCACAGACTGATTTCGTTTCCGTGGGATCTACAATGCCCAGCAGTGTTTTAAAAAACTCGCCCGGGGCACGCTCGGGGCTTGCCCCGAGGGCAGACAAGCCAAAAACGCCCCAGGGCTTAAAAAAAAAGGGGCAAAACTCCTTTTTAGCGTACGCTCTTTCCTTGGTGCACATGCCCAATGCATGTGAGGTACACCTTTGGCGCCCCATGGTAATAGGAATACACCTCATTAGACCAAATTGTAACTCTTAAGAGGAACAACTCTTTTATTTAGTAATTTTAAACTCTAGAGTTGCACGTTTGAATGGTTAATGATCAAAGTGCATTGTAGTTTCAAAAAAAAAAAAAAAAAAAAAAACAAAAAAAAAAAACTCTTTTATTTAGTAAATTTACCACAATCAACTTAATAGTTGGCCATTTGAATAAAAATCTAGGTTAAATAGCCGCACGACCAGTTAGCGACTTCAACAGTGATAGGTTAGGGAAAAGATAATTGACTGATGATGGTGATGACAACTATTTGTAGTGTTCACTTCCAAGAACAAAACTTATTTGAATTTAGGTCATATGAACATTTTATATCTTGGTTGGTTGGAACATGAAAGACAATAGTAAGTTTCTATTGCAAAAAAATATATTTAATATTTTTATATAATGCTTTCAATTTAATAATATGTAAAAAAAAATTAAAATAGGTCACTTTTTGAATAAATTTTACTCGTTATGTATTTTTCCCACTATTTTTAGATATTAATATATATATATAAATTAATAACTTGTGAGGCTTACGCCCCATGCCTCAGGGCTTGTGCCCCGCCCCACGAGAGGAAAAACGCCCCACCTTACGCCCACTCCTTTTAAAAAATTGATGCCCAGTAATCACATACTTCATATGCATATATATGGCAACGCACCATATGCCTACTGGATATAAAATGTTGAAATATGCAGCTTCTCTCTCACGGATTAGGGCATTAGGCAAGATGTATTGTAGCCAAATATTTTACGCTCCTCTTGAATTGATTCAATTCAAAAGAAATATGTTGGATAATTACAGTCTGGTCTAAATTCCATACCATACACTTGCTGGATATAAAATGTTGTATACAACTTTCCTCCTCAGTGTAGGCTTGATGTATTTTATCCGAAACGTATGGTGAACAAGTAGCCTCGTCTTAAGTTGTATTGTTTCTAAATATAATGATTTAGAGTTCCTTAAGGAACTTGAATATGAATAGAGGGTAGCAAAATTGTGAGACAGCATATTGGTAATCATTGCAGATAATGACGAAGAGTGCATTCTGGCACATATATTGATATATATGAAATGAATAAAGAAGGGTTGCTCTCTATGTTTCCTTTTTTGTTTTATGCTACCCCTTCTTTTATTGAGGATTTGCTTTTGGCTGACTGTACAGGAATTATTTCTGAGGAAATCCTGTAATGCTGTTACAATGTCTTAATTTCTAATATAGTTCCCTTTAACCAAGTAATAATAATAATAACAGTAATAAAGATTGCACTCCAAGCTTAAGCATCTTTATATTTGTCATATGACTTAATTTCTTTTCATTTATTATTTATTCATGTTCTCTATTAAGTTTTTCCTTCTAAAAGTGGGGCCAGTGACTTTGGAGGGTAGAAGAGTCTACAAAACAGTGTTGTATGCTGTTGGAGTATCCACACACACACACACACACATAGTAATATACTACTCTCTCTATAGTTGAAGTTACTGGAGTAAGTACATCGAAGTTTCAATGCCATAAGACATTTGTGATTGATTTTTATTTTTATTTTTTGGATCATCAACGTGATTGTCAAATTAGATGATATAATATTATACTGTTTCGGTTTCTTCCTATCGATTTCTCTGAGGAACTGAATAATACTGCCATTATTTCCATTTAAATATATAATATATAATGATTTTCTTGTGCAAATTTAACATCTTTCATATAAACATGTGTATTGAAAAAACAATTGTTGGCTTGCAGAACTGCCAAAGGTTGGGCCAATTTTACCAGTAGATATAGAGACAGCTTTGAAAAATACAAGACCGTCAGCTCATCTCCACGCCCATCGTTATGATAAGTTTAACACCGATTATGGTAGTCAAATACTCCAGTGAAGGCACATAGACGTAGCTCACTTGTTCATCATATTCTTTCAAGTTGTACTGTGGTCATCATATCATTTTTACCATCAGGAAGTTTTGGCAAGCCAGAATGGTATTTCTATTTCAGTAACTTTTCGGTGCTTGAACTGTGCAGATAGCCAGATTCTTTGTTAATCTTTTGTATCTGTTTTATATCATGAGCAGGTGTTGTATGATTGATTTTATGGTTGTTCTCTGTATCTTTATAAATTACTCGAGAGTTCAAGAGGAGGCTTATGTTGGCTGACAAGGTAGTTATGAAATGTTGACAATTGTCATGCTGTGGAATGAAAATACCATGTTGTCAATTAAATGGGCTGATGCAGGGCATGTTAAGAAGAAAGGGAAGGTTAGGGTTTATTTGAGGTATTCTTTGTATGAGAATGATTTTATATCATGTAAGGATATTTTAATAATTTTACAAGCCATTTATTTTATATGAGTACTATTTTGGTTGGATTTTTTAAGAGTTCCTATTTTTAATTTGAGTTCAAATTGGATTATTTTCTTAGGTTATTAAATCAGTCCACCAAGAATTGAGAAACCTTCTATTTTAGTTAAATTACATTTAGAGACCCTACACTTTCTGACGAAGGCATGTAGATCCCCTACTCTTAAAAATTAGGATTCACCCCAGTTATACAAAATTAGGATTCACCCCAGTTATACTCACAAACCTATTTTCACCCGCTACCTTAAGGCACCGTTTGGTTCGGGGGTATGATTCCCGGGAAAGGGGTTTCATTCCCCTTTCCCCCGTTTGGCAGGCCCACATTCCCAGCGAAGTGTCATTCCCGCTACCCCTCAGATTCCCAACGAAAGGCTAAAAGCATTCCTGATGAGAACGTGGGTTTGATTCCCGACTCCTGGGAATCAGTTTTACAATAATTTTAAATTCCAAGCGTGCCCTTGCCTTCTTCAAGGAAGAAAATCTTATTCTAGCCATGTCCCTTCCCTCACGATTACACATCCATGCAATATAGCCAGCTAAAAGTGGGTGTAGTTGGCTAAATTTTTTTTTGTGTCATATGAGAAAACCATCTGCTATGCAAAATAGCCAACTACAAGTGGGTATAGTTGGCTATTTTTTTTTTTCCCACATGAGATAACCCACTGCCAAGCCAACTAAAAGTGGATGTAGTTGGCTATAATAATTTTTTTTTTCATATGACATACCCACTGCCTTGCAAATTAGCCAACTAAAAGTGGATAAAGTTGGCTAATTTTTTTTTTACACATGACATATCCCACTGCCATGCAATATAGCCAACTAAAAGTGGATGTAGTTGGCTAAATTTTTTTTTTTTAACATGACACACCCACTGCCTTGCAATATAGCCACCTAAAAGTCCGTATAGTTGGCTATTTTTAGGGCAATAAGAAATTAAAAGTTATAAGTCAGATTCGTACCTCCAACACAATAAATCGAAGCAGATCAAGGAAAGAATGGACGCTTCTACAAAACAGGAGTCGATCTTCTTCTATAACAATTATTTCGCCCAGGTTCGATTGTGGATCTGTTTGACAAGATTCCCTCCGATATTAAATTTCAGCTTCAACACACCTCCAAATGCTAATGTATGCAAGAAATTCAAGATACTCTACTCGATCCATTCGTGTAGATCTACCAGTAGGAAGAAACTTGGTTTATGATTTTCGATCTCTTCGTGAGGTTTGGGTGGACGACGTGCAAGATTGAGGAGATGGGGGGAAATGGTGTTGGTGGATTTCGAATTTTGCTAAAGTAAGGGTATTGTGGGAATTTACTATATTTGGGAATCACATTCCTACCCAACCAAACGTGGTAATGGGAATATTATGTGGGAATCACACTTTCCATTACCACGAACCAAACGCAGGGATGGGTAACATTCCCTTACATTCCCATTCCCAAGTAATGGGTCATTCCCAGTAATCATATTCCCATTCCCCGAACCAAACACACCCTAAAGCTGAATCCAGAGACTAAACCTCCAATGGTCTCTCTTAGGCCATTTTCACTCTAATCTCACTGTGATCAATAACTACCCCCCATTTTCTCTCTTTACACACAACCCTAAGACATTAACTCACAAAATCAAAATCTACCACCGTCTTTCCCTCTAGGTCTCTACTCCAACTAATTGCTGTACAAAATCTTTCATACCATCTCTCTTTCTCCATGGTTTCTTTGCAAAATCTATTTCTAATCATCTTCAACATTCTTGTCAAAAACCTGTTAATGGGACTAAGTTTGGTATGACATATGCTAGGGCATAGAAGAATGTGGGCCATCTGGGGTCACCATTGTAATCATCAGCAAAGATCTAAATGGATATGCTTAGCAAATCACTCCTGTGATGCTTGACTATAAGACCCATGCATAGACCAACTCAATGTGCAATATCCCTGCTCTACCCCAATTTGGTTTGTTTATTTTGTTTATTTTGCGTTGTACATTCATCAGAATCCCCTACTTTTTGCCGATCAGTCTTCTCTAATCAATTTCGAAGTAGGAAAACATACAATGATGAAAACTAGTCTTACAATTCTGCAACGATTAGAAATGATAACAAGTACAAACAATGAACTCAGTTTTTTTTTTTTTTAACCATATAGTGAGATTGGGATTTGTATGGAATCACCAAAGAGCCACCATATAGTCTACTGTTTGTGCAGAGTTTCCGCTAAAACTGCTAAAACACAAAGAGCACATAATAGCAAATGCTACTCAAGATTCTTCCATGGAGAATTGGGGTTGGCACAGGTCTTGAGCAACCCAAACACAAAACAAACGTGAATGTCCTCAGTATTTTAAGACCAAGTGACGCAAGTACCAGGCTCAGTAGTCTGACCTCAGATTCATTTCTATATCTAGGAAATCTTGCTCAATGTAGCTATAGTTCAAGAGCTGACCACAGCTCAAGCTCACCAAGCTTGAGCACACCACTAGGTAGAGAGCCATATGCAAATTCCTCAAATTATGTTCCCCCCTTGGAGTGAGGAGTTGTGCCTACAGTGAAAAATTAATTGCCAAAGGCTTGCTCCAGGCGCCTATCGAAAAGCAGACGAGCCCCCAGAGCCCCCAACCGCATCAACACGCAATACAGTTGGGGCATTTAGTTACTAACATACAATGTAGCCAGAATTATATGGGCACCTTCATGCATAATTACACACAACTATATCGCTATATTAGGTTTGTAACAAGGAAGTCCAAAACTATCAAGAAAAGACTTTCTGACAATTTTAAAACAGATCATAGCCCCGTCAAACCCATCATGACTCAAAAAGTAAGCCAGCAAGAAGTACTGTGAAACCACGAAAAAAAAAATTTCAACCAAAAACAGCCATTTTCAGGGGTTGTATGAGTTCACCCACACAATATTGGTTCAACGATACCCCTTCAAAGGGTCAGCTGTTTTGCCGGATCTTGCATCAGTCCATGCTTTTGCAATTGTGCGCTTCATTTCCTCATCCCCTTCCTCGTACATATTCTGCAAGTTACATAATCAGGTGTTAGTTATCATTTCATTGTCACGAAGATAACATAGCACACATATATAGTAGGTTAAATTACACTGCCACCCCCTGGGTTTCTCAAAACCCCTCTATTTCTGGAATTACACTTACACCCCTAGAGGTTTTGAGGTCAATTACACTGACCTCCCCTCCGTTCAATATGCCATTGCTAACAGTGATGGCACTGACTGACTGTCATGCTCCAATGTTTATAAAATGCCTTTTTCATCTTTCTTGGTCAAAAAGACAGCCCCTAGTAAAAGTTCAATGAAAAATTAAATAAAATAAAAACAGATTCATAAACATCCACCCCTCCTTCAGCAAAGCTCTCACCTGCAAGCTGCAACCCACTGCTTGGGTTTGGAAAACAACTTTAGTGGGAAAGGCAGATTTCTAACTTCTCTCTTTACAGTATTTGGAGACTGAAATAGACTCTGTCTCTTGAATATGGTGACTGTTAATGGGTTTATTGAAGAGAATTGGGTGAATGTTGATAGGTCTCCCTCTCTCTCTCTCTCTCTCTATATACACACAAACACACACACACACACACATATATGTAGATATATGTGTATTTATGATTATGTATTATATATTTATAAGTAGAGAAAGGATGGATCTGATGTGTGACCAGGTGGTTAGTGAGGATGACCCTGTCACCATATGGGTGCCTGTTAATAGGTTTCTAAGAAGCTATAGAATTGAGTTCATGGGTTTTCTCGAGTTTTCAAAAAAATGACTTCACACGAGATACATGTTTCTTGATCTACTTGACTCAGAAAGACGCAATTTTTCACCATGTCTAAGGTCACCTTACCACCACAACACTACCCATGAAACCATATCCTTCACCTTCATATCACTCCCACCATTTCCACTCAATATGCCTCAAATCAAACCCCAACCTAAAGGTAACCCATTATATACAACATTTTCATTATTTTCCCTGGTATACCTACTTGGATATATGGAATTGGGCGTTAATTTGCATGAGCCTAAGACTCTAGTGGTAGATCATAATTAAATGCAAGATTTCTTGAGCTAAATTTGTTTTAAAAGATAGAGAGGACAGAAATTAGAGCAGCGGTAGTCCGGTTCGGTGAAGTTGTTTCAAGATGGTTGTAACACGGTGTTTCTAGTAACAAGCTCACCGGAGTGGACACTGGAAACTGAAACAACCCCCCCCCCCTCTCTCTCTCACCCCCTCTCCTCTGTTTCAGTGCATTGTTTATGGTGGTAATAATCATTAGGATGATGATGGTGTTTTAAACTATGAGCTTCCAAGATAAAAATCAAGCTTTAATTCAATATTTTTTAAACAGTGTGTATCGCCTATAAAAGTATTATTTCATTTAAACAGGGTGTCGGTAATTTTCTTGAAAATAAAAGGGATGTTAGTGTATTTGTCAGAAAATATGTTTTAAGCGTAATTTATCCTATCTGAATAATATACAAGGAAGGTAACCAAGAAATACAGGAAACGCACCTTCATTAAGTCCATGATTCCTGCCATGGGATCTCGTTCTTTATCCATATTTGGCTTTAGCTACAAAACCGAAGATGATAGAATTATTTCATCATAGTCTCATTGCAAAGATATAAATACAAACACTGTCTCATCCATGGTAGGAATTTACCTTGTCATCTTTGTAGTGCAGATCTAACGAGTTCCCTTTAGAAGCTTTGAACAACGTAATGATGGCCCTCGTAGGCTTAACTACCACCTTACATTTCTCTGGCACAATCTCCTTATTCAATTTCGGTACGGCACATCGGTAATTCTTCCCTTGGACATCATGAAATTTAACATCAAAGGACATTGGCTTGAACTCAGTCTCTAGCTTCTCCTGCTCCACTCCCTCTAGAGACACATATATCTGAAAAAGCAAAAGAAATAAAAAAATAAGGTAAAAGAAAATTGCGAAAATAGCAGGGAAGAAATAAATTTTACCAGAGATTCAGAAGCACATAATAAGCAAACACAACAAGTTCACATATTCCCATTCCAGAAAGAAGCACTACTTAAAATATTGTTTGCACTAGCAAGAATTCTTTCATAATATAACAAGGTTACTCGTCTTTAACAATTTTTGCATCATGAGAAACTAAAGTTTTTGTGCTTCTGACACCATTCAGGCTTCGAGCCCATCATGGATTCAGTCCTTTTAAGGCTGCCATGTCAGAAACATCATGGCTGCGTTGGACACCAACGCCCTTGTCTTTACCCTCATTAAATTGCTATCCATTAATACTTCAAGATAAATCAATTATTATTTCCAAAGAAATAAACAAAATTACCTTGATTTTGTCACTATCTTGATCCCAGCTGAATGATCCAAGGGTTACATAATTCAGTGCTAGGGTAGAAGGCACCTTAGCTGGAGTTGGAAGAGGTGTAGGAGTCTGTGAGGTAGATGCAGAAACAGCCTCTTTTGACAACTGCATACAAATTAACAATCAAAGTAATCATATCAAGAACATCAAATTCCCCCCCCCCCCCCCCCCCCCCCCCAATTTGAATAACACATTGCATGCTCCATCCAGATTAAAATATCAACTAAATTTCAAAATGCATGGTTTTTAAAATCTAAAAAACAATACAGCTCGCATTCTAATTACTACTACATAACTACGCTCATGGTGGATGTCTGAACTTAATGTTCATCAGAGGAAAAAGGAACAGTCACCAGAGACCCTCAAGAGATCACTTGCATGGAACTGTATCCACTTCCACTGGCAAGGGTAAATCCAGGGCATGCAAAAAGTGCATAACAAACCATCATCAGTCTGACAGATAGGTACATTGATATCATTGACCACAAAGTATACTTCAAGAAACTACAAAGTGGTCATTTTAAAGCGACTACATTTTATGAACAGCCTTTTTGTGACTTGAATTGTATAGAGATGGCACAAGTTCATGAGCAATTGAGCAAGAATAGATAAGATGCATATTACAAAAGTACAATCCGATATAGTACAAAAATGATCAACTTTGAGTGATTAAAAATGTCTTATTGTTGCATTTAAAACATACAGATATGTTAAGAGTATGACCATACTGCTATAATTGTGCAGTTGCCTTTTCTATATGGCGTCTAACATGGAGACTTCAGACAAAGAAAGAATGAATTCATATAAACCATACCATATACTGATTTAGTTTCTCTCAGTATGGAGACTGCAAGGAGAAAAAGGAGAACACTAAAAGGAATATGATTAGTGCCAGAATCTAACACTGGTTGGCTCGTCCACTAATTAAAAGGCGTGCACTTACTTTAGGAGACATGAAAAAGCATAACAACTTTAAATCCTTCCTCTTTTGTTTCTGTTTCTTTTCTGAAGAATTTATCAACCTATCTATGTTCTTCAGGAACACATACTCTTTTACGAATTATATTGTTATTTAAAGATTTAAATAAGTGGTAAAATCCACAGAACAGGAGACTGACATCTAAGGACAATTACCATTATAGGAATGACTTTGGAAGTCCAAACAACTTAGCATAGGACTTCCAACATTTGGATCATGACACGAACACACACATGCACGCACGAAAGAGAAAGACACCTGTGGACTCCAAAACGCAACTTATAGAGTATGCTTATGACTGAAGCAGCAAGCAGGCCTGATAGGTAAGGGACATTCTAACGAGCAATGATGTCAAATAACCCAGGAAATACTCGTCCATGTGTCCAGCAACTAAGGACAATTACCATCTTGAGAAATAAAAATAACTACATGCTATTGTTTCCTTACAAAGTACAGCTCTTAAATCAATACACTAATTTACTAGGAAGCACCGGAAATAAAAAAATCTAGAAATGTAGTGTTCGACACCTACTCTCCATCGACACCTACTCGACACGTGTTAGACACACTTGGGAAGTATTCGTAATTTTTAATTCTTTTCTTTTGCCCATCACGATGAAGACGTGGCTCCAACACTCCAACAAGTGCAGGACATGCTTGCGACACAGCAGGGAGAGTCTTTTGTGTATTTTGATTGTTGGAATTTGACAATTTATATAGAATTTGTTTCTTAATGTTTTGTGTGGAAACGGAACTATGCTTGAAGTCAACTTAAATGCCGCTGTTATAACTTCTAACTCATTATAACTCATTAATTTATGCATGTCTTACTCGTTTATCTAACTTTGTCTTTTTATATCTCCTTATATTTTAATTCTTTTTTGATATGTGTAATGAAACTATCAATTATATATATATAGGATGGCAGTGCTATATTAGCACCCGTATTGGGGGTTGTACCCTATACATTGGCGGGTTACATGGTACAACCCCCAATACATTGTGCTGATATAACTTAGGTAAGCATATTCTTACCTAACCGGGACAATATATATAATAGGATGATGATCAGGTAAGCATGTGCTAATATAATTTATATCAACACTCGCATTGAGAGTTGAACCTTGTGCATTAGTGGGATATGAGGTACATTGGACCGATGCAAGGGGTACAACCCCTAATGCATGGTGCTAATATAACTTATATCAACACGTGCTGATGGGAACATAACCGTATGTGTGTGTGTGTGTCTATATATATATATATTTATTGTTGTATCCCAACCATGTTGTGTCTTAGTTAATTTAGGATTTGCTATATCAGTGGCTCACTTACCAAAAAAAAAAAAAAAAAAAAAAAAAAACTTTTCTTTATAAATAAACAAATCCCAGTGGCCCTCATTCATTACTCATCTTAAAATTAGATTCCCCCTTTTCTTCATTAAAAAAAAAAAAATTAGATCCCCCTTTTGGAAATTCTAAATAAATATTATAATTGAATTTTTTCAGCTAACCAAATCTTTTTATTAAACAATTAACTATGGATTTAAACCAAATGGTTAAAATCATTGAATCTATGAGCGCCATTAGGATTGATATATGAAGTATGACCTACCATCTATACTATTTTGTATCTATAAAATAGTATAGATGGATTGCACGCATCGCGTGAGTTCACTGCATATTTTTATCCTATTTTAAAATATAAATGCCTCTTCATTGAGCTAGAGCATATTTGATGCCACTTAGCATACAACATGTAACTGTAACTTTAATAACAATGGTATTTGTCCATCATAATCCAATAGATGTTAGGCAATCCCATCCTAAATCAACCAGACAGCCCCACCAAATTATAATAAAATAAACCCAACGTAGCTAAGTGGATTCTAATACGTTGATAACAACTTTAGGGAACAACATATCTTCAGTTCTGTTTAGAAGTCATTTATCAAACATATTACTAATAATCACATCCTTTAATCTATCACAAAGATCTTGAGCTCATTCAACAATATCATAATATAAGTTCCTTCCAGTGGAAGTCTCTTGCAAAGGCTAAGCCATGCCACAGTGAAGGCTTCCCTCAGTACAAAACAAACATAGCTATACACCTTTAAGCCTTCAGAGAAATATGAACCTCTTGTGCTATGCTATAGTTGATTCTACTCCATTTAAGAGGTACTATGCACAGTTTGGTCTCACCTATTCAGCAAATGCCTCGAGCTAAATTGTGACAGATACTCTTGGTAACCAAATGCAATTTATAAGCTTTGAATTTGTAAAAATCATGATGGATCAGTCGTGTTTGCTTCAACGTGCCAGCAGATAAGGTGTCACTACTAAGACAAAAATTTGTAGCTCTCTTTTTTTTTTTGGTTTTTTTTTTTTTTTTGGGGGGGGGGGGGGGGGGTGATGTTAGAGAAGCCAAGAAGAAAGAATCATCAATTTTACTTTGGAGGATGATTTGACCAATGGAGTCTTTCCTTTGGAAGAAAAGAAAAAAAAGGGCCTTCAATGGGAGTTACTTTTCCAGGGAGAAAAAATTGAAAGCGCAAAAGCCACTAGGCTAGCCTAGTGGTGAGGGAGGGTGACGTAAAGGGTAGGATTAGTATAGGATAGGGATTCGAAATTCCAAAACCCTCCAATTGTACCAAAAAAAATCAAAAGCGTGAAGTTATGATGGATTTGTGGACATTAAAACCAGCTAACAAGAAGTATGGCTGTGCATTAGTAGAAATGTCCTTCCCCATAGATATCATAATATTCCTCTTCTTTTTTTGGAAATGGTTAATCTTGTTTTACAATCACTTCCTTTTCCTTCCATGAGAGAATATTTCCAACTCTCTTTTTGTATTTTCCTTCCTTTCTACAATAAATTTTGTTTTTAATACAAGACATATATACATACTAAATTATTATGCGCATTTATTTGCATATAAGCATGGTAGATACACACACGTATACCAACATAGTGATTAAGGGTTTCACGAAAAATGGGCAAGCTTTTCAAGATTCACATGATCAACATGCCTGGGAAAAACCAACTTCAAGTCTAAACCAATTCCCTTATGAGTCTTAAGGTCATGCAGGAGGACAGCCCAAAACCCAAAAACGCATTCCTAATTTGAAGGAATAGGAAAATGTAATACCCTACTCAAACGCATCTGCGTAAATCATAACAAAAACCAAACTTCAAGTCTAAACCCAATTAACACAAGCATGTTATAGAACCATAAAGTTTTATCTGAATCCGCTTGTGGATTAGCCATTCTGGTTATATGGGTGAGACCACAACTTGATGTATAATCATTCTCTTTATATTTTATACTTTCTAGTATTAAATCAATAAATTCACTAGGGTTCCACATCAAAATCTAAGGTTCAACAAGGTCATCAACACTAAACCCACATAGAAACAACTTTTGGGGAAAAAAAAAAAAAAAAAAAACAAAAAACAAACAAAACAAAGGAGAATTAAAAAATTTACAATCAGAGTAATTCAAACAACAATGTATATTAAGAATCTTATGGGTTTAAATATTTTGTTAAAATTTTAATCAAGTAAAATATGATTTTGATGAATGGACACCACAGAATAAAGTGGCAGCCCAAACAAATACCCAATGCTCGCATTTTTCATGACAAACAAGCAAACAACTTTAACGAAAGAAAGGGTCACACGCAAAAGGTATCTTGAACAACAATACATGTATGAAATTCTCAATAACTGTAAGAAGCAACCCATCAAATGATGAATACCAAAAATATAGCAAACATAATCATATTCACAACAGCAAAACACTTCATACACACACAGAAGCATAATTTTTTTTTATAATCCGTATAAGATTAGGATAACAGAGACCTTCTCCAAATTGTTAATCTCAGAGGAGATGAAGGAGACGATGCGAGGCCTCTTGGCAATGCTTTGGAGGTGTCGGAGTTCCTCTAAATCTAGCGCAAGTTCTTCTGCCATTTTCTTCCGCCTCTATAGCTATCTGTAGATGATTTTATGAGAAATGAAGAGACTAGAGTCTTCAGAGTGAGAGAGAGAGCTTTATATTGTGAAAAGAAAGACAGTGATATGGAAAGTGCTGGAAACTACAGAGGGAGGACAGGGGCAAAATGGGGATAAATTGTTAGGGTTTTTTTTTTTTTTTTTTTTAAAATTTTATTTTTTAAGAAGGTTCTAGAGTATTACGGTATGTGAAGAACCAATGGGGTAGGAACACGTGAGAATCTTTGTCACTATTGGACAGGGAGCACGTGTCAGTTGGGCTGAATTTTTGGGATGGCCCAGTTAAGGACCTTCTTCTTCACCCAAGCAGAGTTTGGAAAAATGGGCTTAGGATGTGATTGGGAATTTCATAAAGTGAATTATATTAGGTTTAATTTATAACTGTTAGCTGATTTTTAAATAAAATAATTCATAATTAGTTTGAAAAAAAGTGTGTTTATATTTTGTTTTAGATTTATCTTTTATTTCACTATATTTTTAAATTTGCCAAACAGTATCTTAATAACCATTTGATTAGTTCTTACTTTTTAAGTGATTTTAAATTATCTAAAGGTTTAGCCAAGTAGACCTAAATATATCAACCATACAAAAGAAATTACGTGTATTTTATTGGCTTGTGGTTTAAGCACGAATCTCGAATACTTTTTTTTTTCCTTCTTTTTTTTTTTTTTTGGGTAAATTTTTGGGGGTACATTTTGAATAAACTTTTCAAAACACATTGTAATTTTTCCCTGCCAATCCTATTATCTTTTTAATCAATGGGAAATCCAAGGGCTTTACCAAATGCCAATCAATGTCTGAACGGTTCCATTTGTTATGCCTCCTACCATGAGTCCATGACATTGTACACGTGCATCTTATATGCCCCACTTTTAGTTTGATTAAAATGAAATGATTGTATTTACCAAGAAATCTAATTTTCGACCCTAAAGATTGAGAGTTTTAGACTCTCTTGTATTGCTAATAGTATGATAGTTTAGTGACATTTTTCTCATTTATTGAGTGAACGATCTAGGGTTCAAAATTATAGAAAAATATCGATACCCATTTGTTGATATTAGAGAAACTACATATATGAGAAAATTCTATCAATTGTCAAAAAAAAAAAAAAAAAAAAGAAAAAAAAAGAAAAGAAAAAAAACACCCTAGTATTGTTGAGCAATGAGACTTCATTGACCATTTGATGCTATTTTTCATCCATATCCTGTTTCTCATTCCGTTTCTATGTTTGTGAAACAAGAGTTTACGCAGATGGAAGGAGAGTGATCAAAGTTCGTACAAACTTCATATGGGCTATGATGGATCAAAGTTAATACATTAAGGGTCTGTTTTGGGCATCCAGATGAAAAGTGAACAATTTTAGTGTATTTTGTATAGTATTGAACCTACAAATCCATCACACTCAATGGATAAATTGAAGAGAATGATGATCCATCACAAATGATAGGGAAAATTCAAAATTGTGACATTTCATGAATTTCTAAAAATTGATCTTATAACATCAATTATAGTGACAACTATTTTTTTCCCCCTTTTAACAGTCCCATTCGAAGTAATGGAATTATGCTTTCAATACTATGCATGTAAAATGCACTATAATTGTTCAATTTCCATTTGGGTAATCAAATGGGTAATCGTTTCGCTGAAGAGGAAAAATTCAATCAACACCAGTTCAAAATTTAGAAGAAAGATGATTTCCGCAAGAAGATTTCATCTATCTTCCATTTACAGTTGGTTCAGGCAGAATATGCCTAAGGTTTACCTTCCCCAACAGAAGCAACAGAACAACAAAACAACAAAAGCTCAGAGCTTACCATCAAAGAAACATGTTTCTTCATCCTACAAATTGCTAGTCAAGGGGGAAAGAGTAAGTTCCTTTACCAGGACCTTGAACAAATGAACAATTGCTACACATTTACAGGTTGTGAATCCAGATAAAGGATACAGAACTTGTTTTCACTTAACTATCAACAAAATTGTTGAAATTCAATCACCATCTATAGAGGTAAGAATTCAACAACCTCAGTTAGTCTCCACACAAGGAAGCTTTACTAATTTGTTGCCCGATTTCTTTTCTGAGCAGCTTTCTATCTGAGACTCTCGTTTTCAACAAACTGTGATAGTTTCCTTCTCTCTTGATTTTGTGTCATCAAGATATTTTGAATTTGCTTTTGCAACTGTGCTCTTATTTGGTAGTTAGATGCCAAGCTTCTATCCAAATTCTCTTTCAACGATAGCAGTTCAGTCTTTCTCATCTCAGCTGCAGCTATTTCAGAGTTTTGCAAACACCCATTGTTGCCTTGAAGTTCCATAAAGATTGACTTAAGCTGAACGAAAGATCAAAAATGATATGAAGGATGGGATTTAAGATAAGATCACAAACTTAAATTTAAATTATCAAACTCACTGAGAACAATCAAGGCATAATTCTGAGTTAATTTGTTGACGATCCTCATTAATAAAAAAATGCCATATCAAATTCTTTTCAGTTTTTGTTTGCTTTTTGATGTTGTTTTCAAGCAAATATATTTTTCCAATATAGTTTTCTGAATCCTTGTTACATCTAAGATTATAGTGATGCTAGCAAGAAAACCAGTTGTGATTCTCTTTTGCCAGTCTGATTGTTGTTCTTGATTTGGTTAAATATTGAATGTAGTTAAGTCAATAAATGATGAGTAGTCGTATCATTTAATTAGGAACCACTCGTATCTTCACCACAGTGAAAATCTGTTTATCCCTCACTTTTTTGATATCGAGTTGACCAAAGCCACAATTCTAGATTTTGCTGAATTGAAGACAACTTGGATATGCTAACTCTCTTAGAATGGTTCAGTTTGAACATTATTAATTCAGATGAGAATCAACTTGTTGTCTTACAAGACTTGAATCACTCGTATTGATTCATGCACCCACAAGCCTTACTAGGCACACAAATACGCACCTTGACTTAATGAGTGAAGTTCAACAAAATCACATGTTTTACTCTCTGCATCCAATTACCAAATCTACTTGAGTTTTTGAACTAGAGTTGAGACATCCAATTACCAAATCTGCATCCATGGTGTAAAGAATTAATGCAGCAAAGGTACTGCCTTTCATTGGGCATGGATACTTCTCAGTTCTCACCAAGTGTTTCTCGAAGGAAAAATAAAGCCAGATCATTTTCATTCCCATTTTGACCACTATAGCTTGTGCAAGTTTGACACTTAATAATCCATGGTCCCATGGCATTCTACTGCTGCTAAACCAGTCCAACCCAACCCCTCCACAATAAAAATAATAATAAAAATAAAAAAATTGAGAGGCTCCTTGAGCCTTCTTGTTGGTATAAGTTAAGAAAAACCCAAAGTCATTGGAACTTCATATATCACACAAATGACCCATTCCCTTGATGCAGTACTCATTCCACACTGCCCATCCATAACTTTTGGATATCAAGTTGTTTAGATTTTTCAAAAGCTAAAAATATTATTAACTAAAAAGATGAACAAACTATCACATAAAATAGGTGCCAATGTCACTGCTCGATCTAAGATTGTCCAATCCGCTACACCCTTTTTTCTTCATCTATATACCAGATGTTCCAATGTACATAAACAGATATATTTTCTAGGCAAGAACCACCCAATTCTAAAGCATTAGAACATCTCTTGTAATACGAATAGAATTAACCGAATAATATCCCACATTGGTAATTCATCCAAACAATTTCAGTAGTAATAATAGCAGAATGACAGCTTGCCTTACCTTGTTGACGCCATCCCTCAATTCTTCTACTCGCATTTGACATTCCATAACAAATTTCTCCACATTCTTTCTGAACTCCGTCATTTCAAGGCTCTTCAATGCATAAAGCCTCTCCTTCTCCTTCTCCAACAGCTCAAGCTCCTCCACTTCACTCCCCAAAACCCTAAAACACACACGCGTACATATATTTATATACCCACCCAGACAATCAATCAATCAAGTTCAATTCAATTCAATTCAAAAAGAGATTAATGGCATTACTATGAAATTTACCTAAATTTTTGTAAATCGTTCTGGTATTTTGCATCAAGGTTCTCGATTTCCGATTTAAGAGCCGAAACCTTGAGGTTTTGTGCCGCGATCTTCTGATCAAGCATCAAGCACCGTTGTTCCATTGACCTAATATTCGAAAGCTTCAATGATAAGACCAAGGACTTGTTGGCTTGTAGTTCTTTCTCGGCCTGCAAGTGTTATTGCAATGACGAACATGAAGGAACGAATTAGGGTTTTCACAATAAATGAGAGAACAACATCATTCTCTGTTTAGTTGCCGAGAAAGTCTTCTCCCAATATTCGTTTCTTTTCCCACGGTTTCTCGGCAACCAAACGGATTTTTTTTTTGGGGGGGGGGGGGGGGATGAAACCTGGAGGAGAGAGAAACGTTGGTTTCGAGTTTGCTCCATGTGTTCGAGCCTTTCTCGGAAGGCAAACGAGAGAGCCATTGTTGCGAAAAACAGAGACTGAGAAAGGTGCTTTGAAAGGAGGGGATTTTTGAAGGTTGGGGTTTATATAGGGGTTTTGGGTGGTATCTTCTAGAGCGTAACGGGCACGGGTCCAGTGGGCTAGAGAACGAGGCCGAAGATAATTGGCTGTAATAAGCAAATCGGAAAAAGTAAAGAAGTATGAACATGTCTCAACTGCTTTGCTACTAACGAATCTAAACTGTCCATTCTTCTCCTACGTGACATCAATCCAGTGATAACTTTACCATACATTTAAAGGCCCAAACTTCACCAAATCTGGATCCGAAAACTTGAGGGCGCCTATGGGCATGTTTAAGGCTTGCCTTTTATTCCTTGCTTGTTGTTTTAGGTTTTTCAAAGTTTTTATGAAAAACATAAAAGATTTTTTATAAAAATTAGAAGCATTGTTTATTGAAAAAAAAAACATTTTGAACAACCTTTTAAGGAAAAAAAAAATCCAAAATTTATTATTTAAGTGGACTTTTAAGTCATTTACAGTCTTTATTTCTTTAAAACCTTTTACCCTCTATTTGGTTCCCAGATTCTACCAAGTAATAAAAAGGGAAGGGAAAAAAATGAGGAGCCAGGGAAGAGAATGAGAAGAAAAGTACAATTCCTTAGATTTTATTCTTTTCCTTGATAAAAAAAGGGAACCAAATAGAGGCTTAAAGCATCCAATCGTCCAATAGATTAAATTTGATTTGTTAAGTTAATGAATAGTGTATTTATTTAAAAATAAGATTAAGCTTGTTTTAGAATGCAAATACGAAATATCATTTCCACTTATTTAAAGTAGACTTGCAATTCGCAAAAAAAAGAAAAAGAAAGTGATAAGTGATAAGATTAAACTTGATTTGTTAAGTTAATGAATAGTGTATTTATTTAAAAATAAGATTAAGGTTGTTTTAGAATGCAAATACGAAATATCATTTCCACTTATTTAAAGTAGACTTGCGATTCGCAAGTTGCGAATAGTACAATAACTTAGTGGCATTCTCTCCACTTGTTGAGTGATAAGTGATTTCGAGTTCAAACTTATAAAGAAACATTGATACTCATTTATTTATATTAAAGGTATGGAAAAATGCTACCTGTGTCTATTGTCCAAAAAAAAAACAAAAAAACAAAAGAATTGGCCCAAAAATTCGGGACGGGTTGTTATGACCAAGTCTGCCTAGTGCTAGGGCCGAATGGTTTGCCCAGCCCATACGCTCTTCTTTGAATCATGAAAATCAGGTATTGGCCCTTTGTTTCGGTTGATTGGATCCCCCAATTTTTGGACCAAAACATCTAAGCGTGCTTATGAGAAGCGACACAATTAAGAGTATTTTCAGACTTGAGATTTGGTGCTATGCACATCTAAGTGACACAGTTAAGCTTGCTTGTCTTTGTTCTTTCAGCATCTATGTGAACGGAGGAATCACCATCATTCCTCCATCTAATGGGTTTCACTAAACATATCCATTGTTTAAGTAGACTTTTTAGTCATTTACAATCTCTATTTCTATAAAAACTTTTACCCTCTATTTGGTTCCCAGATTCTACTGAGGAAAAAAAGGGGAGGGAAAAAAAATGAGGAGGCCGGAAAGAGAATGAGAAGAAAAGTACAATTCCTTAGATTTTATTTTTTGCCTTGATAAAATCTGGGAACCAAATAGAGGCTTAGCATCCAATCGTCTAATTGTTGAATCAAAATTTTATGCATAAAGATGAGGTGAGTTATTTAGGCTTCACATGATAAATTAACAAGTTTAAAACAAGATTAAACTTACTTTTTTAAGTTAATGAATAGTGTATTTATTTAAAAATAAGATTAAGCTTGTTTTAGAATGCAAATACGAAATATCATTTCCACTTATTTAAAGTAGACTTGCAAATAGTACGATAGCTTAGTGGCATTTTCTCCACTTATTGAGTCATAAGTGATCTCGAGTTCAAACTTTTAAAAAAATATTGATACCCATTTATTTATATTAGGGGTATGGGAAAATTCTACTACTATCTATTGTCAAAAAAAGAAAAAAACAAGAGTAGACTTAGCCCAATAATTCGGGACGGGTTGTAATGACCAAGTCTGCCTAGTGCTAGGGCCCAATGGTTTGCCCAGCCCATACGCTCTTCCTTGAATCATGAAAATCAGGAATTGGCCCCTTGTTTCGGTTGATTTGATCCCCCAATTTTTGGGGCAAAACATCTAGGCATTTTTATGAGAAGCGACACAATTAAGAGTATTTTCAGACTTGAGATTTGGCGGTGCTGTGCACGTCTAAGGATTGGTGTACAGTGTTATCAGTGGAGCTGTATATGGTTAAGTTTATTGTGCACAATTCGGCTAAGTTCTTGGATGTACACAGCACCAAATCTGAGTTCATATTGACAAGCAAACTTCATTTTTATTCTAGAAGAAAATTGTATAAATCTCAAGACTTGCTTTCTTTAATTTGATATAGAACATATAGTTCCACGTACATTATGAAATGTTACATGGTTTAATCGCACACATTGATCAAAGTCAAAAGTTCTTTCTTATTTATATTATTTGATCAAAAAATTTCATCAGTATTGATCAATGCATGCAAGCCCATTTCAATAGTACATTTTTACTTGTTTTGTATGAATGCGACGGATTCGATGCTATAAACATGATCGGCGTGTGTTTTGTACATTATAAGAAGAAGGATGAGGGTGTCGTCATCAAAGATGAACTTCACGATTTTAAAATGCATCATCATGTTTGTATTTTGATCTTTATAAATTAATCTATTCTTGTTCCCAATACTTCTTTAAAATAGCAATATTACAGCATTATTACAGATTTAATTATATAAGATTCATACTGCCATAAATTTGTGATTTATTGTTTTAGCTTTTGTTTTTGTTTTTCTTAATTTTACTTTACTTTGAACATTGTAATTGGGTACACAAGTGCAGACAGACTCTGGATTATGGTCAATTCTATGGATCAGCAGAAAATAAAAGTAAAAAGTAAAAATGAAAAGGTTGATGGAAAAACAAGAAAAAGGGCAAAAAAGGAAAAAAAAATGGAAAAAGGAAAAAAGAAAGAGCTATTGCGGTTTAGCAACTCCAGTCCAGGTTTGGAATATTACCTGACATAACTGTAGGAAACTTCCAGATAAAGAGAATGCTGCTTTATAAAAGCATCTGAGGAAAATTTCCTCTTTCCACAGCATCTTCCTCAAATTAGGCCAATTGAAGGAATCACTAAAGTAAGAAAGCCTAATCATTATCCCTAAACATGGTGGGAGGCTAATCCACCCATCATTCCACTATGATTAAAATTGCTGTACCACACAAGATGGCCTCCCACTGCAGGTTTGGCTTCTCCTTCCCTTTGGCCCTCTTTTGGAACAAAAGGATGGATTGTATCCATATAGTAGTATCGAAACGCTTTTTCTTGCTTTCACCATTCCATGAGGAGTGAAAAGCTGTTTGACTCACCCCAACCCTGCATTTGGATAGAGTTCAATTATTTTTTAAATATTTTTTTTTTTGAGGCAAAGAGGTGAACAACTTGAACATGGTATGCGGCGGAGAATCGAACCAGAAGAGAATTAACAAACTTTACCGACTAATTAAACTAATTACCATTTCTTTTGCGACAAAAGGAGTACGTGTAAAGAGATAGAATAGTGAGTTTATGAAAGGATTTCACCATTGCCCAAGAATCCAACAAAAAGACTTATAACCATTGGCAGGGTCCTAGAAAGATAACATGCAGATTTGTCCAAATCATCATAATGCCCAAAAGATTTGTGCCGACAAGACAAGAGCTCATACGCGAAAATTTGTGACTTAAAATTGATTTGAAGTACATAGTTTCTTCTCATCATATGATTATTTCAACAAGTTTCACCATGATGATGTAGGGTCGCCTATAATTAGCCAATGTTTTCAGCCTTGCAAAGGATAACATAATCTATATGTGAATGATCGCCTTCGGTTCTCTGTCATGAGTGGTTTGAGAAAAAGCATAAAAATTAAACAAAATTAATTGATTATCTATAGCGGCGCTTTTGCCCTTTTTTGACTTCTTCCTAACTTTTGTTAAGCTTGCTTGTGTTCTTTCGGCATCTAAGTGAACGCAGGAATCGCCATCACTTCCAAAAATCATTTAATTAGAATTGTGAATTCATGCGGCCAAGTTAAAATTCAGCTGAAATCCCCCAACTCGTTATTAAAAAAATAAAATAAAATAATAATAAATTCCCCTAACACTAAGGAAAGTCCCTGCATGCGCATATATATATATATGCACTTTTATAAATCCCCCTTTCCTTTTTTTTTTCTTCCTCTTTTTATACAGACATTTATTTTGTTAGCTATTTGAAAACTACTTTCTTGCTTTCGAAGAAAAAAAGAGTATTGACTGTACATTAGCTCTTGAAAGCGAGAAAGTACTTTCAAAATCCTAACCAAACATTACCATAATTTCTTGATCCTAAGAAAACACATTATTTTCCATATTTCCGAGCAAGTTTGACCTGTTGGAACCATGTTCATTACGAGCGAGAGCATATAGAATGATACAATTTATTCTCCATCACATCACTAGCATGAGCTTTCATTCAAAATGATGCCAGAACCGAATCAATCCTCAACACAAAGTCTAATTGAATTGATGCAAAATTGAGGGGAAACCAAAACTTTCCATTTCAGAGTCCCTGTGTTAATTACGAAACTACTTCAAATCATGCATCACTTAATGAGTTAAATGGTGAAATTGATGGCCAAAAAAGTTGGGGGATCTGCCTTATGGGTTAAATGACTCCTCACCTAAACCAGCACATGTGCCAGCGCGGCTCAGTCACACGACACAAGCACATGCTGGTATATATACGTGCTCATAGGGACCCCCATGTTGATGTAATTCCATCAGGACATGTCATTTGGCCAAAAAAGCTATGCCAAAACAGCAGGATACAGCCACCTTTTATAAAAATAGCTAGAATACTTGTTTTAAGTAGAAGAATAAAAAATAAAAAAAACAAAAAAAAAACCCATTTCACACAAGATCTAGCTAGCTAGATCTCCTAATTCTTTGTTAATGGGGTCCATCACAATGTTGGGCTGCATGTGCACCACGTTGGCTGATGTGAGATAGGTGGACCATTCCCATCGGTTCATACATATAAGGCTGAGCTTACATGTCTCCCATCTGTGTATTGAAAAGAAAAGAAAAAGGCTCCTTTCAAAAAGGATTGGCAATGGGTAAATGCTGACGGTTATGGCTGGGAGGGAATAAAGCAAGGCCGCCCATTGTCCGTTTGAAGATAAAAAAAGAACCAACAAATCCTAACCCTTTTACACTTTGGTTTTCATTATCTTAAATTTTTATATGTGTACTGTCTCTCTATAGATAGAGCTAGAGAGAGAGAGAGAGAGAGAGAGAGAGAGAGAGAGAGAGAGAGAGAGAGAGGAAAGCAAACTTAATTAAGAAATCTTTTTATACATTGATGGAGTCCACGTCCCAAAGTAGAGAGCTTTCCTGCAACCAATGAGGCGAGCCTTACTCAGGTTGATGTTCTCCTTATTCCCTATTTGTCTAACAAGTAGAAAATAAATACATACATAATTCCTAGAAATAACAAGTAAATTGAGAAATTATATGAAAGCAATTCTTCGATCTACAACATCTTTGATCAATAATGACAATAAAATATAATGGTTGCAATTGTCACCTTTCTATCAAAAACAAGGCCCGATCGATCCATCAGAACCTTATGATTGATGGGTGTAACGCATTGGGTTTATAACCCGCAAGATGGGAAAGTTTCTTTGGTGCGGTGCAAAATGGGGCTACCTTTTTTTTTTTTTTTTTTTTTGTCATACCTGAATGGCCCTTGTTATGATGCCCTCTAATTTGCATGTTTCAAGTGCAAAATGGCCCTAAGAGGAAAACCCCATTTCCCTTACCAAAAAAAAATAACATTTGCATCAACCCCATATGGTTAAGAATGGTCTTCTCATTAAAACTTGAAAGGCCAGCAAATTTACAAAGATCCAGTACACCATGCTTTGCAGAAATCCCCTCTTTGCTGCCTGTGTCAGAGTAAATGGCCATTAAAGAAGAAAGAATTAAAAGAAAAACAATCAGATCATTGCTCATCAACAATTAATATCCATATCATCTCAATTATTTTCTCAAACAATTACAATAAAAAAAATAAAATAATCCATATAAAATATACACAAGTAGGTGATTGCGTTGATTTATACTTTTGCTTGTGGCCTAGCTTCCAGGACCTACACTACTGTTTTCCAGTTTTCTTGACAAAGTTGGTTTAAGTTAAAAGACTTTTGACACAGAAGAGAAGAACCTATGGTTTTACCTGAGTGGCAGAGGAAGTAAGAGAGATCGTAGCCGTTGACGTTGACGATGTACTCGCCAAAGCAGAAAGCCCCACATTGTAACACATAGTTCCATCAGGCTGATAGAGACCATAATTCCTCTCCGAAGTCGGTCCAGGCTTCATATTCTCATTGAACAAAGCAAACAAATAGACTTCTATCCTCATTTTAGGCCTCAAAGGTGTCCCTTCATTTCCCAATTGCCTTCTCAACAAATTCCTGTTATAAATAGCAGCATTCTCTATAGTTGCACCAACTTCATTAGGGTCACCTTTCGACGGCCACCCTGTCTCGGAAACCCTAACTTCCAACCCACCAAAACCCATTCTAGCTATAGCAAAAATAGCTGCATCAACTTGAGCATATAGCATGTTGTCATAGTGTAGTTTAGTGTAAGGGTCAACCATGCCTGAATTAGGGTTAAAAAGGGCATAGTCCAAAGAAATTCTAGTTGGGTCATCTTTATAAGCAAAATATGGGTAAGCATTGATCCAAAAGGGTGATTTAGTACTAGACAAGAATTGTAAAAATTGTGACATAACGCCGGTGAGCTCAGTTTTGAAACTTCCGGCGGAAGGCGGGTAGGACGTTGCGAGGACAGCTAGAGAACTCGGCGTGGAAATTTGAATATATGAATCTAGGCCTAGTTGAACAAGTGCCCCATGAATGCCGACCATGGCTGGGACAACATCAGCCATTAGTGTGGTGTCCTCGTCGGTGAAGACCTCGTTTCCGACCGCAATTCCGGTGATTTTTGTGGCCGGAAAGTATGGCTTTATGTGGGTACTTACCCATTGAAGGGCTTGTTGGGGGTCCATTAATGTAGCTAGCATTGCGTTTTCGACTGTCACAATAAGTTCGACGTTGGAATTGGCGAATGCCGTCAAAATCTGAGGATTGGTATCGTAAATTCGAGTTTTCGTGATCTTGAGGGATTTCAATAGATCAATGACGTCCTCCGGGGGCAGTAAATTATTGCCAAGTTGTCCATAGTTGATGCCAAGGGCCCCAACACCTTGTAGAATACCAAAATCTGTAAAAAAAAGAAAAAAAAAAAGGTCTTAGAGACTATATCAAAATTACAAACACATGCAAAAACTAAAATTCAAGATGACTTCAAGATCCAGAAACTGCAAAAGCACATGGTAATGAAAAAAGGGTTACCTGAGAAAGAGATGCAGAATAAAAGAAAAACATGTGTCATGGAAATTCTGCTCATAACTGTTGCCATGGGGAGAAAGAGAGAGAGAGAGAGAGAGAGAGAGGGACAGTCTTAATAATTCCTAAGAGAGAGAAGGGGGAGAGAGAGAGAGAGGAAGGGATATATGGGAAGAGAAGCTGTGAATTCCTTTCTTTGCTTGTATGAATTTTGTTTGGGCTTGGAGAGGTTAGCTTGCCTTGGCGACGTTGCCTTTGGCTCTTACCTCTTAACTGGTTTTAAATGACACTTTGGTTTTGCCATCAGCTTATGTCAATGCTTTCTTGTCTCCTTCCGACGCAAGCCAATTCATCCATTCGGATGACAAGAATACCCCTACACTTTCTTCAAACAAAAGAAAAGGGAAATCCCACTAATATGGTCGATCACTATTTTAGGGGAAGGTATTTGGGCAATTCCCAAGATTTGGGTGACTTGTCAAATTTTATAATTTTTAAGACGAAAAGATTCTAAACTCATTGATATCCTAGTTTCTACATAAAGGGAAGCATTGCGGCTTTGGTCTTGTCAGTCTAGGCCTTGTTTGGGGATTTTGAAAGATTAGATCAAGTTTGGTCTACTCCTGTAAAACTCTCTACATTTTTAAATAAGTTGATTCGTAGTTGATTTGAAAGAAATTATGTTTATAACTTCTTTTCTACCCAAAGCAAAACAAAATCTGAGAAATAATGAACTTACTAACAATGATGACATCAAAACCAATTAGAATCGTTTTCGATTGGCTGAAAATTTTTATATCCCAAATGGCTCCACTAATCTTTAATTACTTATCATAAAGTCAACCTTCATTAATCCTAAATACATCTATAAAAGGTAAAACTCAAAGCCTGAGCAATCTACCACTCATCTCCGCTGGCATAATTGCACATACTCTAAAAAAGGAATGATATATGGCAAACTACACAATGAAAATTAAAAGTCTGTCAAGGTAATGAATCACACTACAGTTGTCTTTGACTAATGATAAATTGTGATATCTTAATATTTGGGAAAAAAGAAGAAGAAAAAAGAGTCAAAACAACAAAATTTCAAAAAACTTCCTTTATGAATCTTAATTTTTTAGCCTGCAATAAATCAGGAAAAAAAGAAAGAAAGAAAGATGACATCAATAGTATTAAGAAAACTATCTATGGTTTATTGAGGAATAATAATTAACCAAACACGTCAAAGTGAAGCCCATGAGTCCATGACTCTTTGGAATCATAATTAATCACCACGCGTCTATAATGGTTCTCTTTTTAGGCAGGTCTTGATCTAGTTTTCACTGGCCAAATATTCTCTAGTGAACGAACAACCCAGAAGGAATCTATGGACAGTCCATGTCCAGTGGATATTACATTACTAGGCAATGTCCTCAAACTTGATATGCACGATGTAGGTTTTTCTGATTATCCATTGGATATAATACTGCTATAAAATAACCCACTCCTAGCTAGATTCCTAGGTAATCTTCCTCTTTTTATTTTTATTTTTTTTGAAGTGTAAGATCTCATATGGTCCCAAGTTGATCCTCAAAAATGTATAACACCAACCCCTCTCTAAAAGTCTATATATCATTAAAAGCGATCTACTTATTATTTGGAAGTGTAAGATTAATTTTTTGGATACAGTTCAGTAAAGTAACACAACCCTCTCTAAAAGCAACTCCAATGTAAAGAGTTGTTTTGGAGGAGCCAAATTCATTTTTTAGCTCCCAAAATTTGGGCCTTGGCAGGGTTGGGTTTGTGCCCAACAATTTGTAAACTTATGATTAATTAAATCAGGTACTAGAGTCTCATGCCATTCATCTCTCTCCCAAGTGGCCAAGTCCCATCCAACAATAAGAAAAAAAGAGGGTAAATTACACACAGTCCTCTTTAATTGTATGTTCATTTTTAGAAAATCCCCCTGTATTTTAAAATTGAACAAATAAACCCTTAAACTCTCAAATTGTTACATTTTGACCTCTTCTTTGAATTTAATGCACATTTTTATTAAATTTTCGTGAAAATTATGATCTTCATTTTTCAAATTTAATACCTAAACCAATTGTAAAAGTCTAGTTTTTTGCATTAAATCCATTTAATGGCATGCATTACATGAAGCTCAAGTGAACTATTATCATTAGATTTTGTACAAAAAAAAAAAATGTTCCTTGATCCTAACCCTATATATACACACTAACACACACACACTAAATGACTAGATAATGTGGTTCCAAAATTTCTGCCACGTAAATGCAGGGTACAACCCTAGAGGAGAAGAGAATCTAGCTTTTAACAAAAGAAAAAAAGGGGAAGAGAATCTAACAAATTGGGTACCAACAAAATACAAGGGTTCACTACTAAAAGCAAACTCAACAATAATGATCATTAATTATAATATACTGCAACAATGACGGTCTTAATTAAATAATAATTAAGCTTATATGAGGAAAATGGAAAAGGGTAATTAGGGAAGAATTAATTAAGGAGTCATTTTGGTCATGCTCGGTAAAGTTGTAAGAATACTTTTGAGAAAGGCGACAAACAAGGTCGTGTAACATTCGTATTTCAGTAGGGAATTCAAAGATAACTTACGTAATTTGGTCCAAAAAATAATTAATACTTCGAATGTTGTTTGGTAAGTGGATAAGGAATGGGGTAGGTGGGACTGTGGGAGTGATGAGACGTAAGTTTCCTTATCCCTAGCTCAAAGCTGCTTTCTCCGTGCCCTTCTTTTCCCTCGTTTATGACGCAAAACTAATCACATAATATGCTTTGATGAAAATTTGTGTACCATAGTGATATTATGTCATTGTATTTATATGGGTATGATAAATCAATAAAAACAAAATAAAAAATTGATATAAGGGGTTGTTTGTTAAATCTGAAAACTTGGCTAACTGAAAATAAGTTTGGTTAATTTTGAATTCATACTATTTGATAAGTCTTTTTTTTTTCCCTTACTAATCAGTTTAACTTTATTCTGAAAATAAGGTATAAACATAATTTTTTTCAAACTAACTATGGGTTGGTTTATATAAAAACCAGATAACAATTATGGATTAATCCTAATCTGGTCTAATTTTTAAAATTCCCAAACAAACCCCTAATGTACCATAACAAAAGCTATATGGGTCAAAAAAAATTTATTTTTTATTTTTCATATTTTAAGGCATATAGCCCTTTGACTTATTCATTTGGAATAACTTTTTATGGGATATAAGGAAGTTACGCTCTAAGTCAATTACATGGCAAAAATCCATAAGATAACTAAGGAAAATGGTAAGAATTAAACCCGACGCCTTTTACTTGGCAAAAAACTCCAAGATTGGCTACTCAATTCACCCTTTAAGGTTTTTTTTTTTTTTTTTTTGTAATACCTGACATAATATTATTGCTAAGTAAACTTTGTTTATTTTTTTGGTACTTTAATCATAGGGACCCACTTCATATACACCCTTTGTCCAGTCAACAGAAATTGTTTTACTACACGTGCAGAAGTCGAAACTGCACCAGCCATCTAGAAAAAGGAAGAGAAATTACATGTGTAAAGTTAAAAATCAGCCATTTGATTTAGGTGCATGTTTGGCCAGCCAAAGTCCTGTCAATGGAAGCTTATGACTTTCTTGCAGTGTAAGCTGTGACTCAGGCTTGCACTGCCATTGATGTAGTCTGAGTCAATCCATTAAAAATATCACAATAAACTCATCCTTTATTGGATTTTGCCTCTTCATTTATGGTCAAAAGAATCCATCGGATCCGCCGTATATATGAAGCTGTAGCTTTGTGGGGGCTGATCCACAGATATTGTACTTTGATTCATCTTGTATTTGATCTGCGCGCAATTATAAGGAATCTCACTTGTCCTTGGTAGAGGCAGACTTCATGCAAACCCGGCCTAATACGTGATCTGCCAAGAGAGACAAGTTGCACTGTAGTTTTCCCTTTAGCTCCTGTAATGAACCTATTTAAGTGGCATCACCCCGGCCATGCATGTGATCTGACTGGTAAAAGAGATAAAAAAAAGAAAGCCTTACATGCATTACAAAAGGCCCTTTGAAAAAAGCCACTCCATCATGGTCACCAACCTACCCTATGGAAATAGAGCGCATTTTGTACCCTATTTTTTGTGCTCTCTCTCTCTCTCTCTCTCTCTCCAAAACCAAAAGGTTTAAACAAAGCAGGAAAGAAGGATATCTTCATTCCTTTGAAGAAAAATAAATCTGGAATGCCATCATGTCTTTGCTAAATGGTCAATGCATGCTATCCATTCCTTTTTGCATCCAAAGGAAAAAAGGGATATGCATTGCAAACGTCTGCATGAAAGAGATGTGTCTGTCTTAAAGAAAGAGGTTTTGGCTAAGAAACATGCTTTTGTTAAAGACATGCATGTATTGGTCTAAAGAAGGAAGCATCATAGAAGAGAAGGGATGTAAAGTTTGTGAGTGCATGCATGAAAGGTGGTGAACAGTGTAAACGTTTGTGTTTGCCCAAAGACATGCTTCTTTCCAAGCCTAATTCTAAGCCTTGGGCAGGCATGGTTTTGGAAAATCAAAGAATCATAATCCATTTTCAAGGGTAAGCCATGTCGGAGACCATTACATGGTTCTATTTGTGAAAAAAAGGAAGCATTGAGTGCCTATTTGCGTCACGGTTATCATGATAAGATTGATAAGATAAGCCATTTGAAGAAATGAAAAGCAAGAATGGTTATTGGTCTTTTTAATTTTTGTAAAGGATATAAATTTATTGATAGGTGAACAGCTTAAAAAGGTTGCGACTAGGGTGGGGTATCCATTTAGTGTGGTCCTTGTTTATAGCAATGTTTAGATGGTCACAGGGCCGGTTTTGGGGCAAGGCGGCCGCTTGGGCCCATATTTTGGCTCAAAAATGAGGGTCTCATTTGGGGACTAACCCTTGTAATAGGTTTAATCTTTTTTTTTTCTAAAGAGAGTAGTTATTACAACCCCTTAATTTTATTTGCACATCCCACTCATTTTTATTTATCAATATTTTACCAAAAATATAAAAGGTTTTTATGAAAATTTGTTACATAATCCACTAGAAAACATCTTGAACAACTTTGCAGAAGAAAGTTTTTTCAAAATTTATTGTTTAAGTGGATTTTTTGATCATTTACCATCTTTGTTAATTTTAGGCCAAAAAGTCAACTTAAACGAAAAATTTTGTAAAAACTTTCTTCTGCAAAGTTGTTCAAAATGATGTTTTCTAATGGATAGCGTAGTTAATTTTCTTTAAACCTTTTATATTTTTCTAAAATCTTAAGAAATTAAAATCAGTGAGATGTGCAAACAAACTTTATGTTTGTACTGGGAAAAAAAAATTGAGTATGAGGGTCTCATTTTAAGAAGGGGGCCTTTATTGGCATCCCAAGACTTGTTTTTCATCCCCCAATTACTTTACATTTTAAGGTTTTATGAAAAATATAAAAGGTTTTCATAAAAACTGATCACATAATCTATTAGAAAACATCATTTTGAACAATTTTGTAGAAGAAAATTTTTTAAAAATTTATCTTTTAAATGGACTTTATAATTATTTATATAAAAACTACTGTAAATGGCCAAAAATTTCATTTAAACAATAGATTTTGGAAAAACTTTATTCTACAAAGTTGTTCAAAATTATGTTTTTCAATGGATAGCGCGTCCGATTTTTATAAAAATCTTTTATAATTTTCATAAAACCTTAAAGTGTCAAATAAGTGGGGGATGAAAAACAAGTCTTCAGGTGCCAATGGAGACCCCCTTTCAAAAATTCGCCTAGGGCCCCATAAATCTCAGAACCGGCCCTGGATGGTCATATCAGTGTGCAAGCAAGGTTGAGAATGTAAAGAAGCAAGAGTGATTGATGGAACTAGTGGGGTTGAGAATGTAAATAATTAAGGGCATTCCCACGAGACTAGTTACTCTAGCTTTTTAGTTAAAAGGGGAGCACGAGTACCTCTGATGGAGAGGCTAGCTATTACTCTCTCTAAAGTAGTCAGCCTCTTTGAGGCTCTCTAAATATAGCTAGCCATTTGGGTCTCTTAGTTATAAGTAAAAATATAGCTAGCCATTTGGGTCTCTTAGTTATAAGTAAAGAAAAAAAATATATATATATATATATAGGTCTATGAGGAAAAATGTAGTGCCCGGCCTTTTGGAATTCTCGCTTGAATAAGGAATTCTGTATTTTAGCAAACTCTCGTGAAGAAAAAAATAGTTAATTAACCTCTTGAAAATACACATGTTTGATAAGTGAATAGCTTAAAGAAATGAGAATGTACAATGTTTAAATTGATTGATGAAACTAAATAAAAAAGTTGTTCAAGAATTTATGAGTCAATAATATTTCCGTATGTAATTCGCGCCTTCTTTGAGGTACATATACTCTCTTCCTTAATTTTTTATTTGATTAATTTTCATATTCTTCTAATTACGATATGATTAGATTCTGTCTAGCTGGTCTAAAAAATTAGGCATATAAGTCTTTAAAAAATTTAGGGAGAGGGCATTTCATGGCTTTAGTCTAATTTTAAAGTCAACCATTATTGCTACTCGTCCTGTTCTTTTTTTTTTTTTTTTTTTTTCCAACATATATTTTTGGGTATAGAAAACTGTCTCAAGGTTGTCCTCTTTCTCGAATACTTATTTGGATTTTTAAGGTACGAACCCTAGCCTGAACTTTCTCCATAAGATGGGCCACCCACATGCACGCCCATTTTTTTCTCTTTCCCTTTTAGAAACGAGTCTAGTATATTATTGTAACTCCCGAGCTTGCCTTAACAAGAAGGAGATGAAATAACACTACATGGGCGGTGCTGTGTCAGAAAATATCTTAACCTGTCAGACTTTTCATGCATTTGCTTTGTGTTTGTCTCAATGAAAACATCTCTACTTCTGAATGAAAATAAATAAATAAAATAAATCTCTACTATTTTTTTTGCACTTTTTTATGGAGCTTTACCGTGTTTGGTTGGGGGGAAAAGAGGAGGGAAGGAAAGGGGAGGAGAGAAAAGGAGAGAAAAGGAGAGGGATGGAGATAATTGGGTGTGTTTAGTAGAAGAGAAAGGCGGAATGATGCAAATGAGAAGGACGATCGGAAATCCCTCATTTTTTTACTTCTTCTAATCCCCCAATTTTGAGGGGATAAGAGGAGGGAAAAGAGATTTTGTGGTTAAAATGACACATTTATCCCTCTTCTCATAATAATTCATATACCACTAGTCCACTACTATAAATGTGAGGGCAAAATAGTAAAATTAGTGTTTATTGTTTCCCTTATTTCTTTCATAACAAATATATAGAAAGAAGGAAACTCCCTTTCCATCCATCTTACATCCATTCAACCAAACAAATAAGAAGAAAAAAAAGGTCTCTTTCTCCTAATGATAGAAATCCATCCTCCCTACCTTTTCTCTCTCCTACTTTTCCATCCTCTTAACCAAACATAGCATATGATGGCCTAAGGTTCATCATGCTCTATGGGGCATACGAATATGCTGAGGTGGTCCTCACCCATGCCAAAAGAAAATTCTAGAATCGTTTTTATTTTTACCAGACATAGGTCTACACTATAGGAATTTAATTTTAACCTGAGAAATATCACGCTCACAAATAAAAAAATACATTGCCACTTGGACAATTGGTTGCCTGATTTCCTTTAGTTGCTACATTTCGCAGGTGGTAAAATAATGCTTGGAAAAAATATAAATAAAATTAATAATGGAGTAACAATAATAAATTTAATAATAATTTAAAAAAGAAAAAGGAGGATGAGCCACTAATAAAGGGTCTAGATATTTCAACCCCTTTAAGTGATCTCCCCGCCCCATTAATTTTAATTTTTTAAAGATTTAAGAACAATATAAATTAAAGGTTTTTATGAAAAGTGGTCGCACGGGAACCACTAGAGAACATTATTTTTTTCCAAAATCTATTATTTAAGTAGACTTTTTGACCATTTATATTCCCTATTTTATTTTTGGCCAAAAAGTCTACTTAAATTATAGATTTTGGAAAAACTTTATACTAAAAAATTGTGTAAAATGATATTTTCTAATAAATAGAGCGGCTACTTTTCATTAAAACTTTTTATATTTTTCTAAAATTTTAAAAAATTAAAATTAGTGGGTTGGGAAAATCACTTAAAGGGTTGCAATATATGGACCCACTAATAAATTGACAATAGGGAACGGCTATGGCAACGCCACTTTTTTATCACACCTCCCCATCCTTTAGGTTTTTAAGGTTTTATGCAAAATATAAAAGGTTTTAACGAAAATTGGGTGGCTACATTGTCTACTAGAAAACATCATTTTGAATAACTTTGTAAAAAAAAGTTTTTCTAAAATCTATCGTCGAAGTAGACTTTTTAGCTATTTATAGCTTTTATTTCATTTTTTGTCAAAAAGTTTACTTAAACGATATATTTTAGAAAAACTTTCTTTATAAAGTTATTTAAAATGATGTTCTCTAGTAGACAATAAGGCTATTTTTATAAAAAAAAACTTTTATATTTTGTATAAAATCTTAAAAACCAAAACGAAAGGCGGGTTTGATAAGAAAGTGGGGTTGTAGTAGCCGTTCCCTTGACAATAAGGACCGGTTTGGAACCGAGGACAATGGTCTCAGCCCAAATGATCTTCAACTTTCAGTCCACCAGCCACGGGGTGACCACAGGCAGAGCCTTTTTATGGCTTGAAATGGGCCTGCATTGACTCGTTGGACATTGTTGCTGGGCTTCCATAGTTCCAAAACATTTTTATTGGCCCAAGGACCCCAATTAAAATACGACGAGTTTGGATATTAGCCATAAAAAAAAAAAAAAAACAAAAAACAAAATGCCCTCTTCTACCCTTTTCTTTATTACCACACACAAATAATAATAATAATAATAATAATAATAATAAATTAACAAGTTTGTCACCAATTTTTTTTTAAAAGCACAAGTAAAAATAACCATGTAAGCATGACAACTCTTTCGGTCCAATAAGCATGAGAACTCACCATATTATATTTCTGACTTATAAAAAATTCAATTGGTGCATCTGACTTGCAATTTAATTGGTTGGGTGTAAGTACCCCCATTATTATTGGCAATATTATTATTTCATCGAATATGGAACCTCCTAAATTGACATTGAATTCAAGAGATACGTTTAATTCTAAGAAATTGAATATGGCATTTTTTCCACGGCTCCTAATTTGGAGAACTCAAGCCTTTTTAGTGTTTAGTTGAAGTTAAATTAGGCCTCTAAACCATGAGGTGTGGCTCAGATGGCTTCACAGTTGGAATACCAACAATGAGGTCTTGGGTTCAAACCTTATGGCTAGCTCTCCGGGTGTAATAAGTGTAGCAAAGGTTGGTAGGACATATCTCTATTGACGGGTAATCAATTCTTGGATCTAGGTGTGGATATGAATCCCCACTGTTGTGCAAGTCCGTGACTTACTAGTGTGTGTGTTGTGGGGCTGGTGCACACATCCGGGGTTTGCCCTTCTGTCCTACTCCAGTTAACGGCATTAGGTATCGATTCCGAAGTCCTGGATGACAGGCTGAGGGGATTCATCCTCGTATCCAAAAAAAAAAAAAAATTAGGCCTCAAAAAAGTCTAAACCAAATGGAAGACTTAGGGGCTGTTTGGGAAACGTACAAACATAGTAACATGGAGATAAATTTTGGTTGTTTGATAAGTCTCCTTTTTTTTTCTTTTTTTTTTTTTTTTTTTTTTTTTTTTTTTTTTTTTTTTTTCTGCTAATTTGTTTAGTTTTATGCTAAAAACAAGGTATAAACAATTTTTTTTTTAATTTTTAAAAATCAAATTGAGTTGGTTTATTTAAAAATTATATAACAATTAAGGATTAGACCTAAGTTGATCCGGTTTTTAAACTTCCCAAATAAGCCCTTAGAAATTTACATCAACTACATGCTTATATAAGTGAAGGAGAAACTTTTGCACAAATGGTGTTTGAAGTCAAAACTAGTATGGATGAAGACTTAGGAACACATTAACTAGAAGCGGAGCCAGAAACATTCACTTAGGGTGGCTTACGGCTCCTCTCAAATGAGGGATTGATTTTTCATGGAAGCTAGATAGAGACTAGGGTGTAATACCCGTAATTTTTAAATAGGGTATTAAGGGGTTAATCTATGGTTAACGTAGCTAATCCCTTGATTTTTCGAATAATTACATGCATGGGTAATGCATGTGTATGATATTATGATGTTGGATGTATTTTGATGCTTGTGTTGGTGCATTGAGTATCTTTCGGGTGCGTTTAGCCTTATTTGCAACTTAAGGGTTTAAGCTGCTGAAATTTGGCTAAGTGTGGGGTAAAAGTGAATTTTCGTAAATCTTCGTTTTAAAGGATAATTTTTGGCGGTAATGGGAGTTTATAATATTATAAGACATTGGTGATTTTATGGGAATTTATTAGCATGTTTGGATTGGGTTCCACGCATGTTTGTTTTAGGAAAATCTGTCGGGAGACGGATTTTGTACTAAAACTTGGAAATGAGATTTTGATATATTGGGTATTTGATTTTTTTGATATTTTATTTGGATTCAAATGGGGGGTTATTTGCTTATTTTCATTAAATAACTTAAAGTAAAAGGATAATATAAAAATGGAGAAGATTACTTAAATGTTTTGGATGAAAATAAGGCTGATGTCTGTGCTGATGAGGTGTAGTCTGACTGACTGCCAATTTTTCTGCTGACTGTGTGTTTCAGACGTCTGAAAGTGACATTTCAGACGTCTGAAAGTTACATTAAGACGTCTGAAAGTTCCAGAGAGCGAGGTTTTCTGGAGTATAGTTTCAGACGTCTGAAACTACATTTCAGACGTCTGAAAGTTGCGATCTGCAGATTTCATAAAGGGTTAAAATGACATTTTTGCCCCCCTTTTCTATATAAACCCATCTAACTCGTCCCAAACACTCCAGATCTGGGTTTTAGAGTATGGGAGAGCTAGAGAGAGAATGGGAGAGAAAGAGAGGGTACGGTGGAGAGAGAAAGAGCTTCTCCCTCCATTTTCATGGGTTTTCATGCATTTTTGGGTATTCTCTCTCCATTTCTAGCTAGGGTTCACTTTTGGATGGCAGGAGAGAACATCATTCATGGCATTTGGAGTTAGGGTTTCTTGTTTGGGCTCACACATGTGTCTTGGAGCTTGCTCTTGGTGGATTTGAGCTTGGATTTCATGGGATTTGGCATGGATGTTCATCCTCACCAATTCCTTTGCATTTTAGAGGTATTTTCTCACACTTAAAGGTTAGGGTTTGTATTCTTTTGAGGGTTTATCATCTCATTCTTACATTCTTTTGGGTTATGCATGCATATTGGGGAGTTTTGGTGGCGATTTGGAGTTGGGACCTCCATTATCTTCATCAACCAAGTCATTTGGGAGCTAGGGCTTGGACTGGGAGTTTGCATTGCATCATAGGGCTTGGATTTCATACCCACAACATCAAAGGTTACATTTTTCTACGCATTTGGTTGAGGTAGGTGCAATTTACATAGGTTTAAACTATGGACATGATAATATGGTATATATTATCATATTATTTGGTATTCTTGGGCTTAGAATATGTATATATACATGATTTATGGAATAAATCTTGAATGGAACATTGGGTATTTGATAACGTAAATTGGAAATTACGTTTATTAATGAGTTGGTTTGTTTTATACATTCTATAGAATATAATTGTATAGATTTTATGGGTATTTATGTTGTTAACATAAATTGGTATAATTATGTGATTATTCCCATGATGGTTTATGTGGTATATTTTTGGAAGGGATTTTGGTTAAAATCATTTTATGGTTTATCGCACTGCATGTTGGGCATAATCATGCATCAAATGGACTTAATGAATACTGGGTAAAAGTATTGCATAAAAAGGGGTCATTAGAATTGGACTACTTGCAGTCAATGGGACTTTGCGGTGTTTTCCATTCCTTTGGTCCTGGGGTACTTTCCGGTTCCAGGTAGGAACCCTTGTGTTCCCGAATCAGAGGCTACTTTCCGGTTCCAGGTAGGAACCCTTGTGTTGTCCTCTTGGAGGTTGGGTTTAAATCCTCCGTTTCCGCGCGAAGACTCCTGCGGGAGTGGTTGGTAATAAATGGATTTAATGTAAATTGGACATGAGTCACATGCATTGGGCATTATGCATTATTTATTTTAAGTTATGGGTTATAACTTATTTTGGGATTTGTAATATACTCGGTTAGTATATTTTGATGTAAATGATATAATTGGTTTTATTTATATCATTGCTTTAGTTTACTATGCCAAATTGTATCTACTGAGTCGTCGGACTCATGCCTATTATTTTAAATGTTTTTCAGTATTACAGGACATGAAGTTATGCGGAGGCACGCTTTCTTGGGATTTATTAATGTATTTTCATAGATAAATGAATGTATTTCGTTACAATTTTATTCGAGCCATTGGCGAATGTAATTGTAAATTTAATCCGGGTTGTAATTTTAATTACTTATGGTTGTGTGTATGTGGAATGCGATGCATGGGATGATACCACTTCCATGGATGATAGGAAATTTTATGTATGGATTTTTATAACAGGTTTTCACGATGGTATGTCCTATCTATGGATGGGTCATGCCGAAAATTTTTAAAATGATTGAGGATTTTAACACGTGTCATCCATGTTTTTATCAAGGGATTTATTAAAGAAAAAGCTTGTTTTATTATTATTGATCACGGCTTAATTAATTTGGGTCGTGACATAAGGTGTAAACTGTAACGTCATTGAGACATAGATGTTGTTTTAGGGAGTTGGAAAGAAATAAAGAAAAATAAATAGAGGTGTACGTTTAAGTTGACTTGTAGGTTATTTTACATAACTACCGTCACTTAAAAGATATATTTTTCTTCATGTAGTTGGGGTTATTTTAGTAAAACTTTAAACCCAATTTGATTCGGTGAGATACATTCCATCCATTTGAGGTTGATAGGTTGCCACTTTCCACATGTATCATATTTTAATAAAATTGAATTATATTGGTCCACCCCTGCAGTCGCCAGTCGTGAGTCACGACTGACGACTTGTGACAAACGTTCATCGGCACATCTAAACTATTATAGAAAGAAAATGGTTCCCTTAATCTTGAGTGAGTCTTTCATGTAACTGTGACACGGTCGGGTGTTGTCACAAGTCAATAGAAACCAAGTAAAGTGAGATTGTAAGACCAAAAAGTATACTGATAATCCCATTTTACTTGGTTTTCATTGGCTTATGACACCACCTGGTTATATTATATCACAGTTATATAGAAGTTTTTCTCCTTAATTCAATAAATAACCTTCTAAACTCATAACATATCATATAAGAGAATGGTATAAATTGTCTGAAAGCACAACTTCTTTCTTGAAATCTCTCTACAAAGTCATCTTAGACCAAAAAGATTTTGCTTGTAAAATTTTGAAATCTATCGTCTTGTTTGGATCTCAGAAAATTGAAGGAAAAAGAAAGGAAAATAGTTAAAAACATACTTCTGAATATCTCATATAAAAAAAATAAAATTATTTATGAATGATTTCCTTTCTTCAACAATTTTGATCATTTTCCTTCTTCTTCTTTTTTTCCCCCCTCAAAATTGAGCCTAAAAAAACTATCATCCTCAATTTCTCTCCACCCGGATTGGATTGGTTGGCATTTTTCTTTATCTCTCTTCAAATCATAATTTGAAATAAATAAAAAAAATTACCAACAATTATTGCCTTCACACTTCAATTATACCTCTCTCTCTCTCTCTCTCTCTCTCTCATTCCAAGTGGCTAATGGGCGTGAATGTATGAGTCCTTTTTACCTTGAGGTACAGCACCGAAATGAATTAATGACACAAGCAAATAGAAATTGACTCTTAACAATTCATTTATGACATGCTATCGAATATGAATACAACGAAGGGTCCAACATTAATTTGATGGTTACCATTTTGAGATAAGTTTGACATGGAGTACTCCAGTACACATCATTCTTGATTAAATGATTATAACATACTCCTTGAGTCCTGTCAAGTTTAATTAGGAATTTTCATGAACCTCTGTTTTTTGAATGGTGGAAACCTTTTTAAGAAAAAGAAAAGGAAACTTTTAAATTGTATGCCTAAAACTCATTTATTTTAATATATATATATATATTTTTGGAAAAAGGGATGGTTATGTTTTGGTTTTCTAATAAAATTATGACATAGCAATTGCAAAAATATTGCCAGGGTATGGCATGATGCCCGCGTGTAATTTTTTTAAACTAAACTTGATTTAATACAAATAGATAACACATGATGAAGAATCCCACATATATGGCATAGTTCTCCAAACTTATTTGGAGGTATAAGGCCTATATCAATTAGCCAAGGTTTGCCTTAAGACTATATGTATAAGGTTAATTACACTTCTTCTTTAAGAGTAAGGCCTTTTTGGAGGTTAAATGTGGGTTAACTTTAGAAGCTCTTAGGCTTTTTTTTGAGCTATGTCTTGTATGTGAACTTCCTTATTGTGTGTTTGTGTGTATGATATATTACGTTAAGAAAAAAAAAAACTTGATTTAATATTTTTCTCCTTATTTTTTTATGATTTTATGTTTTTTCTTCCCACAGATGTTGTGTTTGGCACCCTAAAGCCTAGGTTTTTAAAGTATCTGCTTTGAAGTGCACCAAGTCCCTCTTGCTTCTACTCTTCTAGCTAAATTAATTTTTATTGAGCCTCTTAAAATGTTTAGTCTGACTAACTTTCTAAACAAGGTAAGGTTATTGTGCAACTAATAATCGACTAATTAACCCAAAAAAATAAATAAACAAAAGGGTGGTGCTATATGAAGCACTCCGAGCAGCACCCAACTCACATCAATAAAAAAGAGATCTATTAAATAAATTGAGAGAGATTTAGTCCATATACATAGAACCACATGCATAAGGTGTTATATTTTGATACTACATATAAGATGTTATACATAACATTTCTATAAATAAATAAATAAATAAAATGAAAAAGTAAATTCAAGACATTCCGACTCTCACAACGAAATCTTAGGAATTATTAGTTCACCACTTGACGTGGTTGCTCGAGAGAGAGAACTAGGGCATTTGAAAATCTGAAGAGAAATCCAGAACCCTAAAAAAATAAATAGATAAATAAATAAATAAAAGAAGATGTGAATTGTGAAGAGAAGTATCCCATTTCAACCAGATAAGGTAGGTGCCGTAATATATCACCTCCCTACCGCAGAATGCAGGAAAAATGTCGAAAGAAACTATTGTCCATACGTTAATTGCGAGTCGTGGACAGAACACAGCCACTCATGCATTTAGAAATTCCAGTAACCATATATGCCAAAACATTGTGAAGATAATGCATGACCAGATCGAACCAGTCAGTCGTTGTTGATATATGACTGCAGATTGGCCTATATTATATTATACCAATCAACAGATCGACTGTAATTCATTTGTCCAAAAACCCATCCAACAATACCAAAAAGGTACACAATTCAAATTTGTATATATAAAACAATGAAATACATGAACATCGATCTCAATCTATCTATGCTATTGTACAAAGGGATCGAATTGAAATTCCATTTGGATCAGTCTCTCTAGCTACCTATTAGTATCTTTCCCACCTTGTTCCTCGATTATATATGGTTCTAGTCAGCCCACAGCCAGTGCAATTCCTCCACCGGCGGCGGCAGGTCCAACAGCAATTTCTCAAACTCCTTTAATGAGTTATCTTTTGTCAACATAAGAGCAACCTCCCCGCCACTGCGTGGCTTCTTAAGTCCTCCACTGGCAACCGTTAGAGTTCTACTTCTTTTCCGACCCACGAATGATTCAGAGCTCTCTTCGATCCATGCAACGCAAGAGTCCTTGCCGGTGAGGCTCTGGACGACGGACTTGAAGCTCATTTGGTCTGTTTCAACGTACTTGGTATCGATGAGAACTACTTTCACTGGTTCGTGCCTCGCAGTAGCCATCGAATTCGAGCTTTTTCTTTGCTTTGGCTTGATTTTTGTGGTGTGATTTTAATGAGTTTGAGATGAGTATATTTATATATAGTTGGAGAGTTTCAGGTTCTAGAAGAAAGGAAAAGTAAGCAGGATGGAAGGGTATTTGCCTATTGGCGAAGAAATTGGTTGACCGTTGAGAGGCGGTCTAGGAGGACTGAATGAAGTCTTAGTCAAAGCACGCAGGTTGGAATTTCCGATCAACCATCGATGCTCCATCACCCTGGGCGGATGCACGTGCAAGGAGAAGGACAAGGCTTTAGACTTTAGTGGGTTTCCTAGAAGTCCTAAATATAATTAGAAATATTTTTAAATAAATATATTGACCTTCCGAGTATGACATTATAGGAATCCTATGTGGCCGTGACATTCATATCATTGTATTGTAATTGTAATTGCTTCGTGTATGACTGTATTTCATGATACTCAGATGCGCACATGTCATTCATAAATTAATTATAACGTGATGATTCGATTGTAACAATTGTGTTTATTAGCCTAGCTCTCCCATGATATATTAGGATTTGGTGTTGTGGGCATGCAGGACGTCAAACTCTAGCTCCTCCCATGACATTAAATAAGAAATCAAGTCTGACAATTTAGGAAAATGATATTTAAGGTGAATGGAGCTAGTTGAAGCTGATAATCCATGGTATTATGGTGAATATAGCCACCACTTCAAATAACTCTTTTTTGTTTTGACAGGATATGTATCAATTTGTGCCCATCTTTAAACTTAAAAATATAATAAATTTTTTTTTTATACAAATAAAAATTATATTTTACTTGTCAGCTTTTGAGATAAGATCAATGATCATGAAAAATTTTTATTACACCAAAAAAAAAAAAAAAAAAAATCAAGTTAAGTTTAAAATCAAGTTAAACTTATCTTAGATTTTGAAAATTTCAAGTTAAAGTTAAAAGTTAATTGAAATAAAATCAATTTGAATTTTCAAAGTCAAGTTAAGTTTAAGTTGAGTTTCCAATAATCAAATTAAAATTAACTTGATTGAAATCTAGAAAACACTCTCATAGAGAAGCCACCAAGAACTCTCATAGTGACAAACCCTATAAAAACGAAGCTCCAAACTCTTGGGCATGACTCAGAGACCCGACCACAACCACTTAATGTGCAAGGGAAAAATTACAACAATAAGACCAATAGGAAACATATTAGCATACTAGATTACAAACTTAACTAAGAATGACTCTATAATTATTTACCCGTAGCAGGACCAATCTGTAATTTCCCCTAAAAAAATTGGCTGTGATTTGCTTGTGCATTATATCTTATATCAGTCCCCCACACTTAAAATAAAATATAATATAACTTGACCCTAGTGGACCTCTAGAAGTTGAAGTCCTCATTTCCGGTAAGGCAAATGCTTTGAATATAATTCAACTCCTCTACATAAATGAATGATATTCAACTCCTCTACATTTGTGCAAAATTATTAGACATTCAATCTTTCATATATACATGACTATATGATACAAATTTAATGGTTAAGAGTCAAGACTATGGGCTGGTGCACAACATTCAAAACTCGATCTACGTTTTAACGAGCTGGGGACTGTTATAGTGCAGTGGTGTTAGCTGCGATTGTTTCTAAAGGAACTTGGAAGAGAACTCCCACTAATTAACCCACAAAAATCAGAAAGTAGTTTGTTACAATATAAAAATTGAACTGTTGTTTTGCTTCTCTAGCTCTAGCTTCCATCCAGTTTTTTTTTTTTTTTTTTGGGTATGAAATTATAGATTGTCATTGCTTTTTTACAGTAACAATCAAATATTGATCATGAAAATATAAAGCAATAAATCCTCACTTCCTTTTTAACAAATTTCTGTGGTTATGATTTATCTATCATCTTTACAAAGAAGTCCCAAAAACTCAGCCCTCATAATTGCTTGCGAGTCATGGATCTCACGCTAAAATGTCCCAAAACTCAGCCCTCATAAAAGCCTCTGTCCCATGCACACTATTGTCATCATCGGAGTGATTACCTCCGTTTTGTTTGTTAACAATCAAATCAGGGTATATCAATGCATTGAATTTTTTTTTTATAATAAAATCTAAAGCTGAGAACAAATGATGGTAAGTGCTAACCTAATTGGGATTCTTTGTTATTCTTAGATACTTTTAGCTCCCTTTTTTGGATTTTTTTTATTAAAAAAAAAAAAAATTCCTTGATTACAAATGAAAGACCAAAATTGTTTTGAAACCAAAAGCTATCAACCTAATAGAAAATCCTAGAATTCACAATGGGCCTTTTTGTGAATTTGTGAGGAGTTTAAAAGAGAAATACTTTGAAATTTTATTGATGAAAAACTGAACTGAAATCCCCCCACTTTTTTTTTTCTTCTTTTCTTTATATCTTTTGACAATCATTTAGGGCTTATTAGGAAACTTCAAAAATTGGACTAGACTGGTCCAGTCCAAAACTGTCCAATTCAAAGTTGGTTTGAAAAAAAACTGTATTTATACTTTATTTTTAGAACAAAACTAAACTGATTAGCAAGAAAATGAGAGTTATCAAACAGTGTGAAAGTAAAACTGGCCAGACTTATCTTCAGCTGGCCAGCTTCTCATTAACTTTAAACCTTATTGATAACCAACCTAATATGATCCTCCGCATATTAAATGGCTGGAAACACACATAGAGTCTAGTTATGAGAAAGAGAGAGAGAGAGCGGAAACACACATAGAGTCTAGTTATGAGAGAGAGAGAGAGAGAGAGAGAGAGAGAGAGAGAGAGTGAACTGAATGTGTAAACAAGAATCCCACTAGCTACCTTCCACCAGATAAGGAACTGTGCGATATCTCGCACTGAATGTGTAAATAAGAATCTCACTAGCTACCTTCCACCAGATAAGGAATTGCGCGATATCTAGCTACCACACAATGAAGAAACGAAAAGTGTCCTAAGAAACTATTTATCTATATGCTCATGCATGGGCAAACTGCAGCCACTCATTTAGCTATACGAGGAACAATATGAAACTAATTAATACCAAAATAAAAGTTGCTACATGTCAATCGTGGTCCATCAATGTGAAAGAGCATGTACAGCCAATCAGGCTTAATAATGTACAAGTGGATCACCGGCTAGAACCAGTCAGTCAATGTTGATATGCCAAACTGTCATCAATTTCCACAAACCTGGTTAGTTTGTTTTTTTATTTTTTGGGTAAGTAACCTGGTTAATTTGCTGTGTGAACCCGTACGCAAGACTTAAAAATACTTTTGATTTCTAAAAATTACTCATAATTTCATTAAGCACATAGTAGTAAGTCAAATCATATTTTATTGGATAAAAAATGCTACTTTACCCATCTTTGTTACTCACCATATGTGTCAAAAGTGTTTTAAGTAAAAGTTATCATATAAGGTCTAGTATGGAATAAGGATCTAGTGTCACATATAGATGAGTAAGAGAATGTTGATGAAATAGATGGATGAAATAGCATTACTCTTTATTGGATTTCATTTTCAATATTTTATTGGGTTTTTATACCTTTTATTTTGTTTTAATTAAGCACGTTTGCACGTCATTGGAGAATTTATTTTGGGTCAATAATATGGGGCAAACAGCATTGCTCATAAAATATTTATCAATAAAATACTAGAATCTCAGTATTTCCATGTCTAATACAGAAAAGGCCAAAAAAATATGTATCAATCCTTCTTTTAGTACCTTGATATCTTCTTATTCTTTGTTTATTTTGTTTTTTATTTATTATTATTAGTTTTTTTTTTTGGTACCTTGGTTAGAAATTCATTACATGCAATCATATAACTTTCCCTGAGTGCTTGTTTAAGAATTTCAAAAACTATATCAAACTGGGTTTGATCTATAACTATTATTTAGTTTTAAAATAAATATATCGAGTCACATTTGGTGTGAAAAAGAAAAAAAAAAAACACTGTATTTATGCCTTGTTTTCAGAACAAAATTAAACTAAAAAACAGAAAAAAGATATTTAATTACCAAACAATGTGAAATCAAAACTGACCAAACACATTCTCGACTGATTAGATTTTCAGGTTTCTCAACACCCCAAGACTTAAATTTAGAACCACTTTCCACATAGAGGAGAGAAGTACCAACAACTTTAATAACCACTCCCACACAGATAATTTGTAACTGAGGTAATTAGCTGCTACCTTCTAGGTATACAAGAATCTAAATGCGTACTAGTCAACTCACAATGCAAACCATCTACCGGAGGCGGCTCAAACGGCGCATCTTTCATCACCGTCAAAACATCGCCGCCGCTGCCTCCGCCGCCACCGCATGTCGGCCTCTCCAGTCCGCTGGGAGCAGTTGCAGATCCACTTTTTCTCTTTTGACCCACAATTGAGCTCTCTCCTATCCATTTAACGCAAGAGTTCTTACTAGTAAGGCTCTGAACCACAGACTTGAAGCTCATGGGGTCTGTTTCAACGTACTTGGTGTCGACGAGTACCACTTTCACTGGTTCATGACGTGCGCTAGCCATCGATGAGCTTTGAGCTTTTTGTTCCTTACTTAAGTGGCTTCCTCGGTTTTTCATTTTTCCTCCCTTTTTTTTTTTTGGTTGGGCGTATTTAAATCAAATTGAAACGATATACGATCTCTCTATATATTCATAGAGGTTTTAGAAGGGAAACGTAGGAAGAAAAGTAAACACAAGTGGGGTATTGGCTACTAATGTGGGAACCCATCGCCAAGAAGCAGTCTAAAAAGACTGAAGTCGAGTCAAAGCACGCATGTAAAGAAAAATAGAAAATCATCCAACCATGTTCCATGCACGTGCTGAGATGGCCATGTTTGACAACTTGACCCTTTTACTCCATGGTTCTACGATTCTGCATTTCTAGCTACAAGATTCCAACTGCGCGAATCCCTTTCTTAGATGGTGATACTTTTGAAATGGCTTGAGACTAATCTGCCCACACTATCCTCCAAAAATAGTTTGAGGTGGAAAAAAGAGTAGGTGTGGCAAAAAAAATTGACTCACCTACGTTTGAATGATTATTTTTTTCATATGATACATTTTCATTGTATTAATGTAATTTTACAATATAATAATACAAAATTTAACTTCAATCACCTCACATGATATGGGAAATTTTTCAAATCTTGATTGGAAATTTTCTTTTAATTTCCTTCAAACATTAAGTGGCCGTAGTAATACTCGAGGAAAAAAAAAAACAAAAAAACACAAGTGTCTATCAATTACACGTGTCCGAACGAGTTCTAACGCTACAGCTTTAAAGGGGACCACATTTTCTCTATAAAAAAAAAAAAAATTAATAACCAAAGATCATATCAAACACACAACTAAAATTTAATAACCTTATTTTAAAAATTAAAAAAAAAAAACCTAAAATTTAATAATGGATTTAAAAGTGGCTGCCATGGAGGAAAAACCTGTTGCCACACGTAAAAACCAAACCATGCTAACAAAATGTCCATCTAGGTATAAGGTATTTGATGTAAAACCAAGAATTTAGAACAAGTTATGAGGAGAATAAAATTTCTTATTCATCTTCTTTCTCTTCTTTCTCTCCGAATACATATTTCTTCATTCTCTCCAAAATACATCTCTCTTCTTTCTCCCCTTCCCCTTTTATCTTTGTTTGCATTTATTCCTCATGATGGGATTACCTAACACACTTATGATGGTGTTCCCATTATCACAAAGTGGAGGGGGTGTGGACATCCACTCAATGTCCACTCAATGTTTAATATTCATAACACTCCCCCTTGGATGTCCACCAAACTAAGATAATGTGCCTCGTTAAAAACCTTACTAGAAAAACCCAGTGGAAAAAAACTAGTGAAGGAAAAGAGTACAACATTTTTGTAAATCTTAGAGTGGTGTTGGACGCACTAAAGAAACTGCCTCATTAAAACCTTGCCAGGAAAACCCAATGGGACAAAACCTAGGCGAAGGAAAAAGAGTACAGCGTGCATATGTCCAAAAATGAATACTCCCCCTGATAAGAAGATAAGTATCAACTTAACTGATCGCAAACCCGACGCATTCCAATGCCATATACCAATTTCTTGAATGTTGACGATGGTAAGGCCTTGGTGAATAAATCCGCAAGATTATCAGTGGAACGTATTTGCTTCACATCAATTTCATGCCTCTGCTGGAGTTCATGAGTGTAGAAGAACTTTGGTGAAATGTGTTTGGTTCTATCACCTTTGATGTACCCTCCTTGAATTTGTGCAATACATGCAGCATTATCTTCATAAATTGTTGTTGGCATACCTTTAATCAAAGGTAACCCACATGTGTCTCGAATGTGATGGACTACAGATCTTAACCATACACATTCACGACTTGCTTCATGGAGTGCAAGTATCTCAGAGTGATTAGAAGATGTAGCAATTAAAGTCTGTTTTGTAGATCGCCAAGAGATCGCTGTATTGCCACATGTAAATACATACCCTGTTTGTGAGCGAGCTTTGTGAGGATCAGAAAGGTATCCAGAATCTGCATATCCTTCTAAACAAGGACCACGGGCTAATTCCTTTGAGTAAAACAAACCCATATCTGTAGCTCCACGAAGGTAGCGTAAAATATGTTTAATACCATTCCAGTGTCGTCAAGTTGGAGCAGAACTGAATCTTGCTAATAAGTTGACTGAAAATGCTATATCAGGCCTAATGCATTGTGCTAAATATAACAAAGCACCTATTGCACTAAGATATGGTACTTCAGGACCAAGTAGCATTTCATTATCTTCTTTGGGGCGAAATGGATCTTTCTTAATATCAAGAGATCGAACTACCATGGGAGAACTTAGTGGGTGCGCTTTATCCATATTAAAACGTTTCAATACCTTTTCGGTATAAGCTGATTGATGGATAAGAATTCCATTTGATTTATGCTCGATCTGCAGGCCGAGACAATATTTTGTTCTCCCTAAATCTTTCATCTCAAATTCTTTTTTCAAATATTCAGCAGCTTTCATGAGCTCTTCAGGAGTCCCAATTAAATTTATATCATCAACATAGACTGCAATGATGGCGAATCCAGATTCTGATTTCTTTATAAATACACAAGGGCATATAGGATTATTAATATATCCTTCTTTAACTAAGTACTCACTGAGACGATTATACCACTCTTCCAGATTGTTTTAATCCATACAAGGATCGTCTCAGTTTAATTGAGTACATATTTCGTGGTTGTGATGTATTTGCTTCAGGCAATTTGAATCCTTTAGGGATTTTCATATATATATCTGCATCTAACTTTCCATATAAATATGCAGTAACTACGTCCATAAGACGCATGTCAAGTCCTTCTGAGACTAACAGACTAATTAAATATCGAAATGTAATGGCATCCATTACAGGTGAATATGTTTCTTCATAATCAATCCCAGGTCTCTGCAGGAAACCTTGTGCTACTAAACGAGCTTTATATCTGACGATCTCATTTTTATCATTACGCTTTCTTACAAACACCCATTTGTAACCCACGGGTTTCACATCATTGGGTGTTAGGACTACAGGTCCAAATACTTTACGTTTTTTCTAGCGAATCCAATTCTGCTTGGATTGCTTCTTACCACTTTAACCAATCAGGTCTACTGTGACATTCGTCTACAGTGCGTGGTTCGAGATCATCATCATCTTTCGAAATTTCAGTAGCTACTGCGAAAGAAAATACATAATTAATAACCACTTCTGAGCGATCCCACAATTCTTTTGTACATGTATAGTTTATGGAAATTTCTTCATTTCCATGTACATATGCCTCTTTATTGTTTTCTGTCTCTTCAGGGACATTTTCCTCTTCAGGAGTTATTAAATCAGAATTTGTGGGAATATTTATTTCTTATTCAATAGCCTCTTCCGGAGTACTATTTTCTATATTTTGTTGCCCTTTTATTTTCCTCTTCCGGGGAACTAAATCTTTTGAACCCAAGGGTCTACCACGCTTCAGGCGTGTAGTAGATAATTCATTTGCTGCAATAATAGTAGACTTACCAATTGGTACATTGATCTTTGCTGGTGTGTTTGCAGCCAGTATATAAGACTTAGTTATTTTTGCTGCGTCTGTAAATGCATCTGGCATTTGATTAGCAATCTTCTGAAGATGAGTGATCCTCTGTACTTCAGTTTCACATTGAGCAGTACGTGGATCAAGATGGGACAAAGATGGTACATTCCAAGAAAGTTCACGTCGTTCTTCTATCAGTGGATTTCCTCCTCCTAACGACGGGAACTGTGTTTCATCAAAATGACAATCTGCAAATCTTGCTGTAAAAACATCACTTTGTGAGTTTGGGTGTGTGAATGTGATTACCATCCCTTACCATCATTGTGATTATGTTAAAGTATAAAGATCTTTATGTTAGAGCACTTCTGGTGCGCTACCACATGTGTTTTAATTGTGCTTATAATCGTATAGAAGAGAAAATATTTAATATGAGCTTCTACCCCAAAATCATAGAGGTAATATAAAGATATTCCTCATTTCCATTATTAATGGTTTCAATATGATAACTATTTACGATGTAAATTTTAAAAACTCAATAAATTTCTTCTACTTCTGGTAGAATATAAAGAATTGTCAACATAAATTTTTTTGTTCTTTTTGGCAATATTATATTTGCTCTTCTGAAACCTTCAATTAGGTTAGATGAATCTCATATGGTATTGACAATAGTTTTGAATAATGATAAATATTGGAAATTTAATGATTGTGTGAGTTATAGCACTGTCTTCTAGACATATATTTTTAACAATCATCTTGAAATTAGATCTGCAATATCATATTGCAATTCATATTTGATTTCCCGTATACTAGTTTATAAATTATGCTTGTTTTCAGGTGAGTATATAGGGGAACATATATTCACTAGATATAGACGTGAAGTAATTAGTACACCTACAATAGTACTTACAAGGCAAGAAATATTAAAATATTTTCACAATCTTGCCACTCTGTTCAGTGTATTGTCACATTTTGGTATCTTGAAAATATTTATCTATATAAGATTTTGCAATAAATCGATCATTTTCAAAAGAATCAAATATCAAAAGAATTATGGTCACAAATATTTAATTTCAATGTTCATCAAATTTAATGATGAAATGGTTTTGATAATAATCAAAAAATTGGCCAACAAATAATTTCAAACTCATAAATCAAAATAGATTGTTATCACGTAGTAAGTAAAACCAATTTACTTGTTTTATAAAGCTTTATGACCATTTTTTTTTTTTTTAATATGATAGAGAAAATAATTCCATATTGATACATATGCTAAGGTATCTTTACCACGATTAGAGTAACTTACCCAAAGCACTAGTACTTCTCCAATGGCAGAATAGAATTAATAGATAGCCTTTCATCAATTCTTCAAGGTTTGCTTAGGCAATTGGCACTATTGGAAGTGCCTTTAATTAAACTAACGCATGCCAAAATGGGGCTAGGATTTGTAATGGGCTGTAGAGACAATCTCCAGTTGGTCTCTCTAGTTCTCAAAATGCTACTAATAAGTAGCAAAAAATCTGTAATCTGCTCCAAATACAATGACCAAATCTGAAATTTTAGTGAAAACAATTTGTGATGCGTATAAATGAATTTTTATATGTTCAATCCAAAAAGAAATGGGCTTTGGGGTTTATATCACTTAAAAGTATATCAAATGTACTTTGTAACCTCAAAATTTGGTAGAGAAATACCTAGCAAAACCCATTCAAAAATATTTTTCAATATTGAGTTAGTGCTGTCTAGCAGAAATCCCAGATTCAGGTGTACCACGAAATAATTACGCAAAAAATATCAAATGGTCACCCAATGACACGAAAATTGGTAGGATGTTAGCCCAACAAGTCAGTGACAAAATCCAATTCGTTTCATCTCAAAATCATAAATAGAACTAAAGTTATGAATTAAATGGTAAAATGGGTTCGTGCTGTCAACACAGTATAACACACAAAACCTCAACCATGTATTTACTTAAAACACTTATCTCGTAGGTTTATTCTATAAACCAATGCTTATTTCTTCAGTGTCATTCTACTTCTAGTGGTTTGGTATTTTATTTTTCCACACCAAATATATTCATTCCACTTCTGGTGGTTTGATATTTTATTGCTCCACTTCTAATGGTTTGGTATTTCATTTTTCCACACCAAATATATTCATTCCACTTCTGGTGGTTTGATATTTCATTGCTCCACTTCTAGTGGTTTAGTATTTCATTAATCCACTTCTAGTGGTTTGGTATTTTATTACTCCACTTCTAGTGGTTTAGTATTCCATTTCTAGTGGTTTAGTATTTCATTGATCCACTTCTAGTGGTTTGGTATTTTATTACTCCACTTCTAGTGGTTTAATATTCCACTTCTAGTGGTTTAGTATTTCATTGCTCCACTTCTAATGGTTTGATATGTCATTAATCCACTTCTGGTGGTTTGGTATTCCATTATTCCACTTCTGGTGGTTTTTATCATAAAATGACATACTTTAAGCTGACACAGTGAAGTTACCAGTAAATCTGAGAGAAGTTGACTGACAACAGAGGTGACGTTGACAGTCAATTCGTAGTAAAACAAGAGCAGATTTTTGTGTGTTCTTCTATGCTAACTAAAGCAAAAGTTAAGGTGCACCCACGAATTTTCACCAAAATTTTACAAGCATCTAAAGAAGTTGCATAACACATAATAGAGAAATATATTACTCAATTTAATTTGGTCATCATTGACCATCACTTTATTCAATTAAATTGAGACTTTATTCATTATTTCTAAAACTTCAGGTTTTGAAATTTGTCTTTTGCTTCAGGAAGAGAACAGATGAATAATAACATTTTTTTTTTTAGAAAACTTCTGGTTTTCAGATCTTTCTCTTACTTCAGGAAGAGAAGATGAATTGTTACCCTTTTTCCTTTTTAATTATAAAACTTCAGGTTTTATTTTAAATCTTCTCTTGCTTCAGGAAGAGAAGATAGACATTCCTCCATTCGAGATATAGAATTTAGATTGAAATATTAACAATAAGCAAAACTTATAACATAGCAATAAAGATTAATGCAAATATAATTTCTACGTTGGATTAGTAACATGGACGTAAAATCAACCTTGTTAAATAAAATTTATCACTATGAAATCAGCATGCTAATAGTGATCAAAATAAATGATTTACTTATAAAAACATCGTAAATATGGAAGATGAATATATGTGTATGTAACTCACCACAACCAAATTGGTTAAAAACGAAGATGCTGATAGTATGATATTGCTTACAAATTCCTTGAGCAATTCGTGCTGATAACGTGATGTAAAACCAAGAATTTAGAACAAGTTATGAGGAGAATAAAATTTCTCATTCATCTTCTTTTTCTTCTCTCTCTCCGAATACATATTTCTTCATTCTCTCCAAAATACATCTCTCTTCTTTCTCCCCTTCCCCTTTTATCTTTGTTTGCATTTATTCCTCATGATGGGATTACCTAACCCACTTATGATGGTGTTCCCATTATCACAAAGTGGAGGGGGTGTGGACATCCACTCAATGTCCACTCAATGTTTAATATTCATAACAGTATTGACATTTTTTTTTTTTTTTAAAAAATTAAAATTAAAAAAAGTGAGTTCTTGGTCATTGGTTCTTGGGAGTATTAAAAGTTCTTTTAATTTCGGGCCCACCACCTCGCACCTTAAGAATGGTAAATTAACCACTCACCAGTCCAAGGCCATAAGAGTCATAGAGAGGGTTGGTAATTAGTTGTAGACCTATTTTACTTAACCCAACAATTTAAATGCGATGGAAATTAAATTTCCCAAGAAGTTAGTAGACCGGGTGGGTCATCTAGTACTAGGTCAAGTGGCAAGCCAAGTATGTGCTACATCGTTTACACCACTATTCAAATGAGGATGATCTTACTTGAGGCCGGGACTTAGTCTGTTTTTAAACCTAAAGGGACTGTTTGGGAATCCCCCAAAATAGTTCACCACTTGCATTTTGATATCTAGTTTTACTATCAACTAGTTTTTAGTTGGTTTAAGTTTTGACTGCTTTTGGCATTTTTTATGACTTGATGTGAACCTCTGTACAACAAAACACAAAACTTACCAAACACTAAAAGTCTACATCCGGGCTAGATTTATTCTTTGTTAACCGGGTTTAGGGGTTTGCCAAACACCCCCTAATACCTCAAGACTTATCCAAGGAAACAAAAATGTGGAAATTGGCGTCAATTATTCTAGAAAAAGGGTTTGGATTCTGTGTTGAGCTCAGCACCATGCCAAGGTAATCCACACCCTTGAATAAGAGATTGGATGGCTTAGACTAAAAGTTAAAAATATGCTACTGAATTAACCAAAATGACCTCATTGAGCAACTTTTTTAACTTTTAATCCAAACCATCCAATCTCTCATTTAAGGGTGTAGATTACTTTGGCATGCTACTGAGTTTTATCAACTCAACACCGAATCCAATTTCCTAGAAAAAACTTGTAAAGGGATAAGTCCAAGGAAGAAACTTTTGTGGTGATCAGTCCAAATCTAAGCAAAACGGGAGTGTTTTGTGTGAAGTTTAAGTATATAAAGTCAATATTGCCCTTAAGTAATTTTTTTTGTTTTTAAACTTTAAAATGTTATAACTTTTAATCTAAATGTTGGTTTTCAATAAAATTTGTATTTTTAAAATCTATTCATCAAGATTTTCAAAACAAGATTTATATTGAATATGAAATTATGTAAAAAAGAAATAAAATAGTTACACTGACTTGAAGTAACAGTCAATGTAACTTTTTTTAAATAGTTACATGTAATTATTTTATATGGGTTCAATTGCCACACAAGACTGTTAAATTTATTTAATGTAGCATATTCAAATCAGATAAATTTATATGTTAGCTACTAAAAGTTGTTGCATTTAAATGTTGGGTGAGACTATTTTCACATCCTAAATGGCTATATCCACCGCCCTCTCCCCTCCTTCATTGTAAATCCCCATTTTACCCTTCTCTTTCCCTTCTTTTTCATTCCTTCACTCACTCTTTGGCACGGGTAAAAACCCAAATTTCAATTGATCGTTTTAATTTTTTCATTTAAAAAAAAAATGGATTGATCATTGCATACAAACACGTACCCAAGCTTCTATCTTTCTTTCTTTCTCACATTTGCTTCACTACTTGATTAGTTGAACATTTTTTTTTATTGAGTAAGAATCATTAAAGAATCAAAGAATTAAAGAGAAAAAGAGACCACGAAAAGGCTCATGATGGCAGTAGTAAGGGTGAAATTTTCTCAAATGTGGGGAAAAGGAAGATGTAGGAAGAGATGTGCAGCAAGATGCAAGTGGGATGGACGAGCTTTGGGCCGTATTAGGTGCAATTTACAAGCTCCGAAACCTAGACATGGTGGATGTGGCTCAAAAGCTTGAGCAACTAGAGATGGTCATTGACACAATTCAAGAAGATGGGATTACTCATCTCCCCTAGATATGACATGCACCTGGTTTTATCTTTTTAATCAATTTTTTGGGTTTTTATTTATTTTTATTTCATGTGTAATAATCAATTCAAGTTTGGGTTTTCACTGATGCTGGGAGAAGTGGAGAGTGATGAAGAGAATAAAGAAGTGTGGGGAGAGAAGGGTAATATAGAAATTTCCTAAAGAGAGAAAGGAGAGGGCTGTGGATACAGCCATTTAGGCTGTGGAAATAGCACTTCCCTTAAATGTTTTATGATTTAAGTTAAATTTTTTATTAGTAAATGTAATTGATTTTGAAAGCGGTTACATGTATTCCCTCCATTCCTAATTGACCATCTTTTTTGAAAAAACACGCTTTTTAAGGAAAACCCTTTTAAATGCTTTTACATCAATACATATGTTTTGACATTCCAATTTTGCCCTCAAGTGTGCAAAACATTAGAAAAAGAAAGAATACCTTTTTAAGGGTGATGTAGAAAATGAATAAAAAATAACCAATGACTTTTGAAATGTGACAGTAATTTTGAAACATTCCAAAAAAAAAAGTATGCTACTTATTTAGGAACAGAGGGAATAATTGTTTTTATGCACGGAATAACTATTTTATGTGAGTTCAATTACCATATATATTTGCCAAACTTATTTTCTTCATTCACAGCTCAAGACCAGAAAATTTTAAAAAGTATATATATATATATATATATTTTCACTGTTTGCCATGGTGATTTATGCCCAATATAAGAAGAGATGTTTCTTGAAGGCCTGTGGTGGTGTCAGCCAAAGCAGATGGTGATGGAGATTGACCTTCAGATCCAATACAGTAGAAAAAGGGGAGAAAAGAGAAGAAGGAGAAAGGAAAGAGAACCGATAGGAAGAAGCAAGGGAAGAGGGAGGCTTGCTGGCAGCAACCTCGATATGTTGCAATTCCATTTTCATCTTCGTCACAGGATCTACATCCATAATAAAATATAAATAATATAAATAATAAAAAAAAACCATGTCACTATTAGACCGAAGCCTCCTAGATCTCAATGTCCATCTCAAGCTACCCAAAATCATTAAATTCACTAAAGACTTATTTGGTTGTCCAATTCAAATTAGACAATTTAAGAAATTTCACATATTATTAAAGGCACAATCCATCATCTTGAATCAACAAATTTAAGAAAATGATAGTCATCTTCACAAATAAGAGTGTTAATTCAAAATAGCGGCATTCCATGAATTTCTTGAAATTGATCCAACAATAATGAACTATAGTGATAACTCTAATATTTTAATATATTATAATTCAAGGTGATGGATTTATACTTTCAATCCTTTGTAAAATTTATTAAATTGTCTAATTTCGAATTGTACAACCAAACAGGTCCTAAACTTCCATCTCCAATCCATAGCACCACCTTATAGTGATGGGAGGCTTGTGGGGTAGTCTCGCAGCTAGTGGTCTGTTGGTGTTGACGATGGGGCTAGTAATAAGGCTTGATGGTGGAAATGTTTGACAATGATGGTGGTACGTACTTGGCTTCTAGAGAAAGTATCTCTTTAGAGGGTATTTTCACTCTTTTGGCATGAACAAATGTCAAGGGGACTTCTAGTGACATAAAATTTCTCCTAGACTTATGCCTCCTTAAGTATTATTTTATGGACTTGTAACCAAAGTTTCAAAAAAAAAAAAAAAAAAAAAAAAAAAAAAAAAAAGGAAAAGTAGGTGGGTTTATTATAAGGGGGCCTCTATTGGCACCAAAGACTTGCTTTTCATTCCCCATTTGTTTTACAATTTAAAGTTTTATGAAAAATATAGACAGTTTTCATAAAAACTGACCGCGCATTCTATTAGAAAACATCATTTTTAACAATTTTTTAGAAGAAAGCTTTTCCAAAATCTATTGTTTAAGTAGATTTTTTTGCCATTTATAGTATTCGCTTCATAAATGACTAAAAAGTCCACTTAAATTATAGATTTTGGAAAAACTTTCTTCCAAAAAGTTGTTCAAAATGATGTTTTCTAATAGGCAATAAGATCAATTTTTATAAATACTTTATATATTTTTTATAAGATCTTAAAATGTAAAATAATTGGGGGATGAAAAGCAAGCCTTTGAATGCCAATAGACGCCTCCTTATTATAATTTAAACTCTCATTACTAATGGGCTGGATTCAGGCCCATCAATGAGACTCATACAGGTTCTTACAGGTCACCACAAAAATGTTGGTGCTATGCTGCAAAATGTGGAGGTGATGATATATATATAGATAGAAACTGCAGCAAGCCAAACCATTGAAGCATCTTAGGTTAAAGTAACACCCAACAGATGAAGCAAGTCTCTTTCTTTGACACAATAATGTTCAGGCTTACCAAAGCACTACCTCTAAAGGGGGAATAGTATACCAGTTAAAAATGGAAGTCATTACAGCCAACAAGCTGTTCACGATAGCAATGGCTTTTCACAAATTGAAATGGTGTAGCAGGATGACCTTGTAAACCAACGATTATGTCCTACATGTATGGCTACATATTGATTACATGGCCCATTGAAAAATCAGTATAAATCATTCGATCATTAAGTTTACCTTGCCAGAATATCTATCACAAGAACCAAAATTAGTCCGTCAACACAGAGGACATAATTCTCTATTTGAGGGAACAAATTAAAACTAAAAATCTTCATAAAAAAAGGAACAAGTTGGCTTAATGAGAATTTTGTAACACAATGAAGAGAGCATTTAGAACATGAGTTGGAGTTAAAACCATATTCACAGTCTTCAATTCTTTCTCTCTCTCTCTCCCCCCCCTTTTTTTTTTATTCTCTTGTGTGAACAAACTTTTCTATTTACTCTGTTCTTGAACATCCTAAGATAAAACTATGATAAGTGTCGGAAAAAGATAATGCTATATATATATATATATATATATGTAGCACCATAATACAGCTCTTAATGTGGCGATGCATCAATCTCTTGTACGTGGCAATAATAAATAACTTGGAGAATCGGAGGGTATTTAATTTTGTCAATCAACTCATGACATGTTAGGTTGTAATTAGGGACAGAATCAGGAGTTATCTCCAATGGGGGCATCGTGTTATGATTCTGTGAAGTGGGAATTGAAAGTTTTAGATTTTTTTAAAAACAAATACTTTTTGGTTATCATTTTCCAATGTAATACCAAAAAAGAATTTTTGTGTCAACTTGTTACAAATAAATTGTATATATACTTAAATATGACTACTATCTTCCCTTTTGGGGCATTATGTTGGTAAATAGTTATCAAATGGTAACTTATTCCTTTTTTTTAAAAAAAAAAAAAAAAAAAAAAAAAAAAAAAGATAAAAGATAACAGAATATAGTCCAAGAAAAATATCTCATATACCTTGTACGGTCACCATGAATATACTTGAGTTTTGCTTTACCATCTCAGCTCATGTACCGCATGTCACCTTTATTAATCTCAGTTCAAGGGTCCAGCTATGTTCGGGCTTGGGCAGTTTGACACCATACTCAAACCAATATTATTCCTTTTTAAATAGTTATCAAATGGTAACTTATTCCTTTTAAAAAAAAAAATAAAAAAAAAAAAATAACAGAATATAGTCCAAGAAAAATATCTCATATACCTTGTACGGTCACCATGAATATACTTGAGTTTTGCTTTACCATCTCAGCTCATGTACCGCATGTCACCTTTATTAATCTCAGCTCAAGGGTCCAGCTATGTTCGGGCTTGGGCAGTTTGACACCATACTCAAACCAATATTATTCCTTTTTAAATAGTTATCAAATGGTAACTTATTCCTTTTTATAAAAAAAATAAAATAAAATAAAATAAAATAAATAAAAGATAACAGAATATAGTCCAAGAAAAATATCTCATATACCTTGTACGGTCACCATGAATATACTTGAGTTTTGCTTTACCATCTCAGCTCATGTACCGCATGTCACCTTTATTAATCTCAGTTCAAGGGTCCAGCTATGTTCGGGCTTGGTCAGTTTGACACCATACTCAAACCAATATTAAGCCAAGCCTCAAACCGATATAATCAACCTAGACCCAGCCAAACACTAAACTTTCAAATCTGGATTCCAGACCTAACCTAATCCAATTAAGTCTAATTTCGGTCCACGTTGGATCTTGATGTTGTATTTTTTATAAATAAAATACATATTTCTAATTCAAATTATTATTTATTTATGAGGTGTTATGGCCTTTATAATATTTATTTATATTATCCATTATTATGAGTTAGTAGGTATATTATTATTAGAGGTTACATATTCTTTTAGAGAGTAAAAATGGATTTTGACCACTATCTTTTACATGGGTTTTTTTTTTTTTTTTTGGAGTGGTGTTTTTCTTTTTCTTCCTTGGGATGAGAAAAACTACAAAAGTTTTAAAAAAAATTTCCTTAATCTCTTCGTTTTCTTTTCATCTATAAACATCTTTTATATAAAACTCTATCTAATCTTCTTCAATATTTTTTGATTAATATTTTTATGGAACAATCAAGAGCTGTTCGGTTCCTTATACTTACGAGTGCACATGTACGAGAAACACGATTGTTGTATCTTGGAGGGTTGGGGCACTAGAGGACCTAGATGCACCGAGTGATTCATTCCGAGGAAGCATAAATCAACTCTTAAGGACAATATTCGCACACGTCTCAATCGATAAGTCTATTTCTTTTATTATAAATTATATTATTGTATATTTTGATTTTCGCCATCCATGTTTTTGTTTAATATTTCCAACAATCTTAAGAATTGATTTTGTTGGGTGTCATTAATCAATTGATATGATTTTGGTATATGATTTACAAATCCTATGTTGTTTTGAGTTATTCGATGTTTATGGTTCATTACAAAAAGTGGATGACTCTTTTATTTTAGTCTCTATTTAATTAATTGATATTCTATTGTTTTGCACAATTTTTGAGGTGTGTGAGGTTAAATCATATCATAATGAATTGAATAAAATTGCTTTCAGAAAAATGTTATTCCTAATATTTAAAATTTCTTGATTATATAATTGTTTGAATGCTATGCCATTTTTTCAAGTATAGCGTAATTTGATTCCATTTGGAGACGATTCATGAACAATTTTAAATATTTTGGAAAAGTGATGATTTAGTTTGTATGATTCATTTGGACTATATATGTGATGATTACTTTCTCTTTGTAATTTTGTGATATATTAATTTTCTTATTGATGAGAAGAGAATAACAAAATAAATCATTATTCTAGTTATGGATTATTGTTTATTAATCATTATTTTTAAATTGAAATATAATTATTTTTAAAATGGAGATGTGCCTACTACTACATCAATTAAATCTGATTTTTCTGATTTAATATGAAACAATGTTTTAGAAATTAATCTTATGTGAAAGAATAAATAAAATTGGTGTTATATTAATTTAGAGAATGTTCACATATGGATTGAAATTCACGATGATGTCTATATAATAATTATGACTTTGGAAGCAAATACAAATTTTATTTAAACTATATGTCATGATTATATATTCATGTTATGATAATTCTTGTATTGGGAATTATAAATTGATAAGAGTTTTTCGATATTCATCCTAATTTAATTGCCCAAATTAATGTACCCTATTCACTTGTGAATTTAAAAATTTTGATCATGCATATTATTTTATTTTTGATGTCAAAATTATATCATTTCTATAATGCTTGAATTTGTGGGGGTTATTTTCATATAGGTTGCAAAACTATACATACATAATATTATTATATTCTTAATGAATATTTTAAAATACAAAGAGTAACCTGATTTTATTAATTTCTAACCATTGAATTTAATAGAGTTAATTGTTATATTCAATTACAGAATTTATGATATTAATTAAATTTGATTTAATTTTCAACAATAAGGTTTGATTATTGCTAATCAATTGATTATTTATTTTTGTAACCAATTGACCATTAAAAATTTTATAGCCGTTAGAAATTTAATGTTTAAATCTTGGGGTTAAATTTTTGTGACCGTTGGATTATTAAATACTCATGATGATTATATTATTAAATTCTTTTGACTGTTAGAGTTCAGTTGCAAATCTATATTTTTAATTGTAAGAATAATATTCTTTAATTATTTCTTTAATTAATATTTCAACCCAATGGTGATTAAAGTGAATATATGTAACTAACCTTTCATTTATCATGCTTAAAGAGATAGTTTAAATTCATATATCTTGTTAGTCAATACTAAATTAATTGAATTTAATTATGAGACATGATATTATTAATTTATGTGTGCAAATTAACATATGAGTTTGATAAAGTATGATCAAAGCATACATAAATAATTCTTATGATAAAAAAATATGATATTTATAAATTTGATCACTTCAAATATAGGTGTAGAGATTATACTATTGTCATATTGAAATATTTATATAATTTGGATGTTGTATGTGACTATGGTTTTTTCATATAGTGAAAATAAAATTTGATGATGAGATGATAATTGAGAATCATGTCAAATTTTATTTTGAATTACATGCTTACCTATATAGTCTTTTAAATAATGAGAATTATTTTAGATTGAGAAAAACATACATGTATGTTCAACTGTGGGGGTTGACGATATTGAATTTGATAAATTTATTTTTTTAAAAAAATATTTGGTACGTCAACTAGAGTCATATGAGATTAAAAATTATGTGCTTTCTGAAAGGTGTTTAACTATTTGGTTGCTGAGCCACATATGAGTTTTCATTATGAACATAATTTATTGGCATTGAAAAACCTTGAAAAATTTAATATCAAGTAATATGGGTATGCGTATGTGATTTAAAGTGTATTACTCTACTAATTTATTATTATTAGAAAAATACACATCTCATACATTTTTGGATTTCTTAACAATGTGAAAAATATTATATGAGACGAGATTATAATATTATTGATAAATTTAAGTACGGATTTTTTGGAAACATGTCAAATGCAAATAAATATTTTTCATGCTATTTAATTTTCTGAGAATAGAATAGTAATATCATATGTTGACATGATTATAATTTTTTTCTCGTGATCCAAAATTTCAATTTCTAATCGAAGAGTCCAATTACAAATATATTATGTGACAATTGAAAAATAAATATACTTTTAAATTTGTTCTATATGAATATAATTTATATGGAAATTATAAGTTGTGCTGTTTATATGAATGCTAAAATTGCATTGAAATTAATACGGTAAACAAAACATTATATCTTGAATTGTGGGGACACATCTTGTGAAGACACATTTTATGTGAGAATGTATATTTATTTTTAAATTTATAAATTATTGAATTTTCTCAATATATTATATTTTGGTCTCTTATTAATAAAAGAGATAAAATGAGTATTATGATTTTCATTTCTGAAAATGGAATTAGTTCAGACCTATTAAAATTATAAGTGATATATTGAGAGAATACCATATGTGAATTATTAGTGATTTTGAAAATAACTATGTTATTCGGTGGCTAAGGAAATGTTTAAAATTATTGGTCATATATATACTTATTTATATTGTTGCATTGACCAAAGTTACTACTAAATGTTGAGATTCAAAGAAATCATTATGATAATTTTTGAAAATTTATGGGTATTGTAGGGCATATTTTTATTTAAATATTTGATGATATAATGATGTAAGATGAATCAATGATTCATAATTTGAATATCCCTTTCTAAGAGGTATATTTACTTAAAATTTATTAAAGGTGATATGTGTACCCAACTTTCTTAGCAGTCATCAATTTTTTGGATTTCTTATATTATTTGCAAATTATGATGATGATGATGATTGAATCTTTTATTCAAATGAGAAGAAATCCATGTGTAGACCTATTTTGCCTATATGGTATGGTGCCTTGGAATTATCTAAGATGATATGTCTCATTGTCTACTTTGGAGGTTAGAATTGATGACTTGGTTTGTAGAAAGCTATGAGAGTATTGAGAGAAAAATTTCAGCAATTATATATTTATGAATGAGATTTGTACTTCTTCATTATTTGTTGGCTCGAACAAATAATTTTATGGGGTAGTGCCTAGAAGCACAATATTAAATAGCAGCTATTTAGAGAGTTAGAGATGAGAATTATTAAGTTTCTGACTAATTCACTTTTTAGTGAATAATACATCGAGCGGAATGAGACTTTTGCCTATAACAAGGGTCAACAGTGATGATAACCCAACCTATATGAATAGAGATGCTAGGAAGTAGGTTCATATAGGTAATAATAAGTTACTGGTTAACTTAGAGTGCACTATCATTTATATAATATATTTTGAGTTTCCCTTCCTATGGTGTAAATAGTGCAAACCGCAACATTTAAGGTTGAGTTTTAACTCTTAATAGATTCCATAATCCTATTTAGGTGGTATGTTTAGTTGTAGTGCACACTTGATGGATCCACCTATATGGGTGTGGAAGTAGAGCCGCTTCTTATAAGAGCTTAGGCAAGTTCTCTAGAGCACTCATGAATATGGCGCATGGCCTATTCGTGCCACCCTAATTAGAACAGTTCAGATTTCAAGACTAATATGTGGGTTGTAAGTCGATTGATCTATAAGAAAAAATTTTGGTTCGTATAAACTTATAATTTCACCATATTTCTATAAGTCACACTCACATATCTTAGGTATGGTTCATAATCCAAAAGACACCACTACTGATGCATTGCATTTTCATATTCCTTATATTTTTTATTATATAATTTGAATCATGTAGGGGATTATTGTATTTTTTATAAATAAAATACATATTTGTGATTCAAATTATTATTTATTTATGAGGTGTTATAGCCTTTATAATATTTATTTATATTGTCCATTATTATGAGTTAGTAGGTATATTATTATCAGAGGCTACATATTCTTTTAGAGAGTAAAAATGGATTTTGACCACCATCTTTCACATGGTTTTTTTTTTTTTTTTTTTGAGTGGTGTTTTTCTTCTTCTTCCTTGGGATGAGAAAAACTACGAAAGTTTTAAAAAATTTTTGCTTAATCTCTTCTTTTTCTTTTCATCCATAAACATCTTTTATATAAAACTCCATCTAGTTTTCTTCAATATTTTTTGTTAAATATTTTCATAGAACGATCAAGAGCTATTCGGTTCCTTGTACGTACTTACAAGTGTACATGTACGAGGAACACGATTGTTGTATTCTAGAGGGTTGGGACGCTAGAGGACCTAGATGCACCGAGTGATTCACTCCGAGGGGCGCAAACCAATTATTAAGGACAGTGTTCGCACACACCTCAATCAATAAGTCTATTTCTTTTATTATAAATTATATTATTGTATACTTTGATTTTCGACATCCATGTTTTTGTTCAATATTTCCAACACTTGATGAACTTCATCATTTAAAAAATCATGGTTGTTAATTATTGTTAGATGAGTTTGGCTCATCATTGTCGTTTGGGGGTGGAGAATGGAAGGAGATAAATATTAATAATACACTAAAAGAAATGTCTAAAAGTTAGAAATTTCAATTTTAATATGAATTTTCCTTTGAAATAGTAAAAATGACATTGAAATTTTTTAAAAGAAAGTCAGAGATGGAGGTCCTGATACCTCCTCTAAAGAAAATTGCAAATTGATGACGGTACAAGGCTAGGGTACAGTGAGTTCAGAGACGAAAAATGCTACGCCAATTCCAAAAAAATAGTGGAGGATGGTGATACAAAGGCGAGGGAGGAGATGGAAGCCCCAAGTGGAAGATGACGTTTAAAGATTTGGATCTTTTTCCGGATCCTGGGCTATGAACTCGAATATTGGATTACGGTCCTAATAGTTGAGATTAAGTTCAAAGAGCTTACTTACAAAAGGGTCCTTGTCAACCAAGCTTAAAAGATTTTCCATAATGAGAAACTAAAAAATGGGAAATGATGATTTAATCGTAATTAGTTTAATATCTATTCTCTTCGCATGGTTAGAGTATAGATTTGAATTATCAAACGTGTAGCAGTTTGCTTATACTACTATCTTTCTAGCTAGAAAAGAAGTTGGAAGCTAAGCAGGTAGTGAGGCCTTCGTTGGTGAAGGGTTTTCAAATTAGAGGAAGCCCAAAAAGCTACAGATATGTTGGTCATACTAACAATGCTCACAACTAAACAAGGAAGAAGTGTGAAACTTTGATGAACCTGTTAGCCTCAAGGTTTCATTCCATGAATATATTATGATTTTGATGATAACAAAGCATTAATGAATATGCACTAATGTTTATTATTTGAGTTGATCATTATAAGCTAGGTTTTTCTATGCTCAAATGTGATATCATAAGAAGAAATCCAAAGAGAACAAGAGAAGCAAAAAGCCTCAAGGAAGAGAAGACTCCAACTCTCAAGAATCCCAACAAAAGAAGACTTAAGTTATTGAAGACTTGGGTATTTGAGTGAGAGTTAGGATTTTATGTAAATGGTTGAATGGTGAAAGCTCAATGACTATAGGATCTTTATATCATAGATTATGATCCTAAGAAGTCCTAGACTTGGAAAATCATTTATGCACTTAGAATTAAAAATGGACTTATTGAACTGATAGGTACAAATCAGTATACTGAAATGTACAACTCAACTTACTTAAATGTACAAATCAGTCAACTGAATTGTACAATCAGTCAACTGAATTTAACAGAGAGCAAAGAACAAGTGTCAACTGATTCTACCTGAATCAGTCAACTGAATCACCAATTCAGTCGACTGAATTGGCAAATCAGTCGACTGAATTAGTGTTTTAAGTCGACTGAATTTGCGATTCTGACACTATAACGGCTAGTTTCTAAGCCCTAAAAAGTGCTTCAACGGCTCTATTTTTAATGGGCTCATTCCCAACAGTCATGAACCATTTCAGCCAATATTTATAGTGTTCCAAACACTTTGGGAATATGGATTAACAAAAGGAAAAGGATTATACTCTTCATATCCATTATCAAGCCTTAGATCCAAAAACTTGAGCTTTCATTGTTCATATCATATTAGGTTGAACTTAATTTTCTATTCACCCTATTAAGAGGGATTTGTTATTGTATCTCATTCACATCTATCTTTTAGAGATTGAGGGTTAGGAATAACCTTTATTGAGCAAAGAGGATTTGCTTATTGTAAAGGTTTGATCTACACCTGCAAGTAGATTGGGTTTGATCTTCACCCGCAAGGAGACTGGTTAGTGGATTTGGAATCCTCAAGCGGAGTTCTTGAGGCGAGGACGTAGGCGAGAGAGCCAAACCTCGTTATATCTTGTGTTTGATTTATCTGACTCTCTCTTATTTATTTGCTTTCATTAATTGTGTTAATTGCATCATTGTTTAATTTACTATATTTGCAAAAGTTTTTTAAAGTTCCATATATTTTACATCAACCCAATTCACCCCCTTCTAGGGTTGATTATTTGGGCCAACAATTGGTCCCAAAGCAGGGCTCTAATTTTGATTTGAAATCTTCACTAGAGTTAAGATCATGTCAAAATATTTTGTAACTCTTATTGCCGAAGGTCAATCGACTTTTAAGGCCACCTTTATTTAATGGCTTTCTATATAATTTTTGGAAAATAAAAATGAGAATTTTTGTTCAAGCCTCCAACTATGAAGTATGGAAGGTTATTGAAAATGGCCCTATATGCCCACTAAGACCCAAGAAGAATGGGATAACAATGACAAGAGACTCATGGAAATCAATGCTAAAACTATGAATCTTTTATATTGTACACTTGCTCTAAATGAATTTAGTAAAATCTTTAAGTGCACTAGCACCAAAGAAATATGGGATGCACTAGAGGTTTCCTATGAAGGAACATCTAAAGTTAAAGAAGCTAAAATTAATACGCTTGTATGTGAATATGAATTATTTTGAACGAAGGAGTATGAGACTATTTCTAATATGTTTACTCACTTCAATATTATTGTTAATTCATTGAGCTCTCTTGGCAAAACCTATACTAACTCAGAATTGGTGAGAAAGATACTTAGGTGTCTTCCTAAAGCTTGGGATTCTTTGACCACCTCCATTCTTCAAGGAAAGAATCTCAACAATATGAGCTTAAGCGATTTAAATGGCAACCTTACAACATATGAGATCACTATGAAAGCTCGTGAAGATGTTAAAGAAGATAGTGACTCATTTAAAACATCAAGCGATAAAGATGTTGTAGCTCATTTTTGCTTCATGGCACAAGAAGAGGAGGTAAACTCTAATCTTGATGAATCCTCTAATTACGAAGAGCTTCAAATTGCTTTTGAATGAGTTACTTGAAGAATGCAAAAAACTTGCTCATAAAAATATTGTTTTGAAAAAGAAAATCTCTTCTCTCTCAAATGTTATTGAAAATTTGAATTATTTTAATGAGGAGTTGAAGAGACAAAATGAGCAAACTATTTTGAAAAATCAATCTTTATTATGCTTTGAAAAAGAAAATATTTCTTTAAAAGAAAAGATTGATGACTTGACCCCTACCTTAACCCCTACCTTGACCAAGTTTTCAAATGGCAAAGTAAATTTTGATAAAACTTTGGGGAGTCAAAAGTGTATTTTTGACAAAACCGATTTGGAAAAAATCTTACAAAAACTTATTTGTCAAAACAAAAAGAATTTGGAAGCCTAAAGGGGCTATAATTCTAAATGCTAACCCTCATGGACCCAAAATAGTTTGGGTACCAAAGAAAGTTGCATAGTCTTGTTCTGTAGGTATGTAACCTTAAGCATGAGCTTAATGAAAAATTATGGGAGGTAAATTCAATTCATACTCATGAACTCCCAAGGAATGATGCTTGAGCCTCAAAAGGTAGAAACCTTATGATAAGGTGATATTGGTGAGAATTCCCTCTTTATTTATAAAAAGTTTTATTTTTTGAAGAGTGTAAGCATAAACTTGCCAAGAGTGCTATAATTATAAAAATCAAATCAATGCATGATGATAAGTTTTTGTATATTTATTCATTGATCTTGATATATACTCTTTTAATGAGATAGATGCTTGAAATGACTAATATTGCATATCTCTTTCTATAAGTCTTATGTGATTCAATTCTTAAAATCTAAAAAATTCATACTAACCCAAGGTTTCATTTTTCAATTGATATTTCAACAATTGATATCTATTCTTTTCAAAATCTTGGCTTATATACACATTATAGACTTGAGAGTATGATCCACATGATGATTTTAATGCTATTCATTGCTAGACTTATTGATATTTTGAATCTCATGTGTGGCATAAAAACTCGTGAGCTTAAATATACATTTTCTCTTGGTATCATGACTAAATATGAACATCATTCTTTTTGATGATAGTCAAGGGGGAGAAAATGAGTAATTGATGTTATATTCTCTTTGTACATGATGAGTATATAATTTAGGGGAGAGAATATGACAAAGGGGAAGAATATGAGCTTAATGTAAAAATGTATGATGATCTTACTTTTGATATTTTTGGTATCATGCACACATTAAATGGTATAGATGCATATTGATGATAGCCATTGGTATTATTGTATACTCTATTATTGGTATCATTATGCATATTGTTAGGGAGAGCATGAAAATTGTGTTTATTTATTACCCTCCAACAATTTCAAAGTTTATTGTTTTATGATCAACATCAATAGCTTGTCATCATAAAAAAGGGGGAGATTGTTAGCCTCAATGTTTCATTCCATGAATATATTATGATTTTGATGATAACAAAGCATTGATGAATATGCACTAATGTTTATTATTTGAGTTGATCATTATAAGTTAGGTTTTTCTATGCTCAAATGTGATATCATAAGAAGAAATCCAAAGAGAACAAAAGAAGCAAAAAGCCTCAAGGAAGAAAAGACTCCAACTCTCAAGAACCCCAACAAAAGAAGACTTGAAGTTATTGAAGACTTGGGTATTTGAGTGAGAGTTAGGATTTCATGTAAATGGTTGAATGGTGAAAGCTCAATGACTATAGGATCTTTATATCATAGATTATGATCCTAAGAAGTCCTAGACTTTACTTGGAAAGTCATTTATGCACTTAGAATTAATAATGGACTTGTTAACTGATAGGTACAAATTAGTATACTGAAATGTACAACTCAGCTTACTAAATGTACAAATAAGTCGACTGAATTGTATAATCAGTCAATTGAATTTAACAGAGAGCAAGGAACAAGTGTTAACTGATTCTGCCTGAATCAGTTGACTGAATCACCAATTCAGTAGACTGAATTGGCAAATCAGTCAACTAAATTGGTGTTTCAGTCGACTGAATTTGCGATTCTGACACTATAACGGCTAGATTTTAAGCCCTAAAAAGTGCTTCAACGGTTCTATTTTTAATGGGCTCATTCCCAACAGTCATGAACCATTTCAGCCTATATTTATAGTGTTCCAAATACTTTGGGAATATGGATTAACAAAAAGAAAAGGATTATATTCTTCATATCCATTATCAAGCCTTAAATCCAAAAACTTGAGCTTTCATTGTTTATATTATATTAGGTTGAGCTTAATTTTCAATTTGTTATTGTATCTCATTCACATCTATCTTTTAGAGATTGAGAATTAGGAATAACCCTTGTTGAGCAAAGGGGATTTGATTATTGTAAAGGTTTGATCTACACCCGCAAGTAGATTATGTAAAGGTTTGATCTACACCCGCAATTAGATTGAGTTTGATCTTCACCCGCAAAGAGATTGGTTAGTGGATTTAGAATCCTCAAGCGGAGTTCTTGAGGCGAGGACGTAAGTGGGAGAGTCGAACCTTGTTATATCTTGTGTTTGATTTCTCTAACTCTCTCTTATTTGTTTGCTTTCATTAATTGTGTTAATTACATCATTTTTTAATTTACTATATTTGCAAAAGTTTTTTAAAGTTCCATATATTTTACATCAACCCAATTCACCCTCCTCTAGGGTTGATTATTTCGGCCAACAGAACGAAAAGCTACATATTCAAACCATCATCTCCAAGCAATCAGCAGAATTCAAAAGGGGCTATTAAACTCACTTATGGGCCTCAAATGAATGCATTTGACATTCGATTTCTTCTAAGCCAAAGGCTTCCATTTCTTCTAAGCCAAAGGCTTCCATTTCTTGGATATTAAGGAATTTGATAAATCAAGAAATAAATAAAACTTTCTCGAGGTTTTACAATTTTCTGTTAATCACAATGAGAATGCGTTTCTTGCATTTATGATATATTGCTTTACTATCTGATTATTTTTTTTTTAATATACTAGCAAGTTATATTTTGCTAAACTAGTAGGATTATGGGTGACTGGAACTTCAACTTCCATCCTTACCACATTGTTTGAAACACCAACACCACATCTTTATCCACCATTAGCGTTAATTAACACATTGATGCCATAACTAATTAATCTCTTATTAATCACCTTCACCCATTGATGCTTTAACTAATCTCTTATTAATCAGTCTCTACTATTACTAAATCTAGAACTAACACCTCCAAATTTATCATTATCTCTTCTCCATCCCCTTCTCTCTCTCTATCTCTTGTTCCTCTCTTTCTCTATCTCTTCTCTCTCATACATCCATCACCAACACTGGTTCTGTTCGGTCACCTCATTGAAGATTGTTTTTTATGAGCTCCTCATTGCAGATTGTTACTATCATCACTATCTCCACCTAGTAATGTAATTAGCTAAAGTTGGCATAATTGTAGCTAGAAAACCCATAGAGGGCCGGTTTACCACCATCTTCACTTACAACTTTACAAGGGCGGAGGTACCTTAGGCCTGGGCTAGGCTATAGCCCAAGTCAAGTTTCACAATTATTTTATTTTTTATTTTTATTTATTTTTGCATGAACGTATCACGAGTGGGTTTTATCCTTTAGCCAGCCCAAGCAAGATATTGCCTTTATCAATGGTCTTAGCTCTCAAGTACGTTGAGACTATCTAAGACCAAGTTACTCCTTATTACACAAAAAAAGAAAAAAAAAAAGGGGTCTCTATTGGCATCCCAAGACTTCTTTTTAATCCCCCACTTATTTTTAGTTTTTCAAGATTTTATGAAACATATAGAATGTTTTCATTAAACAATAAATTTTTTTTAAAATTATTTGGTTAACTAGACTTTTTGACCATTTACCATTTCTATTTAATTAAATGACCAAAAAGTTCTCTTAAACCATATATTTTGGCCAAAAAGTTTACTTAAATGATAGATTTTGGAAAAACTTTCTTTCACAAAATTATTCAAAATTATTTTTTTTAGTGGATAATGTGGCCAGTGGTCGGTTTAATACTTTAATGAAAACCTTTTATAGTTTTCATAAAACCTTGGGAAGTTTAAAATAAGTTATTGTAGACACCCCATTTTGTCCCTACATTTGATGACGATTTCCCGATGATGAGGTCCACAATGTTTGCCGTCTACTCGGGTCTCTTTCTGCGCGCAAAGCAAGCAAATGGGGATTCAAACGATTAAATTAGACAGCCGAGGAATGTGGTGCGTACGCATATTTATAATATGCGTACGCATGGTGGTTTCATGCGTACGCATGAATAGCCATGCGTACGCATAAAATGAATATGCGTATGCATGAGATTCTATTTTCCTCATCTGAATGATAGCCTGCCTCCCACTTCGACCAAAAGTGTTGTCGGGGAAATCATTCATGCTTAAGTTGGCCCGACCGTTGAACAAGGGGAGCGTGGGGGGGGTCAAAGAGGATGGATTTTGAGGTCATGCATGACGACCTCACCCGGGTGATTTTTCCTATAAATAGCAGGAGCTCCTAGGAGCTCAGAGGACGGACAGGGGGAGGAGGGACGGAGAAGGCAGAAACGGGGGAGAGGTCAGTGAGAGGAAATAGATAGAGAAATAATGAGGGGCAGCATTTTGAGTAACTGCTAGTCATTCTGAGGGTGAGAGAAATGTGGGGAAGGTGAGAGAAATAAACTGAGAGAAAGAGAGGAAAATATAACAGAGAGTTAGACCAGTGAGACTGGGAAAAGCTTGTTTTGCGCAACAGGGGAGACGCTGCCGGGTTGATGGTGGACCTGAGGGAAGGATTTAATTTCAATTTGCTTTATTTCTAAGAGGTACGCAGTATTTATTTATTTATATAATTATGTAGGATGTTTAGAAGTTGATTTATTGTATACACTGTCCATTTTTGGCCAATAATGTTCTTCGGGAGGTCCAAATCCGCGGAGAAGATGATTTGGTGAAACCATGAGTACTCGCGAAATATCATGCGTACGCATAATTTTATTATGCATATGCATGGTATGTGCGTACGCATGGTGAGACCATGCGTACGCATGATAATACCGCGAGTACTCGCGACAGTGCGTTTTCTCTTATTTTCATTCTGTTAAGGCTTCCATATTTTTTTATTAAATATTTATGCTTTATTTATTTATTCTATGCCATTAATCCATCATTCGTGTGTGCCATTTATTTATTGTATGATTAACAGGTGATCCGGATTTTATTAAAATATTAAATATAGTCAATGAATACAAGAATGAGGGCCGGTTTATTACCGGGCATTGTTGGGTGCCTAACACCTTCCCAACATGTACCCTAGCTACGAACCCATCTCTGGTCAATAAAATTGGTCCTGGACCCTTCCAGGTGGCGACTCTCATTTGCACGCTAATCCTAAATGGATTAGCACCATCAGAAAGCAGAAAAGCAGGTAAATACAGGTGAACTGGGGAAACGCGCAAGCGCGCGTGGCGGCGGTAAAAAGGTCGGTGCGACCACAGTTATGGATTAAAAAAAAAAAGTCTTTGGGGTGCCAATAGTCGCCCAAAAAAAAAAAATTCTGATTTCATATAATGGAACAGTAAAACCTTAACCTAGGATAATTTCAAATCCAAACTCCACCCTTTTTCACCTATCATGCCTCCATAACCACGATGCATGAAACACATCGCTTTCGCAACTACAACTAAAACTACCACAATCATTACCAACAAATAAAACAATCACCACAAGAAAATTAAAATGCTCTTTTATTAGCTTGTTCCTCCTTATTGAGATGCTTGTATCATAGTTAACACATCACTTTGATCTCAACTTTAATCTCTCCATAGGATGCCTTGCCAACTCACTAATTCCCTTCTCATTAATTGGGTTTTCGTTCTCCCTCATTTTAGTTCATGGTCCACAAACATCGAGAGTTATGGAAGAAAAGGGTTATCCGAAGTATGAACTTCTTTAATGCTTTTTCTATATACTAGTTGGTGCACACGTGCGTTGCACGTGGCTTTTTATTTTTTATTTATTTTGAGAAAACATTATCACATTTTGCAGAGAAACACTTACCAAACAAGGTAGAAGACGCAGTTAATGCAGAAAGTAGAATTTAGAATTATGTAGATGATATATGTTAAGGTTTAGGATTTTATACGAATTTGATTTTTTATTTATGTGGTTTTACAAATTAAAGTATACGAATTATAGTATACTTTGAATTCCTATTTATATTTATGTGTTTTATATTCTTATTTTCTCTTTATGTGTTTTATATTTTATATTCTTATTTCCTCTTCCAATCAATGTACCGTATATAAAGGTAGTGATGTATTTAAAATATAAAATAAGGGTATATTGATCAATCAAAAGCTTTTCTGACATTCAGCCTTTTATAGGTAGTGTATATATATATATACACTACCTATAAAAAGATGAATGTGAAAAAAGCTTTTGATTGACTAATATAACCTTATTTTAATTTTTAAATACACAACTACCCTTTTGCATATATAGGAAATATAGGAATATAAAACACATAGGTAAATAGGAATTCTAAGGAAACTATAATTCATATAGTAAATAAATAAAATCCAGATAAGAATTCTAAAGAAACTATAATTCATATAATTAATAAATAAATAAAACCCACAATTGTAGAAATGTAAGTAAACTATATTTCATAGCATATATCATCTCTCCACCATTAACAACAGGATTGTAAATTCTACTTTCTCCATTACGAGTAGCTTCAACCTTCTCTCTATCTTTTCCATTAACAGTGACTTCTACCTTCTTTGGTAAGTTGCGTACACCCAAACATCAGTGATGGTAAAGAAGTCTAACCAAGCTGAAAATGAACCAATTTCTCTAAGTTGGGTATGGAGGTTTGAGGGCATTGATAATACTGTCGTCCATGGCAAAACTCATTAGAGCAAATTGACTCATTGATCAAAAGGCCGTTGCTAATGATGCTAGTGATTATTTGTGGTACATAACCAGGTAATCTATTATATGGAAGAGAAGTTTCATACGTTGATGTATTCATATTGAAAAGTTTTTCATTTTTCATTTTATTTATAAAAAAAAAAAAACCTCTTTATTGATCTATTTTTTAACTGTTATTTACTAATTAATTAATTTTGTAGATGAGCATTTTTTTAGTCCTTTTGAATATTTTAATTAATTTATTGTTAAATACATATAACTCATACTATTACAGTTAATGCATAAATGTTCAATTGAATGTGGTTTATTTTTCAATATTGTATTTATGAGCTTAAAATTTATAGCTCAATTTCTCTGAAAAATACATAACCGTAGGTATGATAAAATGGTGATTAAAGGTTGGTAAATATCGATACGTGCAACGCACGTGATAAAAGGATGAATCCTAGAAAAACTTTTGATTCTTTAAAATACCCTTATTTTAAAATGTAATAATATCAATACCCTTACCTACATTAAAATTCGTTTATGTTATATGTTGATTTGTTGAAACGTTAGAAATTGATGATCTAGCACTAAGGTGTATGCATTTGATTAGGATTAGTTTACCTTATTTGATTAGGATTAGTTTTCTTTATATTTATATAAAAGGGTGGTTTCTCAAGAAAAGCAAAAAATATGAACAACGATAATGAATATCTGGTTGCCTAGAGAAAGAATTAAAAGGCGAAAAGTCTTCTAAAAGTTGCATGTCTACCTCTTCATATTGAGGTTCACTTGATCAAAGTAAGTTAGTTCCCATCAATTCCTTTAATCATTTCTATAGTTATAGTCATTGTGTAGTTACAGTCACAATCCAACATTGAATTAATTTATTTTATTTTTGTGCAGGTCATTGTGTTTTTGTCAAAGTGTGATGATCAGCATACCACGACCAACAAAAACCTTGCTAAGAATTTAAAAATCTTTATGCATTTTTTTTATATAATTATTATCATTTAAAATCTTTACGTGCAACGCCCATGTGCTATAACTAGTATATATATATATATATATAGAGATATATGATTCTATTGGCCAAAAAAATGGTATTGCACTTGAGCTTGTCAATGGCAACATAAATGGAGGTAGTGCCACTCGCAATAAGCTAGCTTGCTTGAGTGGCAGCCACGGGCAACGACCACGACAATCATGGTCACGACTATGGCTACGTAGTCTCTTCTCTAGAAAAAAGTAGGAGGTCACGAAAGAGTAAGAGGGTATAAAATTTAGGGTAAAAATGATAATTCATGTATAATAAATGTATAAAAATAATAAAAGGGTAAATACGAAAGACTCAAATGATAACGTGCTATATCACAATCCTTTTTCTTTAGGGGGAATTACATATAGATCCGGTTATGGGCAAACAATTATAGTTCAATTACAATTAGTAGTCATTTCTAGTTAAGTTAGTAGTCATTTACTAGTAATTTAGTAATCATTCGTATTGAACTGTAATTGTTTGGCCAATTACAATTAGTAGTCATTTCTAGTTTAGTAGTCATTTACTAGTAAGCTAGTAATCATTTGTATTGAACTGTAATTGTTTGCCCATAGCTAGACCTATCTATCATTCCCCCTTTTCTTTACTTCACTAACTATATATATATGGGGAGGGTTCTGTTGACACCTAGTGTAAAACTTTTTTATAATTACACCCATCAAAATCTTTTTATAGAAATCATATTTCACCAATCCATTCGTTGGATTACATATTCTTATCATGCACGTTATACATGTCAAATTAATCAGATATTAGAAAGTGTTTGATCCTTAAACTTACATTTCTTTTAATAAATAAAATTTTAATTTCGAGCGCTTTACGGATGATACGTCTCCTAATCTCCGATTGACTTGAAATTTTGCATGCATGACATGTGTGACAAGAATATGTAATTTAACGGTTGGATTGACGAGATATTATTTCTATAAAAAGATATTGATAGGTGTAAGTGTAACACTAGATGTCAACAGAACCCTCCCTTATATATATATATATATATATATATAGGTTGTACTTCATGCATTGACTCAATGTACCCTATCACCCACTAATGCATGAGGTATGACCCCAAGATGGGTGTTGATATAAATGTCTAGATATAGGAAAATTATTTGATTCACTAAAATATCCCTAATAATATAGCAAATGACAATTATGACCTTTTGTAATTAAAACAACCAAAATACACCTAAATTAGCTAGTTCTATTACTGCTACACAATCTAGCTTAATGCTAATTTCAATAATCTTTAAATCTACACTACTTATTAGGTGATTTATATTACGTAAATTTCAAAGGTTTTGACTTCCTCAATTTTTTTTTATCCATTTTGTTGTAAATAGTCTTTCTTTTTTTTTTTTTTTTTTGGGATAAGTAAATAGTCTCTTCACTTAAATCAAAACACAAAAAAGGAGGGAGAGAGAAACATGAGTTACTTTAAGTAACGAATAAACGATAAAGAGCATACATGATGCAGAATACATTCTCAATATTTAACATACATTTCAACAAAAAGTTAAAAAAAAAAAAAAAAAGAAAAAATGAAAGAAAGAAAGAACACACACATACATTTTTTATAACTCAATATTTAGTAATTTGCGTTTAGAATTTTTTTTTTCACCTCATGTATGTTCTTCGACAATTTGAAATCATGAGTTATTTTTGGGCTACTTACGCATATTTTTTGGGCTATTACCTACATTTCACTATATTTTATCATAAATTGTTGTGCTAATTTTACTTATACAAATTATTTATAAAGCGATTGCTTTATCATGGCTTAGAATTATGTCCAAATTACAAGGATCTGTTCATCTTTCCAATAAATTCATCAATTAACTAGACCTTTAAAATAGTATCAATAATGAATTTTATAAATAATCATTAAAAAAAATTTACAACTTAAAATGATTTACATGCAATGCAACGCAAGTATGTTAAAGAAGCAAAAGCGGTGTCAAAGATTAAAAATTCATGAATAATTTACTTACTTTTTTTTTTTTTTTTATATATATTTAAGAGATATATCAAACTTGGAAAATTGACATATAATTAGGTTTTGTGTAATTTATCCAAAATTTTATAAAAATAAAATAAAATCATACACATGTAATATTATATCAATATTAGAAGCAAATCTCTCTCCCTCTCCCCCTCCTCCTTCTCTCTCTCATCATCTTAAAAGGCTCCTACATTTCTCTCCCCTTCACAATGCCCTCTTGATCACCTTTCATGTCTCACCCCACCAAACGTTCAGCCCATAGCAACACCACCACCACCACCGGCAGCGGAGGAGCTCACTTTCCGGTTATGAAGAAAGCCAAGTCACAGGCCGTGGCTTATTCTCTCGACACCAAGAACGGTCTCCAACACAACCACCATGACAACCAACCCCTGCAGTTCGACAACGTCTTCGATCCTTCTTTGATGCCCGTCGACGAAGATCTCAAGCCCGACGATGCCGACCCCTCCTCACCCATGGCGGCGGCCCTTGGCGTCGGCTGCAGCCGGAACCCGACTGGGGTCACCGCCAATTTATCGCGGAAAAAGGCGACTCCTCCTCAGCCTGCTAAGAAGCTCGTCATCAAGCTTGTTAAAGGTTTGATTGATCCCGTCACCATTCCTTATTTGTTTTGTTGGTGCTTAGTGGATAATTCTAGGGTTAGGTTTGTAAAGATTTGTCATTTCTTAAATTTTTGTTTTTGATCGGCTTGTTGTTTGTGTTTGTGTTATTGAGTTGAGTGTGGGTTTGCATGATCTGCACAATCAAGGGTTTGCTTATAATTAGCTTATACTTTTTGTATTGGTTTGGACAGTTTCAGCTGGAATTGAGTGATTAATTGAACCTGATTTGTTGAATTTCTTATGGTTTTTATTCAATTTTTATGTTGGAGCTTAGAATTGCTTTGATTTAACTATATGGGTACTGAGACGGAGCCATTGATTGAACAGGGGAAGCTTGATTACCTATGAGTTTTGTGCAATTCTAGTGATGAAACTTAGAATTGTTTTGATTTTTGGACCTGGGTACTGAAATTGAGCCATTGATTGAACCTGGGTTGCCTCAATTTTTTGTAGGTCCTATCTATTTTTAGGGTGGAACTCAGAATTGGTTTGATTTTGGGACCTGGGACTGAAATTGAGCCATTGATTGAAGATGGGTTGCCTTAATCTTTTGTGGGTGCTAGGAAATTTTCAGGGTGGAACATAGAATTGATTTGATATTTGGACTTGGATATTGAATTGAGACATAGGTTGGATATGGGTTGCCTGAATTTCATGTGAGTCCTATGCAAGTTTCAGGGTGGCACATAGAATCCATTTGATTCTGGGATCTGGGTATTGTTGCTAATTATTAGCGATTCTTTTAGCATCATCTTAATATAGGCGAAAGAACTCCAAAATGGGTATCACAATTCCAAATGCCATCTGCATGGTGATTAGAATGTGTACAGAGTTTTCTTATTTTATGGTCAGTGGATTAAAAATTATTGTTCTGTATATTTGAAGTGAAAGGGATCTAATTGATCCCTTTTTTGGGTGCAACTTAGAGGCTGGTAGCAGTGCTTTACTGCTCCATAAAATGTTTGTCGACAAATGGGAAGCAAAGATGGCTTGAAGTTTCTTCCTTTATCAAGAGTGGCTGGTAAATTGAAAATGAGCAGGTAGCCTGCTTTTCGTTGGTGATGCCTTTCAGATGGATATAGTCCAATCAAATATTAAATTCTGAGACACTATGTTGAAAGGGTATTTATCTGAGGAATTTATATCATTTTTCTTATCCATCTCATGTCACAGTCACCTCCCCCCCCCCCCCCCCCCCCCCCCCCCCCTCCCTTTTCTTTTATTTTATTTTTGTAGAGCTCATTGATGAATGAATTCTGCAGCTTCTCAGACGCATAAAGTCCATCTTCCTAAAATAATTGATTATGGAAGTAGGTCCAATATCATAATTTATTTTGATGTCAATTTCAAACTTTGTAGGTGTATCTTATAGCATGTCACTTGCTTAGAATCCTCTTCTCCATTCTTGAGTTAACAAATTTACTTCAAAAGGCTGAAATCCAATAAGGAACTGGTAATCTAATTCTAGACAAGCCGAACAACCTTTGCCAAATTGAATATGCCTTTGGGCAATGCAAGAAGAGATATTTAATGGATTTACCTTCTTTCTTGCTCATGATGCAAATACTAGGGCAGAGGACCATATTCCACTAGCTTCCTTGGAGATTATAATTAGTGTTCACCTTTATGTAAGTGATTAAATGTAATGGGCTTTGAACTTAAGAAGCATTTTAAGGACCATCAACCTTGTGGCCTCAAATTTGGTATGGAAGGATCATTGGTGAGATTGTAAAAAGGGACTTATGAGAGAGTTCCCATTCAGATGGGTAGACTGACATCAAGAATCAGGCTGCAAAGGAGAAAATCAGAGATAGTTTTATTACAAAATCTAATAATTTGATTTCTAAGTTGGTTGAGATTCTAAGACTTTTGCTTGGAGTCTTGGGATCGAGAACTGGCATGCGTGTCCATAAAAAAGAGAAAAAAAAAGAAGAGAGAAATTTGATACAAATGATGCTAAGAAATTAGATAGAAATGTCCACCTGAACCTACTAGAACTCTTCACGGAACTTAGTTTTAGATTTATCATCAACAATGTATTTAATGAATTGAGAGAATGACATAATAACCCTTGAGAGATGAAATCACAGGGCCAATGATAATTCCCTTGATTTGTAAAACTGGCATACCATCCATTATCCTGCAAACCAGACTTTCTTTGGATAAAAGATTTCTTGAGAGGTTTTTGTTTTATAAAAAAAAAATTACCTAACCTAGGCCACATTTCTGGATAGGGCAATAAACTTTAGACTCTGCACAAGGATCTTTTTTATCTCCTTCACCCCACCATGACTGAACCCTGACTGAACGCTTCTTTATAATTATAATTATAAGAGCTACCTGCACCAAGATAGTTTATGTAGAATATGCAGGGATATGAGCGAAAGCCAACTAGTGTCAAAGTAATTTACCACCTAGAGAAACATTTGCTTTCTTTAATCTGGCTAATTTTTCTCATCTTTTCAACTATTTGCTCTTAAAACCTACATTTGGAGAAAGCGTCCAAGGGAAAGTCTAGGACACTCGAGGGGCCATCCATTGATACCAAAATGCAACCTCTCTTCACCTACATTGATATCAGTAATGCAGCTCTCCACTATTAAATGTTAACTCTGACGTCGATAACCCAGTCAAACCAGTAAAAATTCAATTGATAGAATTTTATTCTCATCACTAGAAAGAGAAAGGGTAGTGTTATATGCAAATTGGAGACAATAAAGCTAGACTCTAGTCCTATAAATCTCAATACCTTTAATAGGACTTAAGCCTCTCATTTGAGAATAACTTTAATAAGCACTCCCACCACCCTTAAAAGAAATGGAGGGAGGGCGTCCCTTAATGAATGCCCCTTGAAGCCCTAACCCAACATTTGACACAACTTCTATTTATAATGGCAAATTAGATGACCAAAGACCTTCAATTCACTGCCTACATGTTTGCCTTTTCTTTACATATTATGATCTAGAATGCCCAAGGCCACATGATCAAAAGTTTTTGTCAAAATCTTATAAAGGACCAAACTTTCACAGATAGCCTCCCTACAATCTTGAACAACTTAATCAGCTATATAAACTGCATATACAATCTTCCTGCCTTTAATGAAACCACTAGCATCTTTGGAAAGCTTAAAGTTTCACTTTGGGATTAGGTTGCATCACTTCTTAGTTGGAGATGCCAAAGGTGCATTGTCGTTGATGAAGAGGCCCCTTTTTTACAATAATTTATTAGCATCAGAATGCAAATGTGGTGCCTTTTGTGTGTGAGTAGGGGTTGTAATAGAGCAGCTCATAAATGGCTAGTAGGTAAATGACTTTGGGGCATGTTTAGAGACTCCTCCGGACTGGTTAGTTACAATTACTTGTGTTGGTTAGAGATGCCAAGATTTCGGATCACTTAACCAGATTAGAGAGTGGGTTGGTTTGGTCCCCTATGTTCTGTTGGAAATTACAAGATTGGGAGATCAATTTTTTTGGAGAACCTCAGCCTCTTGCGTCAGCATTACATTGTTTCTTTGGATCCAAACCAAGTGGATAGAGGAGGTGGTCCCTTAAGGATTTTTCTCTGTCAAGTCTTTCTTTACTTTCTCAACAGCCAAAGGAGGATATTCGTGTCTGGAAGAACTTACACAGATTGCCCAATTTTCTTTAATGTGGCCTCTTTTGTGTGTAATGCACAAAATTTTGACTATGGCCCATTTGGTTTCTAAGTTTACTTGATCCTGTGTGCTTTAGTAGGCTGCCTCCGAGACTGCTGATCATTTATTCATTGCCCCTTTTTCTTGAACCATTTGGTTTGGTTCCATTTTTCTTTGCTTTGCTATGCTATGTTACACGGAGTTGGGTATTGTAACATTGTATATCAGTAGGTGTAAGTTCCTCATGGGTACAACACCAGGGCTTAAAAACTTAACTGGTAATTGTTAAAAAATTTAATAGATAAGTGAAAATGATTTGACTTTACTGTCACGATTCCTTGTAGCTGCAAGTCTTTTTGATCTTTTTGGCACAATCCTTGAGGCTAAGGCATTTCCTTCCTCATTTCAGTGGGTGTAAGTTCCTTATGGATACAACACCAGGGCATAAAAACGTAACTGGTAATTGTTAAAAAATTTAATAGATAAGTGAAAATGATAGACTTTACTGTCACGATTCCTTGTAGCCACAAGTCTTTTTGATCTTTTTGGCATAAGCCTTGAGGCTAAGGCATTTCCTTCCTCATTTATTTTGAGGCTCAAGCTTACTCCCCTCTTAAAAAATGCTTGCAATGAGCAGGCAGCTTATAAAACATTGGATTCCCCTTTTGTACTGCCTCTTTTACCTTTTTCGTTTTTGTTTAAATTTTTATGTCTTATTTTATTTTATTTATTTGATACTGAAGTTGATTGTATATGATTAAGTTGTGGTCATGCTTCATGTGTTTGTACAATTTTTTACTACCCCCTTCATCCTTTGTATTAAACTCACCTGTAGATCTTCCAATTTTTATTTCTTGTGTCCATGTCATTATTAATGGACTCGAATAAACATTTCTAAATATGTCAGGGAAATGAGCAAGCTTTCTTATGGCTCACTCTATTTTCTTTTTTCTTTTTCCGAACTTCCTGCTTGTTTGGATATGCACTTTCTGTTACATTGCAGTGTATTGTGATAAATAGTTGGAGTCTGAACCTGATGTCTTATGCCCAGAAAAAGGGAAAAGAATGTGTTCATATGGCATCTAACTATATTATGTAGTTGAAATTCTTTTATTAATGTACTGATTATGTTGCATATGCCAATAAAGTGTTGGTTCGTGACATAAACTTTGTTAAGCATAAAACAATTGGCATTTTTGAAGGTTGGAATCCTAAAAGATTTTTTCCTTATAGTGTATATTTAGAAAGGCGTCTGATATATTTGAGCTTTTTTTTTTCCTTCCCTTTTTTCCCTCTATAAAGCTAAACCAACGCTGCCTACAAATTTTGAAGAAGATACATGGGCAAAGCTGAAGTCTGCTATTTGTGCTATATTCTTGAAGCAACCAGATGCTTGTGACTTGGAGAAGCTTTATCAGGTAAATTCTGCCACATTATTTGTTTTTTGTTTGGAATGCAACAGCTCCATTCCAACGTGAATATCTTTCTTGCATTGAGTCCTCACAATGTAGCAAATATATTGTCCTTAGGCTGTTAATGATCTTTGCATGCACAAGATGGGTGGAAATCTTTATCAACGGATTGAAAAGGAGTGTGAAGCACACATATCTGCAGCACTACAATCTTTGGTTGGCCAAAGTCCAGATTTGGTAGTTTTCTTATCACTTGTTGAGAAATGCTGGCAGGATCTTTGTGACCAGATGTTGATGATTCGTGGTATAGCATTGTATCTTGATAGAACTTATGTGAAACAAGCCCAAAATGTGCGTTCATTGTGGGACATGGGTTTGCAACTTTTCCGTAAACATCTTTCTTTATCTCCAGAAGTTGAGCACAAAACAGTTACCGGCCTTTTAAGAATGATTGAGAAGGAAAGGTAATTTTGGATACTTAAAATATACTTTAATTATACAGTTTCTGGATTTCTGGATTAAACAGGTATAACAGTCATCACACGTCTATTTAAAGTTTCAGTTTGTTGTTTCAAAACAGTTTTCTATTTGGTTCTTGAGGGTTGTCTAAATTTCCTGAGTTCATCCTATCCAAGAAAATTGTACTTGAGTTCCTATTGATGATTAGATCAACTATAAAAATATACGCATTCACTCCTCTCTTTACCACATTGGAAGGGTGCCATGTTGGTAACATAGATTTTTGACATGGCAATATGGATGCTTCAGATACTCAAGCATGCTTACATGAACAATAGTTCAAGTTTAGTAGTAATCATCACTATTGAGAACTAGTAGGATCAACAAAGATGACACTTTAATGATTGGGAATTGGATGAAGCTTTACTTTTCTTTCAAACTCTTTACAAAAGTAAGATTTTGGAGGGTGAGAATGATTCCTTAGTATGGCGTAAGGATGCTAAAGGGTCATTCTCCGTAAAATCTTACTACAATTTTGTAAGACCTATAGGTAATATTTTTCTCCCCGGCTAAAGTCATTTGGATATCCTCAGTCCCTACTAAGGTCACCTTTTTTTGTTGATTGGTAGGTAGTGATAAGTGTTTGACTTTGGATAATCTTGCTAAGAAAGGTTGGTATGTGCCGAATAGATGTGTTCTTTGTAAAAAAGAAGTGGAGTTGGTGGATCATCTCTTCATACATTGTGATGTGGCTAGAAATCTTTGGATGCTATTGTTTAACTTGTTTGGAGTTCATTGGGTGCTTCCATCCTCTATTAATGACCTTGTGGTGGGATGGAGTTTTAAGGGGGGTTGTAAAAAAGCTAAAGTTATATGGCGCATGGCTCCGCATGCTATTTTGTGGTGTATATGGAAGGAAAGGAATGCTAGGACTTTTGATGGGGTGGAGAAGGATATTATTGTTCTCAAATCGATTTTCCTCAAGTCTTTGTTCGTGTGGTATTCTAGTCATACCAATGCTACTAACTTTTCTTTTATTAATTTTGTGGATTCATTTAGGCTTTAGAGGGGGTGATACTTGGTCTTTGTATATGGCTTATGTACATGGGCTTTGCCCTTTTTGGTTCATTAATACATATTTACCTTATCTAAAAAAAAAAAAAGAAAAAAAAAAAGAACAAAGTATGACAAATTCAAAATACATTAGTTTTGGTGTAAGGCAGCATATTGAAAATCCACTCGGATGTAAAATCATAATTTTCATGTGTGCAGAGAGTTATGGAAAGTCAGGATGTCATAATTCATTTTATACATACGGTGTGAAAGATACAATAAACACTTACTTTGGGCTGGTTATTTATTTATTTTCACCGTAAATTGATTTTTACTTGCCCGCAAAATTGTTGGGTCCAGAAAGATCCTTGCTGCCTTGGTTTCCTTCTATCTTAGGCTTTAGAGACAGTTAAATTCCCAAAATCCTACTCTGTCATGCTGATTGTTCACCCTTCATGTGACCTTTCTTTCTGACATGTCGATAGTCCACTGTTCTGGTCAAGCTCTCTCTGTTACTTGCTCACACTGATCTGGTCGTATGGATATTCTGTATGTTCAATTTTTGCTTTTCTAGAATTTTCTGTCAATCAACTTCCTTTTTTTTAGTTTCCACTTTTGTGCATCTCACTCTCTCTCTCTCTCTCTCAAGACTTGTTTGTTTTTGCGTCTGTGCAGGGTAGAGGAACCATACTCCAAGGATATCTCTCCCAAAATCATTTTGCATTGTTTTGACTTAATGAAATAAAAATTTATTTGTACAACACTCTTGGCTTCACCTACTTTCCTATCAAAAGAAGGAAAAAGGAAAATGGCTTAATCATAACATACTTAGGTTGAAATATTATTAGATTTCATTATGGGGGAATTATAGATTGGTCTGGTTATGGGCAAATAATTACATATCAATACAAGTTAGTAGTCATCTACTACAAAGTTAGTAATCATTTGTATTGATATGTAATAATTTGTCCCTAGCTGGACCAATCTGTAATTCTCCCTTTCATTATATCTGAATAACATATACGTTTACTTTTTTTTATTATTTTTGTATTTGAGTTATATATATATATATATATATATATATATATATATATATATATAAACATAAACATTCTCATAAGAATGAATACTAGTTCATTTATTATTTAATCAACCATTTATTGTTCAATTTACGGATATCCAAACAGTTGAAAGTAAAAATCCTAGCAATTTTCTGGCAAATTTCTCAAATGCTGCTTATAATTTTTATCTATGATAATCCATATGAATTGAGGCTTTTTGCTCGTTTTTTGTGTGTGTGTGTTAGATTGTTGGAGGATCCATCACTATATTGGCTAGCATTTTTGTTATTTTATTTATTTGGCATGTTTTAATGCTCAGCACTCTGTTTTTGGTGTTTCAGATTAGGTGAAACAGTTGATCGGACTCTCCTTAACCATCTTTTGAAGATGTTTACTGCTCTAGGAATATACTCAGAAAGCTTTGAGAAGCCATTCCTTGAGTGCACATCTGAATTTTATGCAGCTGAAGGCATGAAATACATGCAACAATCTGATGTTCCAGATTACTTGAAGCATGTGGAGGTGCATTTTGTTTTTTCATTTTCTACTTTATGAAATACATTTTCAAGGGTGTGTTTGATGAGGTGGTTGGAATTTACCAGGGAAATTCAAAACGATGAGATTTAAATTGTCGGGATTCAAAATCCCTTCACTTGTGAATTTCCCTGTTTGAGACCTTTGGGTAAACAATTTTGCACATGATGATTTACCTATAGTAGTGATGGGTGGGGCTGGTGATGGCTATAGGAGGTGTTAGTGGGTGGTGGTGGTGGTGGTGGTGGTGGTGTTGGTGGGCAGTGGTGAGGGGGATGGTGATGGGAGGTGGTGGTGGGTGGTAATGTTGGGTAGTGGTGGTGATGTGCATTGGTGGGGAACTGGGGATGGTGGTGGTGATGATACAAGTTGCCCTTTATTGTTTCTGGAATGTGTTCTAGATGACTGAGAATGCTGATCTAGCTTTCTAATTAACTCTATGTTTCATGAATTATGTTTATGTTGGGAAACGTGTTAGTGCAGATCAGGTTGCATGAAGAACATGAAAGATGCTTACTTTACTTGGATGTGAGTACAAGGAAACCACTTGTAGCAGCTGCAGAAAGGCAACTCCTTGAACGCCATATATCTGCCATTCTTGATAAGGTACGAATTATAACATGACTTTCTGATTCTCTTCCATTATTGTTTGCGCCCTCCATTGTATGTGCCAGTATTTTCGTCGTCGTTAAATTATTTTGGTTTTTCTGATCTTTTCAGGGTTTCATGATGCTGATGGATGGGAATCGTATTAAGGACCTCCAGAGGATGCACTTGCTGTTTTCAAGGGTCAATGCCCTTGAATTTTTAAGGCAGGCCCTTAGTTTATACATCCGGAAAACTGGACAGGGCTTTGTCATGGATGAAGAAAAAGATAAAGATATGGTTTCCTGCCTCTTAGAATTCAAGGCTTCTCTTGATACAATATGGGAGGAAAGCTTTTCAAAAAATGAAGTATTTTGCAACACCATAAAGGATGCATTTGAGCATCTCATTAATCTCCGACAGGTCAGCATGAGTTTCTCATTTGCTATAATCTTTTTTCTTAATCACACAATTTTGTTCATAATAGAATAATATAAGATATGGCTATAAGTAGTATGATAGTATCTTGAGAGGAGTTGGAAGGCAGAAAAGTACAATGAAAGAAAGGATAAATTATGGAGGTGAAACCAACCTTAGCTAGGTGTCAAGTATTGAATGAAAATCTAAATTTTATGATATTTTCTTGTTTTAGCGCGTTTTTAAAATCTTTGATCGACTATTTTCACTTTGAATAATACCATCAATTTCAGTTAGTGTTTATCAAAATGAAAGCTTTCGACTAAAATGTGTTCAATGTCTTTTATATTAGTCAACCATCGCTATGACTTTTAATATTATCCTTCATTTTGGAATCTAAGAATATAACATTGTGCTTCTAAGAGTATAACATTGTGCTTCTTTAATAGAACCGACCTGCTGAATTGATTGCAAAGTTTCTGGATGAGAAGCTTCGTGCTGGGAATAAGGGTACATCTGAAGAAGAATTGGAGGGTACTCTTGACAAAGTTTTGGTTTTATTCAGGTTTATTCAGGTAACTTGGATGTGGTCTTGAAGGAATTCTGGAAGTTTTCTTTTTCATTGGATCAACAGCTCTATTCCATTATTTGCTGTTGGTGCTTTAGGACAATGTTTACTTCTCTCCTTGTGTTTGTCATCAAATTTTTACTGAGAGACGTGCCTCGTATATCTTATATCAATTAAGGGTAAGGATGTGTTTGAAGCATTTTATAAAAAGGATCTTGCAAAAAGACTACTGTTGGGAAAGAGTGCTTCCATTGATGCCGAGAAGTCTATGATCTCTAAGGTGAAGAGTAGCTTGTGTTTTAGATAATTTTTTGAATGTATTTCAGCTGTTGATCATATTAACAAGTTTCCATAACATATTACAGCTGAAGACTGAGTGTGGCAGCCAGTTTACAAACAAACTCGAAGGAATGTTTAAGGTTCGTATCTTTCTTATTTTAGATAAATTTTCAGTTCAGGAGTAGCGATTAATGTGTATAGCCTTTTAAGCTATTGATCACAATTCAAAAAATTCACAACTGCGAGTTCTTGTGGATTTGTGCTACTTTAGAATTAAAATGGTAAGGTATGCCCAAAAAAAAAAAAAATGGTAAGGTATATTTTAGTAAGATGATGTGGACTTTCTCTTATGAAAAAAAAAAAAAAAAATGATGTGGATTATCAACTTCTCCAATAACTCGTCTTCTACAGTATGTGCCTATGTGGTGGAGTTCTAATAATAATTGTCTAATCTATCTGACTCAAATTCATTTGGGTCTAGATGATTTTCCATTTTTTCCCCCTTCTCTTCTCTTCTCTTCTCTATTTTTTTTTATTTTTTTATTTTATTTTTCATTATCATTTATTTTTTTGGGGGGGGTGGGGTTGGTCGGAATTTAAGTTCACAATTTGGGTTCTTGATCTGTTTTAGAAAACTCAACCTGATTGGTCAGAATTATATTATCTATATAGAAAATTATAACATATGTGATCACAAATAATTATATTTAATAAATATTATCATAACATGCATATTTTATCATAATATAAAATTATATAATAGTGTAACTGTGTAGGTATGAAATGTACGATATATATATATTTTGATGAAGAAAAAAAAAATGAAGGATAAGTATGAAATGTAATATATTATTCCAGCAAACCAGGTTGGCTGAGTCAATTTGAATCCATTTGTTTTTGGGGGGATGATTGGGGGGTTTAATGTAATGTCTAAGGCTGGCTGATAGGTGTGGTTGGTTTTGGGAATCAACTGTGTACTAAAGGGTGCAACTTGGTTTGGGCTGGAGGGAAAAAATAGGGCCGGACCGAACTAATTCAGTTCTTTAAAATTTTAAATAATGGACCGCAACCGAACCGAATTTGGCATAGAACTGGACCAGACCGAACCGAGAAAAAAAAAGGGTTCGGCTCAGTCCAGTTCTCGGTTTTTTTTGGTAAAGAACTTCATTGAATAAGTATTATTATTCAATGAATTAGTATTATTATTCATTGAATAATACTTATTTACATAGTATAATATATTAATATTAACATGTATATAAATATTTCGGTTCTTGGGAATTCGGTTTGGTCCAGTTCTAAAACCCCCTAAACCATGGACCGGACTGAATTGATCAGTTCTTATAAATTTCAAATTGGAACTGGACCGAATATTGTTTGGACCGGACCAAATTGCTCAGATCGGTCCCGTCCTCGGGTTTACTCGAACCAACTTGCACCCCTAATGTAGTGTGTAGCCTAAGACTTTCTGTTGGTTTTCTTTACTTTGCTTTGTTGTAACCCCGGTCCATGTTGCTTCTTGTCTTTCCATTAACACAATTTGTTTCTGATCAAAGACAGAAAGAAAAAAAAAAGGCAATGTCATAGCACGTATGCATTGTCCAGCACAAACTGACCTGGGCCTGAACTTTTTCAACTCTTGATGACTAAAATTAGTATTTTGTCTGATATATTCTATTATTATTCCTTATTGAATGCATTACAAGTTTACAACTGTGATGAGGAAGAACTAAATTTTCTTTTTGGCTTGAGAAATATATCTAAGAGTAAATATTTGATAGAAGTAGATACAGATTCTCTCATTGAGGATGAAGAATAAATCTCTTGTAGGAAAATGGCTACAGAGATGTGGGAATTAGAGAAAGCCTTTGGGGAGTAGTTGACTAAAATTTGGGGGAGAGAAGATTGACTTGGTGTCATAAGGAAGTTAGGGAAGTCATGGGATTGGGAGATCGGAAGATATTATGGAGGCGTTGGTGCGTTATGGTTAGAAATGAGGGAAGGGCTTCTACTGGGGATGATGTATGTTGTCGGGATTCTCCATTAAAATTTGAAATTCATAATATGTATTCAATTGCTTCTTAATGAGAGCCCAAGGTTGGTGATCTAGTTAGATGGATATGGTTGGTAGGATGCATTTGGTTTTATCTGTATTTAGTGAGTTGAATGATTGGGAGTTTTACAGTGTATAAACCTTTTTACATAGTTCCATTAATGGGTTTGATTTGATGAGGTGGAGGCTGATTTAAAACGGGTGTTTTTATTTATTTATTTTCTGGGGAGGGGCCCAAAGGAAGGGGTGTTGGGGTGTGTATTCCCAGCTATGGAGGTATGGGGTCTTGATGTCCCTTTAATAGTTGCTAGCTTTGTTTGGATAGCAGCTTTGGACAAAGTCTTGATGATCAGTCTCTTGAATAGTGAAAAGTGGACAATTCTTAAGGGATATTGAATGTGCCAAGAGAAAGCTAACACTATTTTGGTAGGAGAGAAGTGAGGAATGATGGAGAGGGGAGGAAGGAAAAGTAGATGGAAGGGGCTCAACTGGTGTTTGGTAGGAGAGAGAAGAGGAAGAATGGAGAGCAGAGGAAGGAAGGAAAGGCCTTCTTGCTAAAATGCCTATAATGACCTCATTTTTTTTCCCTCAATTTGTTTATATAAGGAGAGAATGGTAAAATGTGTATTCTTTGGTCTTCATCCATCCATCCCACCCAACACACAGGAAAGAAGAGGAAGGAAATTGTTTTTCCATCAATCCCACCAAAAAACACATAGGAAGGAAAGAGGGTCTCCTTTTCCAATGGAAAGTCCATCCTTCCTATCTTTCCTTCCTTCCACTTTTCCTCCTTCGTACCAATCACTAATAGTTAAAATCCCTTGTAGGGGTAAAAATGCCCCCAAAAAAGTTTTCAAAATTAGAGGCCCTTCTTTTAGCCAAAAAAATATGCCTCATCTGCCCAGGCCACCCATTAAGCCTCAAAATTCTAGGTAAAAGCCAAATCAATAATCCCTCTTATGATGGTAGCATAATGCCAATACTTCAAACCAGTGTTGCGAGGATCTCTTGACCCCCTTGAACCGCGATCTGGGTCCCCAAACTGAAATGCGATTCATTTGCGATCTGGATTTCCATTTTTAGTGTCCGGAAATATAAAGGACACACACATACAGAGAAAGGCTTTTGTTGGCAAAATTACAACTTTTAACTCTCAAATTAGGATTATTTGCAATTGAATGATACTCTTAAACTACTTTAAAATGCTAATAAATTCTATATATAATCCAATTTCCAAAATCATACAATATTTAAATTTAATTAAGGTTTCAATTTTCATAATATTTTGAAGGAATCTCTCTCAATAAAAGGGGAAGATATTTATACATACCCCCTAACGTACCAGAGTGAACCAACTAAGCCTACCATGGTTCAAAGTCACGGCTGAAACCATGATGTCTCGCCCGAGATGTAACACTCTTGAAGCCTTCTGGTATGAGACATTACAGCGGTACAACATGATCTCGCCAATTTCTTGTCGCATCCATGATGCCAATGTCTCGCTGAGATCTCACTGTGATCTCGCCGTTATCTCGCTATGACAGTTCGAGACAAAAAAAAAACCCCAAATTGAAGACTGATTAAGTAGGAAAAAAACCCACCAAACCCCAATGTACCTAGAGAAGTGGAGCTGTGGTGGTCCGTGGAGTGGGGAGTAAGCCATCTTGAGTCTCGCCGTCACCCATCGAAGCTTGATCTCGTCAATCGAGTCCTGCCGTCGTGGATCGAGTCTGCAATAGCTTGGTCTGGCCATCTCGCTTCTTCGAGTGAGTCTGAAGCTCTCAGCCACTCAACCAGCCCCTGCCGTTGCCGATTGAAGCCCCTACCGTTGCCAATCGAAGCCCTTGCCATCGCCGATCGAAGCCCATGTTGTCACCAATCGAAGCCCATGTTGTCGCCAATTGAAGCCCACGTCGTCGCCGATCGAAGCCCCTACCGTGTGCCGTCGCTGATCGAGTCTTGCCTTTGGTCTGGCCTCCCTCCCTTGAGCTCGAGCAGTCGACTCCTCTGAGTGAGTCATGTGAGGACTAAACGTATTTAGTAAAGACTTAAGTCTTTCTTACTTAAGTTAAATGGTTTTTATTTCTTTTTCTTTTTCTCTTTGCTTTGTTTTGTTTTGTTTTGTTTATTTTATTTTATTTTATTTGTACTATGTGGTAAAGGTTTTTAAAAGATGTAAATTTTATTTTTATTTTTATTTTTTACAATTTTATTTTTGTTCTAATTTGAAGAATGGAAAAAAATAAACAACATATTTCATTTTTTATCAAAACTTAATTAAACTTAAAGGAGTAAATTTCATTTTTAATTTTGGTTGAAAATAACAATTTTTTCCTTTTTTTTTTTCTAGAAAAAAAATATAAACAAAATTAATAGTTATTGTTGAAATAGTGTAAATTTTATTTTTATTTTTTGGGATGATTTTGATTTATATAACTTATCTTCTATATCTAAGAACATAAATATTGAGTTTTTTATTACTTACAAAGCGCGCTGCTACCTGTTTTGATACTTTTAACCATTTTATATGTTCTAAATTATTTGTTTTACTTGTTTTATACTTCCAATGTGATTGCTATATTTTTTTAGATTTTTCCATGATTTTTTCAGATTTTTTTTAGCCTTCTTTCATATGTAATGTTGTGTCTCACCCGAGACGTGACGAGATTTCCGTGACCGTGATGATCGTGACTGTTATGTGACGGCGTCCGTGACCGTGACTTTGAACCATGAAGCCTACCTTCTAACGTACCACATATAAACAAAGCATCGTACTTGTAGCCGTACCGCGTACCACGTACCAGAGTGAACCACGCTCTAGGTAACATTGCTTCAAACATATTAGTCTCACCCAATCAATGACTATAGAAGAATCTCCCCACAAGAAATTGAGTGAGACCGAAACTAAATGCCTCTTTAAGAACTTCAAGGATGATCAAGCGCTGAGCTTTAAGGAAATCGCCTTCTCTAGTAGGCATGGAAAAGGAAAAAAAACCATGCCTCCTCTAAAATCCCTGAAGATCCCACCAATACACAACTGCCTTAGATTACTAAGCAAACACCCATCGAAGTTTAGTTTGATAACCTCAAAAAGAGTTGGGTCTCCAAACCGGGGCAAGTATAGGAGACCTGTCTTAATGAGGAACAAACAACCACCCTCCACTTATAATGAAACTTTAACGGAATGTCCTTAAACACTTCAGAGATAGCACCCCACGCTGAAGCAAAAGGCAAGACAACGGGTTTTATTGGTGAATTACTAAATTTCTTTTGAGTTGTGTTATATGTTCTTTCCCTTAGTGGAGTGTAATAAGTAGATTCAGTTGCAAACCTTTTCTGGGATGCTGGGGAGGAACTCAACAGATGGCGATAGGCTTGGAGGGGGTCTCTCGTTACCTTTTCTTAGAGTATTTGGCAGGAGCGGAAAAAGAGAATACTTAAAGGGGTGGACCTGTCTCTATTGCAATTGAAGAATGCTTATAACTATAATTAAAGGGGTGGACCTGTCTCTCTTTTGAATGCATGTTTCTATTTGTAACTTATATATATCGATTTAGCATTTTGTTTTGGCTACCCCAAAAATAAGAAATGCTTGAGTTTCTTTTAAAAATAGAAGTGATGTCAAAATATTATCAGAAAACAAATACAGTTAGAAATATTAAGCATATATAGTATCCCATGTGTTTCAGAATTAGGAACATTGCTTTTTCTGTCTGATTTGGGAGTTTTTAGTCCTTCCCATATCATATCCTGCATCGACTTGACCTGCATAAACATGATTTTGGAGAGAACTTGACTTTTCTCTAGCTATTTAAGAAAAGCTGCAAGTAAATGATAAGCATTCAATTTTGCAAGGGGCCTTGTTTTATGGAAGTTCTCATGACCATCCTCACTTTGCACGCAGCAGAATATGGAGAGTCAAACACACAAATCCATATTAAGGCACACTTAGTAGCTGAATATAATCAATATTGTCACTATTTTGTTGTCATTTTAGAAAATTCTTTATTTTTTGATGTAATGCGCCATTTTTTATTTTTATTTTTCCAGCTAAGCATGTCAATTCATTGAACTTAATAAATATCTGAAGATAATACACCACCATGGCAGGAGAAACCCAGTGTCACTTTCTAATTTGGCTATTTGTGGTCACAACTCATTCCCCTGATTGGTCTTTAGTCCATTTCCTTCTCTGGATTTGAATGTATAAAGGTATTGTTTGTTGGGTCAATGATGCAGGCTGGAAAAGACCTCGGAAATCTGTTGAATTGAGCAGTTAGATTTCAATCTTATTATTATTTTTTTTTCAGGGTCATATGTTGTTGGTTTAGTTTTATTTTATTAAATTTTATAAAGTAAGGATATTTTGGACATTTAATATTTTGGGCTGGGACATAGTAATCACCCATGGGTTTTCTTTTGTTAAATAATGGGCTTTTGTTTTATTGTCCTTTTCCATTAGTTTGAGTCAATTGTTGGGTCTTTTGGGTTTACTCCAAGACTAAGCTAACTTGGTTTCCTAAGTTTACTTGCTTGCCCTCCTAAGTTTTCTTGCTTTTCAACTTTGGGGTCTATTTGAATGATGTATTCACATAATTTTGAGGCTAATGAATGAAAAATCAATTTACAGAATTTCAATAGCTATTGATGCTCATTAGGATTGTGATGCAACCCAATTCTAAATGTGATGCCTATTGGAATTTGGAAATGATGCCTGGGGGATTCTTGGAGTGATTCCTAAATTACTTCTATTGTTCTCCGTCTTGGGAACTTGCTAAATTGAATTTGGTTGGTTAAGTCTTATTTTCAATTTTTGTGAGGGTTACACCCTGTCGGTTTGGTTTTATTTAAGCTTTTTAGGAATTTCACATTTGGTGGTAGAAGTGTCTTATATGTTTTCTATTGTTAGTAATGGGCCTCTATTTTGTGGGCATTTTTGTTAATTTGGGTTCATTTTTGTTGGGTTCTTTTGGGTTTAGTCTAAGCCTACGTGGTTTCCTAGTCTACTTGGCTTGCATTCCTCATTTGGAGCGTATTTAAATAATATAATGGCGCAATTTTGAGGCTAGTGAATGAAAGGTCAATATTTATGGAATTTCAATAGCTATTGAAGCTCATAAGGGTTGCATGATGCAATCCTAAGGCTCCATATGGATTGAGAGAAATGGAAAGAAGAGAAGAGAACCTCATTAAGAGAAAAGAATATAAAATAATTCTCTCCACCTTATTTGGATAAATAAGAGAGAAGAGAAGAGAAAGTAACTTTCTCTCCACTCTGTTTGGCTAGACCTCATTAGAGAAAAGAAGAGAAAATACTTGCATGCAATTCCAAAATTGTGACACCCTGCCTTTTTCACTAGCAACGATATTGTGCGCTTTGGGTTACCCCTCATGGCTTTAAAACACATCATTGCAAGTTAAGGATATGGGCCCACGTATATATAGCACAACAACCCTCTCTAACCAGGTGATGTGGGACGAAGTGCGTGAACCTAGCACCTCACCTCATCTCTTCCATTGCCTAAGGAGTCTTGGCTCTTGGTCACTACAATTGACCCCCTTTAAAGGGCCACACGTCCTTGTGTGGGACCTGCCCCACCACTGTGAGGTAGGTTCAGCTTTGATACCACTTTGTAACACCCTACCCTTTTTACTAGCAACAATATTGACCGCTTTGGGATACCCCTCATGGCTTTGAAACATCTCGTTGCAAGTCAAGGATATGGGCCCACCGCCCACATATATATAACCCAGCAACCCTCTCTACCAGGCAATGTGGGACGAAGTGTGTGAACCTAGCACCTCACCTCACCCATCTTTGCCTATCTGCCTCAAGATTCTTGGCTCTTGGCTCTTGGTCACTACAAAAATTACCCTTATTACACAATAAACAAAAACTGTACATGGTTATATTTGTCATTTCATTAGTTACTTATTTCCTTTCTCTTCTCTTCTATCAAAATCTCTCCAATTTGGGGGAAAAACAAATCTCCTCAATTATCTGCATTGCCATGTTTGTTTTCTGAACTACCGATTACCCTCGTTTTCAGATTTTATGAGTGATTCTAGATTTTTTTTTTCCTTCTTAATTATCTGCTTTCTTATGTTTGTTTGTAGACCACTAATAACGCTTGTTTTCAAACCTTGAACCCTAAACCTACTTTTATAATCCTAACTCTTGTCTAACTTTTTTTTTTTGATGAAATAAAAGTATATTAATAGCAGAAGGCTTAGGCCAAGTACATGAGATATATACAAGCACTAAGGAAAGACCCCTCTTAACTCTTGTCTAACTTTTAAGCCTTAACCCTAGCATTCAAAACCCTAAAATAGTGCAGGTATGCCTTGGAACAGTTACCACCCAGAAATTCCATCAACTTTTTCTGGACACTAACTTATTCCTAAATTCCAGCAACTTGTTGCTTTCAAGCCTTAACCTAGTTTCAGATCCAACAAACTCTTTCACTAGCCCAAGCCTGAGCTCACAACCTTTTATATTTTCTTTTAAAGTCCTATACCACTCAATCTGATGTGCCCTGAACTTTATTTAAATATGACTATGATGAAGGCAGCTGTGAGCCTGTGACCACATAGCCATGGATGACTCATTGTTGATAGGAAGGAAATTTCTTTCCAATTACATCTTGTAGAATTTTGGTGTGCTTTCAGAGTTCAGACCTTTTTTAGATGGTGATTTGTATGCAGAAATTTAATAGGCTCTTTAAATGCCCGATGTTCTCTGAAGTAGTGGGTGTCTAGATTATAGACAAGTTTATCCTCTTATCTCAGAGGCTTCTTTGCCTGGTTTGATGTTACAGTTCTTGTGCAGTTTTAAGCTTATGCAAATTACACATTGGCACAAGTATTGTAACTTTCAGAGACTTAAAATTGGGATCTAGTTTTTTGTGTTTCTCATTTGAATATATATTTCAGATCCAGTCAAAACATATTGCTGCACTTAATTTATTGTAGACCTCAACACTAGAGATGTCTGGGATTTATTTATTGTCTACTTTGCTGAGGTCTTTACTTTGGATCTTTAAAATTAACTTCAGTAAATGGGAGAGGAGGCAACTGATTGAATATTTAAAGTAACCATTCATGCTTGAGCCCCTCCAGTTAGTGGGACTTCCTCATTTAATATATAGCATGGTTTTTTGAGTAACAATATCAGCTTATTGTAACTTTATATATTTTGCTGTTAATTTTTCTCTTCAATATCTGGTGATCCTTTTACAGGACATAGAATTGTCAAAAGAGATAAATGAATCCTTCAAACAATCATCCCAAGCCAGGACAAAACTGCCATCGGGGATTGAGATGAGTGTCCATGTCTTAACAACAGGGTAGGTTACCATCCTATTATGTACTGTACTCTTCATGGATCATAATCCAACACTTTTTTTTTTTTCCCCTAGGAGTTTAACTAGGTTTTTGGGTTTCTTGACCGCAGGTATTGGCCTACATATCCACCTATGGATGTTCGCCTTCCTCATGAACTGAATGTATACCAGGTTCGGCACAAGCTAAGGGATGGATGTTGTCCATTTTTGGCACCGGTCATGTTCTTTAATACAATGACCTGATGCTTTTCTTCTGCTTGGTGTGACAGGACATTTTCAAGGAGTTCTACCTAAGCAAGTACAGCGGGAGGCGCTTAATGTGGCAAAATTCATTAGGTCACTGTGTGTTAAAAGCAGATTTTCCAAAAGGTAAAAAGGAGCTGGCGGTTTCTCTATTCCAGGTGGGTGTCTTGAGGTCCTTTTCCATTGTCTTGTTCATTGTTTTTTTATTGATGTCTTGTGCATAAGTTCACAAGTCCTAAATTTATTGGGTTTGTATATATTGTGCTCCAGACTGTTGTTTTGATGCTGTTCAATGATGCCCAAAATCTTAGCTTTCAAGATATTAAGGAATCTACTGGCATTGAGGATAAGGAGTTGAGGAGGACTTTACAATCCCTGGCATGCGGAAAAGTGCGTGTTCTTCAAAAGGTGGGTGGTCATTGCAGGACTTGTATGTTGTACCCCTGATAATTGTGTCATGCCTGAGCTGTGAGGGATATCAGCCACATGGATGGTTCAATGTGCTGTGATTTTGTTTATTATTATTATTATTATTATTATTATGTTTTAAAATGCTTGGCTCTTGGGCTTGGGCCTTTTTCTGCCTTTCTTAAAATTTTACACTTTGTACAGACACCCAAAGGGAGAGAAGTGGATGATGATGATACATTTGTGTTCAATGATGGATTTGCTGCCCCTCTCTACCGCATAAAGGTACCTCTCTGATATCTTTAGTAGTGATGATGGTGATCAGATGGTCTCAAGCTTACATGAGTGTGGCAAGTATCAAAAGTGAATTCTTGCGTAAAATGTTGTTTTTAGTGTCAAAAGTGAATTCTTGCACATAAAGTTAGTCTATTTTTCTCTCCTCACCTTCTGACTTTTCTCTTTTGCACCACTCGACTTCCAATACAAAGCAAGCTTATGGTCTATTCAAGTCCCATCTGATTGCTGCTTGAGTCATGGAACTTGAACGTAAGTACGTAACATTGTTTTGAGTGGTACAGGTAAATGCAATCCAGATGAAAGAAACGGTGGAGGAGAACACAAGTACCACTGAAAGAGTATTCCAGGACCGTCAATATCAGGTCACCTTCATTTTTCTCTTTATTTCATCGATATACAATTATATGTGTTTTCCAGATTCCCAGTTTGAAGGTGTGAACTAGCCAGAGATGAAACTTTCTCATTATTGCTGGATTTATCGCAGGTTGATGCTGCCATTGTTCGGATAATGAAGACAAGGAAAGTTCTAAGCCATACACTCTTGATAACCGAACTCTTCCAGCAGGTAAATATATTGCCTTTTATTTGCACTCTTCAGATATCTACCATATAAGCATCCTGGTTTGCCATGTCGCCAATTACATTGAGCCACCTCATGGTGAAGGTGGGCACCAGCTTTCTCACAGAAAAGTGGAACCCTTTAACTGAATCATTAATTTCATTGATTATAAGTGCCCTTCTGTCCTAGGATGTAGTCCAATGTAATTGATGACCTGGGTCAGTTGTACTGGAGAGGTGCCAAATTATGTAACTTGTCAGGGTGTTTTCAAAATGGAACTAATGATTTAAAAGGGAAATTTTTTTCGGTGACACAGCTCAAGTTTCCAATAAAACCAGCTGATTTAAAGAAAAGGATTGAAAGCCTCATTGACAGGGAGTACCTGGAGCGGGACAAGAATAACCCTCAGATATACAATTACCTGGCATAACACATATTGTCACATTAAGTTTCTCCATGTAAATGACATGGGAAACTTCAATCCTCTCGGAGCTTGATGCTTACCAATCCCTGGTCAGATTATTGTACAGAAACTTGCTGTAGCTTTTTATTTTTTTTATATTTCGGTCAACAATGTTACTGTAAAGCATATTTTGTTTGTCTTTTTTATGCTTCTCTTCCTGCTATGGACTAGATTAGTTGAAATAAGTACACTTTGAGTAATAGGAATTGCAAAGATTTTTTGCAAAGAAAAATCTCCGTGGTTCATTCCAAGTTGGAGGAAAGTGGGAAGGGAATTGTTTATAAGCATGGGATTTCGGGTTGTCAGAAGAGGATATATTGTACCTTTTGGTTCCATACTTTTTATTGGGAGAGAGGTTCGCTGCTTTTACTTTTGGCTGCTTTCTCTGTGCTACACATGAAAATTTTTATTTCCTTATAGTCAAATTGGCCATTATTGTTCTCTTTTCATTATGTAGTTTCCAATTCTGGAAAATTGATACTATGCTCGAGTTTGACCCAAGTTAATGAAAAAGTTGCTATCATAACTTTGGGTGGAAATGTTGATGTAGATTGTCGAAGTTGGAGTAAAATCATGGTTTTATTTTTTCATAGTTTCTAATTCTTTATTTTTCTTAATCTGAATGGCAATTTAACCATTCTTTTTATTTTTATTTTTTATTTTTATTTTATGGATAGGGTTCAATAATTGCTTGTTTATATTTTAAGAATATGGTTACATATGGTTCCTTTCAATCTGATTTATTTTGAAATTACAATAATTTTTTCAGCACGTGGTGGATATGTTGATGTAGATTGTTGAAGTTGGAGTAAAATCGTGGTTTAATTTTTTATATTTTCTAATTCTTTTGTTTTATTTATTTATTTATTTTTTAAAAAAATCTGAATGGAAATTGAACCTCTATTTATTTTTATTTTTTTTAATGGATTTTTGTTCGGATAAGGGTTCACTTTTTTGCTTGTTTATACTTTATATTTTAAGAATGGGCAGGCTATTGCCACCACAAAATTTTCTAAGCACCTCCACTTGTTTTAAACTTTCAAGGTTTTATGAAGAATATAAAAGATTTTAACGAAAACTAATCACATTATCCATTAAAAAACATAATTTTGAATAACTTTGTAAAAAAAGTTTTCTCAAAATCTATCATTTAAATGAACATTTTTCCTATATTTGTATGAGAAAGTTTTCTCAAAAAAACTTCTATTTGAATGACCTCTATGACACAAAAATTTCACTACTGTGACCACCATTTCCTATATTTGTATGCTGCCATGCCCAATCTGAGGTGGCTCTAAACAAAAAGTTTGTAACTCCTCTCTTCATGGCAGCTGAGTGGAACGTCATTACTCACAAATTCACAATTTCTCAAACAATGATAACAAGCTCTGTGCCCCCTGCTGAAATTCGTTTAGCTGAAAAACCTGCCGGACGCCAGTGCAGTTAGACTTTGAATACCCTATGCCATGCTGACATGTACTTAAAAAAAAAAAAATGAAAAAAAGAATCCAACTTCTTTAAACAATTGAGAATGGCACCACAAAATTGGAAGAGATAATTATGTGCTGAAATCAATTTGCAGGAAGACTTTCTTTCATTAAAAATTGCTGGAACAAGTTACATCTAGGAATTGTAAGCTGCAATTCCTCCTGCATTGACATTGAGAGTTCAGATATTCCTGCCACCTCAAACTCAAGTAGGAACAGTGAATTTGAATTGATTTCACTGAGTAGCTTAATGAATCAAGACACCAGCTTTTATTTGTAAGATGGTTGTCGGCATTAGCTTTTTATCTAAGAAGCATGGATGCGGACACGCGGTATAGTTACGACACGACACGGACACTCTGACACAGTAAATTTTTAAAATCTAAGGACACGACACATCGAAGACATGTTATTAATAAAATGCATATTTTATATATATAGTTAGATAATATCATATAATTTCACATCCATCATTCAAAATGCATCTTTTGTATTGTTTTTTGAAACCCTAGTAAAGTTATTCATTAATAAAATGTGACAAAAAAGAAAAGGAAAAAGATTAAAAAGACAAAAAAGATAGAAAGAGAGAGGTGTCGTGTCCAATACGGACACGGCACCTTTAAGAAGTGTCTGTGCTTCCTAGCTTTTGATGATTTGAACACCTTGGATACTTTTGAGCTTTCAATAGCATTTGGTACCAGAGTAGATGATAGCACATTGAGGGAAAATTTGAGGCTGCATAGAATTTCATATGGACCGCGAAAATGGGAAAAACAAAAAACAAAGGATAGCCGTTGTGCCCTAACGAAGGAATGAAACTACCATTGGGCTATTGCTTCTCAATGACTACAGTACTAGTGGTTTAATTTGTGGAAAATGCACCAAAATCTTCTTCCTTCCCAAACACTAGAAAGACCACAGGTAGGCTCATACACATTCTTCGCTCTCATCAATTAATCAAGTACTATAAATCTAAAGACAAATTTATTTAAGATATCTTTTGAGTAACCAATTTTAAGGATGCTATACATTAATGAAGTCCCTTCCGGGGTGAAGGATGAGCACATACAGGGCATTATCTTCAATGAGCTTTACAAAAAAATAACAATTTGAAGGGAACTTCATTGCAATACACACATTCGTGCATAGATATATTTTTTTGGGTCCTATGATAGAGACATACAGTTGAACCTGCTCTGTACCAATAACAGGCTACCATTAAGAAAAGACGACAATTATAGTCGAAATGTTACTTGTTTATGTAAATTTGAGTGAAAATGTTGTAGACACTAAAATAATCTTTGCTTGTGTGGATTCCCATGAACTCTGACTTGGTTTAGTGGTATAGAGATTAAATTGTTGCAACCACCAGACTATTTAAATACATATTAGTCAAAGACATGGCGTGCCAAGAATTTTCCCTTTAATTTAGGTCATCTTGAGATTTCCAGAGAAAGGTGCTTACCACCTAATATGAGGCACACGTAATTGTTAGATTATATAGTGGGCATTCTTTCAAGTGGTCTCATCATCTGAGGGAGTGATATATGGTGTGTCACTTAAGTATAAGCAGCCTCAATAATGGTGTAAAGATCGCTCTCTCTATTGAGGTGAAGAGTTCTCAATATGTATGTGGTCTTGAGAACATCGTCAATAGGGGGTCTTGCATTTTATCTCCAACTATGCTATAGAAAAATCTTATGTTGCACCAAACCATGGTTGCTGACTCAGTCTATAAGTAGGTGATGTTTTTCAAGCATTATAATGCTTGAAAATAAAAGAATAATAGTAAAAAAAATCCACAAAAAAAAAAAAAAAAAAAAAAAAAAAAAAAAAGAGAAGAAAAAAAGATAAAGAATCACCATAGTCCGACTTAAGAATGAGTTATGCCAGCAGGCACCCCATAGCAATATCAACAATGTTATTCTACATAATGATGAAGGCCCAAGAGAAAACCAACGTTAACCATTCGAGTCTGAATTCAAGTAGAATTGTAGAAAAGCTATTCTCTTCAATAACAGAAATGTATACATCCTTTCACTTTGTCATGTAAATGCAACAATCTATCATCGTCAATTGCGTCCAGATATTCTCAAGGCACAAATCCAGAAGTCATGCCACCAGCTCTTTTCTGCACCACTTACATTCTACTTTCCCACACCAAAAGTCATGCCAATTCTTACTATGTCATGTATATCTCCTCCACTTTTGACTTAAATTCCAATCCAACAATTCTCGTTCAACCACAATAAGATGAAAAGAGTAAAGAAAGCATATAATTGACATAGGAGAACTTTTCTTATACTCAACTCAACCAAAACTACAAATACTACACTTCAAATACTCAACTCAACCAAGTCTTCATCCCAACTACATGAGGTCGGCTACATGAATCCTTCTACGCCATTCAGTTCTATCAAGGGCTGTATATTGTTAAATACTTTCTCACCACTTCTAACCAAATTTGTTTTGGCCTTCCTCATGTCCTTTTATTAATACCTTCAACTTGAAGCAAGTCATCCTTACATACAGAGCATTCCTAGGTCTTCCTTGCACATAAAAAACCCACCTTAGACAATTATCCCCCACCTCCTCCCTTAATTGGTGCCACTCCTACCTTCTCATGAATGCTAAAGGAAATTGTACTACACACTCTCATAACAATGCTAAAATCTCCATACCCATTAAATACAGGAGAAGATTTTTTTTTCACATTTTCTCTCTGAAGCTTCCAGCTGCACTGTTTATCCATGAACATAGATTAATAACTCTATGGTGCTTATTCAATCTTGGAAGGAGTCCTAGACAAATCTGTGTATAACTATCCTTGTTTCTGAACGGTGTTTGTTAGATCAATTGATAGGTTCTAGAAATCCTCATTGCATTTGGAAACATATGAGCTCCATACAGCATGTTCATTGTCATTCTTACACGCCTCACAAACCATGATACTCCCTGAATAGGAAGTGAACTCCTAAAAAAATTCTTGATGGAATAGTAAGAATATACACCCATGATTTAATCCAAGGAGTCTTTCCTACCGTGCATAAAAGACTGGCTACTTTTTGCCCAGAAATAATTAATCTAACCAGGATAATGGAAGAGCTAGAAAACCACATGAAGATCAAAGGAAGTTCATTCCTATTATGTTCCTTAGCCTATGCTCTTCAAAATCTAATTCTAACATGAGATGTCATAAACTGAACAATTCTTATCTTTTTCTTCTTTGCTTTATTCTTCTGGGTATGCAATTTACCAGCCAATTAGATGCGTTTTGATTTCATGAACTGTTCGTAAGAAAATGTAGAGACAATTTTCCTGGAAAATGGTGACTTCCATGGTTAAAACATTGAATCATTTTTATCAACAATCAAGACCCTTTTTTTTTTTTTTTTTTGCTCATTCAAATGAACAACTCAATGTTTACAATAAGTGGCGAAAACACGCAGAGACAGAGCACTTCTTTTTTTTATCTCGCAATGAGGAAAGCACGACAATAACAATAAAGCATCACAAATCCAATAAAGCAGATAAAAAAATTTGTACAGGGGTGATTTTAGGATCAAATACCGAGCAATTTAAGGGGCAATGCAATACACATTTTGATTGAATAGTGCGGTGATGGATGATCAGACGGTCTTGATTGCGTTAGAAGTTGCAGAAGCATCGGAATCAGAAGCCTTTGGATCGGCATCATGAGCGTTTGGATTGAGAGGGGCTCGGAGGAGGTCGTTGATGTTGTCATCGTCGGGATCGTAATTGGGATCAAGGGAATGATCGATGGCTTCACGGCCCTTATCGAGGCATGGCTTGCAGGCGATCTCCATCGTTATCCATCCTAAGACTATTCCTGCTATTGCTATCGCCGCGCTTGTCAGTGCCCCCATTTTCGCCTCTCCTCTCTCTCTCTCGCTCTTGATCTAGATTTTATCTCTTTACCTTCTTTCCTGCCTCTGCGTCTCGGAGATGGAGAGGGGCGGAAAGGAATAACTTGAGAATCTGCCAAGAAAGAAAGGCTGTTATTAAAACGTTGCGTTTTGATGGGTGAGGAAAGAAAACGGTGAAGACCTGTGCGTTTCGGGGCGGGTGAGAAATCGGAACTTGGATTTGGCGCTCACCGCTATGGCTTAATGAGATCGCAACATCTCGGCGTAATAAAGCAAATAGGCAATTCGGATAAAAGAGCTGAAAGTTGTTGAATCGATCTCAATGGGAGTGTTGTTTTATCCAAATTGTTCATTTGCTTATTGTGCCGAGGTGTCCTAATTTTATTAGACCATCACGGTGTTGGTATTTTTTAGACCAACACCAAATCCGAACTCAAAAAATCAAAACAAGAATTGAGAAGGAAAACGATGTAAATCGTTGCGTTTTGGCCAATAAAATTAAAATGCTTTGTTTTGATAAGTGAGCGAAGATAAATGTTCCTCACGGAGTAGGGCTACGAATGAATCGAGCCATTTGTAAACAGCTCGTGAACAAACTTAATAAAAAACTCGTTCAACTTCGTTTGACTAATAAATTAGTCAAGCCTGAACTTGAATACTAGGATCGTTTAGGTCTGTAAATAAGTTTGTTAAGGGCTTATGAATATGCTCACAAATAGGCTCGTTAAAAGAATAAACTTCATTTTTTTGAAGTTTGATTTTAAACTTGAGGTGCTAGTCTTTCTAGGTTACTAGACTAGAGTTTGGTTATTTGAAGTTTGATTTTAGATTTTCTCTGAATTCATTTTTTCATAAGGTGTATTTGCAGAGTTATGTTATTTTGTAATGAGATTTACATTATTATGAATGGGAGTTACAATGAGATGTATTTTAATGTTTAAAACCCACATTCATAAATTAAAGTTGAGCTAGAACACGAGTCCAATCTAAGCTTGAATTCAAGCTCAAACTCAAACTTGACTTGTTTAGTTAAGCAAGCCGAGTCGAGCCCAAACTTTTTTAATTCTTATCGAGCTGAGTTGGATCACAATATATTAGACTTGTTTACAAATAAACAAGTTTTTGACCGGATTGAGTTTAAACACTCCAAACACTCCAAAGCTCGGCTCGTTTGTAATCCTACAGAGAAGTAATCAGTGGGTTTTGAGGGAGAGAAGAGAACGGCGGGAGAGCTACGTGAATTGGAGGAATGTATGGAAAACGGTGCATCTAGATGGAGGCCGTTGATTGGGCAATATAAAACGCCGCCGTTTGGAACAGCCTTTTCAGGGTTGAAGTTTGTCGTCCTGATTCCTGAAGCTTTTTTTTTTTTTTTTTTTTTTTCTCAATAAAAAATTTAATATATGCATTTGCATGAAATTGATAACAGCTTGTGCGTCTTTGAACAAAACCATCTACTCATACAACAAAGGAAGACAAAAGAGTAAAGAACCCCGCGGCCAATAGGCTCCTATTGAATGCCCTTGACTTTTGAGTATGCAAGGCCTCCCTGGTTCCATTTTCAAAAGTGCAAAAATTTGGCAGCATTTTCAAAGTGAATTACAGGGAATAAATCGGTGTGCTAACTGCCTCATCAATCTGGGAAATCCAAGTGAGTCACAGTTTGGACAACCTTCAGGTCCCCTGGAAAGTCCAACTTTCTAATACATCTTAGAACATTTCATTACATTTCTAGCCCTGTTTCCATCTCTTAATATATACATATTCACACTGTTTGAGAGGCAACCTAGAGTGATCAAATTCTGTATCAGCAATGCAATCTAGGTAAATCCCAATACGGGTTTATCTTATATATACTAACTAGTGAAGATCATCAGCCTATGTACAGCTTTCTTCTTCCTAAAGGCTATGTTTGGTATGCCGGATAAGCGAGATAGGATAAACATATTATTTTCCTGTGTTTGGTGCTCTTTATAAACATGAGATATACTATCTATAGGATGATTATATCCACTATATGCGAGAGATAATAAACCCGCAAGGGAGATGATATATATTTATCCTGAGATACTATCCCATTTAAAAGAAACATGGGGATAAAAAAGAGGGAAATTCTCCAAGAGGCCATCTTCCTCATTTTAAACAAAACAATCAAAGATTTTTTCATCCAACAATTCTATCCCGTCCAATCCTTTAATCCGACATACCAATGTGGCAAAAGGGAAAAAAAAATGCATTTGAGGAATCAAGAAGAAAATTTGGTGCCTAAAAATGTGCTTTCTAGGAAGGAGACCATTTGCAACAATCAAATTCAGACCCCCTTAACCTTCTGTTAAAATAAATAAATAAATAAAGCAATTGGTATCTCCTTTTCCAAGGAAACAGTGATGCCCAAGAAAATAATTATGTAGTAGATTGGTCTTCTATTCACCAACTAAACCTGTATATTTAATTCTAGCAGCCATTAAAAGTCTTCTTCCTTCTAAAAGCACGGCCTAATTCACACAAAAATCAACAAATCAACCAACAAATAAAACCATAAGCCTCATTCTGTAACTAAGGTCAGTTAAGCAGAGCAATTTATCTGAACATGACAAATCACAACACAAGATGGTCCGAAGACATATGGCTCAAAATGATCAGCCTTAAAAGGAGGGATTTCAGATCTCTCAAGTGACTTCAACACTAATGGATAAACATAGGCCACTTTCATTAATCAAAAAACAGGGCTACGATGAGTTTTCCACACGAGGTTTCATTCAAGATAGTCCCAATAGGTTGATGTTTAATGATCATGAAGAAGACAGAGCAATTTGTTGAGGGTCTGAATAGAATCAATTAAAGACTGCATATTATCCACAAGTAAGGTGGAGCAACATGGTTCGCGTCAAACGCAATGACAAAGAGAAGCCCAAAAAGAATGTGGTGAGGGAATGGCCAATACTTTTGACATAGTCCGCGGTTCTAGATAAAGTGGATTGGTAAAATAAGATTAGGATAATGCATTTGATAAAAGTAAAATACAAAAAATAAATAAAGTTGGATTAAAATTGAGGAGGAGAATTTAATATTTTGCGCGTATCTACTCCCAAACATTTCCAGAAATGTTGCATGCAAGACGGAATGAAGACCCACAACTAAACAGACCGTGCAAATGAGATTTCACAAGGATTGGCATGATCAGTTATCCCTACCTCCCCCCCCCCCCCCAAAAAAAAAAACACACAAAAAAAGAAAAAGAAACTTAATTGCAATACCAATACAAACAACTTTTTTACAGAAGTAGTATCTAAATAAAGATTACTAGACTAGAATACCAAATCAGTCGTTCAAGTGATCCAATCACATTGTATTTAGATCAGATAGATCAATGAATTAAGATCTATTAAATAACAATTTTATATCTCAATCTATTGTGCCGCTCAGAAATTTCCTTTTTCACATGGGTTGTGGCTCACGATAAATGCTTAACCTTTTTTTTTTTTTTTTTTTTTGATCAACAACAAAAAGAAGTATTATTAATAAAAAAAAAGAAAAATACAAAGGAGGGCAAGTAGTCCACCAAGACTACAACATAAAGCAAGAAAAGAGAAAAACTAGCCTTTGAATCCGATTTTAATACAAACAATGGAATATCCCCAAACTACTTAGAAGAATGAGCCCAAAAAAAACCCAAAAGTTCACTTTATCCCACAACTCAATCCAAGAAGACTCCCTATTATAAAAAATCCTTGAATTCCTTTCAATCCATAAAACCCAAAAAACCGCAAGAATAGCACATCTCCAAATAACCCATGCCTTCTTTCCTCTCCCAAGACCCCAAAAGTGGATCTCAAACATCCTTGAAACACAATCCGGTAAAACTCATGACTCGCTACTAAGACTATAAAGTCTTTGTCACAACCAACTAGCTACAGAGCAATGAAGAAAAAGATGATTAATGTTTTCGATCCCCTTCTTGCATATAATACACCATTGAGCAGATAAATAAAATGAAGACCTTCTCCTTTGAAGCATCTCATCGGTATTAATTTTCTTATGAACCACAGTTCAAGTTTGGTGAATAGAAGATGGGTGCTTTCCAATAGATGTATTATGTGTAAGGACTGCTTCAAAAATGGTTTTAATCATCTTTTCTCGCATTGTAAGATGGCCTAGAAGTTTATGGGAGCTTAGTTTTCATCTCTTTGGGATTAAATGGGTTATTCCTTCAAAGACTCAAGATATGATTATGAGTTAATGGTTCAAAGGAGGGTGAAAAGAGTCTAAAATGATTTGGAGAATGATTCCCCATCCAATATTTTAGTGCATTTGGAAAGAAAGATATGCGAGAACTTTTGAAGGAAAGGAAATATCATGTGTGGAGCTTAAATCCATCTTGGTGAACTCTTTTTTTGGGTGGTATTATAGTTATAGGGGAGATTGTAAACCTTCATTCATTCATATTGTTGGCTCAATTAGATTCTAGTTGGGAGTGAGGGTGCTTGTAGTGCCCTTTGTTTGGTTTTCCTTTTTTGCTGCCTTGTTGTGGCAAGCTTCTTTTTCTTAAGTCTTGTATATGGCTCATGTACATGGGTTATCCCTTTTCTTTCCAATACACATAATTACCTCAACAAAAAAAAAAAAAAAAAAAAACTGCCAATGCAACTCTTTAGTCATTTGAACAAGAGTTTCGATATCGTTTAAGCAATATTGGTTCAATATTGGACGAATTTTGGTTTGATCATCATTGTAATATACCATGTTACAATTTCATACAAGAATGAGTGGAGAACAGTAGTGTTTTGAGTAAGGTTGGTATTATTAAACACAGCATGCATTGGGCAATCGAAGGGAAGAAAAGGACAAGACAAATGTTACACAACCTCATAGTCAATAATTTGATATGATAACTCTAGGAAACTTTTCAACACAGCCATCACAACTCTACAGCTTTAACAGTTAAATATAATTACACATCATTCAACAACACACAAAACATGATTTCAGCATAAAACTGAAGAGCTAAGCAAACAAAACCTGAGAGCTTGAGGGTTTCAAGTCAGAGAAGGCTTCTGGTGCATTCACCACATGCCAGCTTACACAAAAACTCCACTTTTTATCGCAAGAGCCATCTTGGCTCAGTCTCAAGATATGACCCACAGCAACAGTGAAGATTCTGACCCACGACATAGATTCTACAATCACAGGCATTCACAGAGAAAGGCTTGCATATCTGCTCTGGTAAAGGGGGACCCTCTACTGTTTCCCAGGAATCAGTATCCAAGCAATAAACCTTAAGCTTCATCCTTCCATGCTCTGTAACCACAAACAAGTGGCCATATACTACAACACTCGAACCAGTCCAACCTTCTCTCAGTCCATCAGCCATATTTTCCCAATGATTAGTTCTGGGGTCATAAATCTGACCCCTGGGAAAGACATAGAAAGGCCACGACCAGCCTTCTGTTACAAAGAGCTTCCCATTGAGAACTGCTGCATCATAAGATCTCATGTTCATTCCCATGCTTGCAATCGGGCGCCAATTCCCCTTAACAGGATCCAAAACTTCGGCTGAGTCAAGCTCAAAGAGATCCGTGCTGCTTCCTCCGGCCACGTAAATCAACCCATCAATCACCCCACTTGCAAAAAATGACCGTGCAGGTGTTCATCTGATTCATCACAGTCCAGCGGTTTTTCTGCATTTCATATTTTAAGACCGAGTCGAGAGGACAATCCACATCTGACACCACACCCCCACAAACAAAGAGAGTACTCTCATGGGGTAGGGAAACACATCTGAATCCATTGGGGCAGACCTTATCCTTGCAAGGCATTGCCTGGGATAGTGTGCCAAGAAAAGTGGGTAAGGTCAAGCACCTGCCATTGAATCCTTCCAGTGCATTTGTGGAAGGCAAAGACAAAGAGCCAAGGATCTCGCAATTTTAATTCCTTCCTACGGGTGAAAAACCGCTCTTTATTACCGAGCAGGAGATGCCAACGCTTGCAGACAGCTCTGCAGGGCGCATGGCTCTCCACTGGAAGCCGAAGGAGACAGTTGAGAGCAACATCATCAGGAAGGCCCGGAATGAGGGGTTCACCCCTGAGAGACAATTCTAACTCTAACGAAGGATCAAGCAAAGATAATTGCATTACAGCTAACCTAAACTTTGGGGATAATGTCATTTGCGAATCCCCTAGCTTGTGCACTGGGGTCTGGTGGGATGAAATTCGAACTCGTTGCATATTTCTCTCTTCAACACAAAATCAAAGACCTTGACCAAGGAGACTGCTGTTCCAATGTGTAATTTCCTGTCTATTCTATATCATCCAAAAGGACTAATTTAAAACACCAATCAAGACCCAAATTTCAACCCAAAGTGATATATCATATCCAAAATTTCAACAATTCATCCTTGTAGTCTTTATGCAAACAAAGGAAGCCCCAAATCTGAAATTAAACAACACCAGAAATAACCTATCAGCATAATCCTTCACTGTTCAATAAGACTGATTCAAAAAACCATAAAACATAGGATATAAAGAAAATCCATATGGAAATCTAAACTCAAATTCATGTGTATTTAAACTCTCTCTCTCTCTCTCTCTCTCTCTCTCTCAATATATATATATATATATATATACACCAGCTGTTTCTTATCTCCACTATGGCTATCAAGATACCAACTTGAGAGTTCAGAATTTATAATCCTTTCACCAACTGATATAGACAAGCATAAAACCCCAGATACCAAAAATCCCCAAACAACCCAATTTCTCAGCTTTTTCACCTGACATAATTTTATAATTTTCAGTTGTTTTATAGGGTAGAAACCCAAGACCCACAAAAGCCCAGTTCATAAATCAGAGCCAGATGGGTTTTCTCTACTCCATAAAATTCCTTGGTTCCAAAAAACCTGTCCCCAGCAAATCTATTGTTCTATGATAACTGAAAAGATAAAACCTACATAACAGAAACACCGAGAGAGAGAGAGAGAGAGAGAGAGAGAGTGAAGTACATGAACTTACGGACAAGAAATGGCTGGGAAATTCTGATAAAGATGGTGACTTTGATGCGATTTCACGCTCTGGTTTAGCAAGCTAGAGGATGACCCGAAGGACTTTTCGTCTTTTTCAATAGTCCCAAAGATATATTAGTCTGCTCTTAAGCTTTCAATCTGTGTCTTGTATATGTGGCAAACATGGAACATGGCTCCATGGTTTTAGAGGGATGCAAACCCCACGCGCCAATTGCGTATCTAACACGCGCCAGAGTCATTGCGGATAACCTCATGACCCGCTGAAAGCCTGTAATGGGCTTTTTCCTCCCCAATGTTTCCACTTATCACGGAACAAAAATCGCATCAGGTTATAGATTTGATAAGAAGTTGAAGTCAAAATTCAAGGATAAATTGCAAAATTTTCACCAGCATAGGCGCCTAGCTGCTGCTTCTTTCTTCTTTTTCTTTTTCTTTTTCTTTTTTCTTTTAAGTTATAATAAAGGTGAGATTTTACTATAATCTTCTATGTACATTGTAATTTAAGCTATATTTACTAATTTAAGGAAAATACATAAAAGCTCTTAGAAAGGGCACCATGCCATTGGTAATTCTTTTTTTTTCTTTTTTTCTTTTTTTTAGGTGGAGGAGGCAAAGTTGGTGAACTTTTTATAGATATATTGTCTATTTATCTTAAAATGTTATCCGTACATGATAAGTTTACTCACTCCTTTTAATTTGATGTGACAATGAAAAATAAAAATCAATAAAATAATTAAATTTTATAATTTTAAAATTAAATATAAAATCCATGTGAGTTATGACTGAATTGAGTAAAGTAGTAAACTTATATGATAGACTAAGCAACATTCTTTCTTACCAAATGCATTTTAGGATTGGATTCTTTCAAATGAAGACCAGATTGAATTGGAATTTGATGAATCCAAACTCAACAACATCACCTCCTCAAAATCTTGATTAGCATGAGTGACCGATACAAATGAGGATTGAATTGTTCCTTAAAGGTTTGTTTGGATGTCCATATATTTATAAAGAAAAAATATTTGCAAATATTATTAAAATATAAATTATTTTAAATCTTGATTTTTCAGGGATATCACGAACATAGTGCAAGAAAATATTTTAGTGTTCAGAGATTTTGTCCTAATTAATTCTGTTCTGTTTGGAAGTGCCAAAAAAAAAAAAAAAAAAAAAAAAAAAAGAGGGAAGAAGTAGTTTAGGCTGGACAGACAGCACAGGGTGGCATTCAAGTGTAATAGCCGGTGGGGCCATTGTCTCCTGTGTCTGGAGCGTGTCTTACACCAACCACACGTGCAACTATATATGACAATTCGTTTTTTACTGTTGTATGTCCCAAAGATAAAATTAAAAAAAAAATGTAAAAAGTGGATATTTGGAAAAGAAGTAAAATAAAAAAGATTAGACTCATGATTTGTGCAAATCCTGTGTAAAAAGTGGATTATTTTTATTATTATTTTTTTTGAATTTGTAAAAAGTGGATAATTGGAAAATGAAGCAAATTTTACAGTCCATGAACTGTTATTTCCTGCTTAGCTAAGCAATGACTATACTTTGGGTACCAAGGAAGGAGAGAACCATCCTAGCCAAAAAAAAAAAAAAAGGAGAGAGAGAACTTTGGACTAACTTGTGCAATCTAGTTACTTGTGTCATAGGGCATTCCAATTCTTTTCCCCCCTGAAAACTATTGCTTAGAAGTTTGGTTTTGAGCATTATGTGGTCCTAGATCCTACGTTTAGGATTTAAAATTTTCTTTTTTTCTTCCCCTTGGCTTATTTTATTTTTTCTTGGGTTCAAAGAAAAGTTCAACATGTTCTTGAATCATATTACGGGAGTAACCCTTCCCTCTTCACATAAATTTTATTTTTCCTACACAAATTTGAAAGAGTTGAAATCACAATCTCTTTCAAATCTGAGGGGGAGACATGCGTGCCATTGGATTACAATCCCGACCCGTTGAGGTTTATGAAACTTTTTAATTGCGTACAAGATTTACGGCCATTTTTTGTTGTTGTTGTTTAACAAAGAGAAACAAATACATAAATACACATATGAACTTAAGGGGTTGTTTGGTAAACCTAAAACTTAGCCAATTAAAAATAAATCTTATTCCTTTGTTTAAAGAACTCAAATTCCTTTGTTTTAAAATGAAAAGATGGCCAATTGGTTGTCACAAATCAGCCCGTTGATTTTGGAAGTGCTTTTGTTATATCAGCTATGAGTCTGTAGTATAAATGGTTTGGAAGAAACGTATTTTTCTTTATAAAATCTAACAAAAATATTATGAGCTGAGCCACCGGCATGATGCATCTCTTTTTGCGTATGGCGCATGGTTTCAGAATCATGGTCCAATAATTTATGTTTGAATCCTTAGGGCGGTCCATTGGAAGAGTAAGACGAAAAAAATGTAGACAATCAAGTCTACCGATGTATTAATCTAACCCAAAAAAAGAAAAGAAAATTCTTATATGCTTCCTTTTTGTGGGCCCAATTTTGGTAGCCCCAATTTGTTGAGAGCATCGCGCGGTTAGATTATTCTGGGTACCAACATTCCATCTTATCTCATAGCATAATAGTATAGATCTCTATCCCATTTCCATCACCTTTAAAAAAAACCGGTGACAATACTTCTTCTGATTCTATTTTATTGGTCTCATTTTTTTTTTTTTTTGTGGATGTTTTAAGATTATTGTCACACTCAAAAGGCCAATGATTTTTTATTATTATTTAATTTCCTAAAATATCTTAAAAGGGTATTCTTTCTTTTTTAAATGTTTGATACATTTGGGGTAAAATTGGAATATTAAAACTTAATTGTTGATGTGACAGCATTTAATATGGTTTCCTAAAACACATATTTTTTTTAAAAAAATGGACAATCAATTAAGAACAAAGAAAGCAACATAAAAAATATGGTAACTCCCAACCTTACCCTTACAAAAACGGTAGAAATTCTACCAAATTAAGGACCTAGTAATGTTGAAATTTCCCACAAGTGCATTAAAAATGTCGTTGAGAGGTCGTGGTCTCTCACCTTTCATAACTGTCCTATTTTATTGTAAAATTTTAAAACATTTTTATCATTATATTGTATGGAATATCTACAAAAATACAAAAAACAAAAAATTTAAATAGTAAAGTCATATTATTTTGAACTTAAAATCCACCAATCCACTATTCATGGTTCTCCTTGAGAGATAATTAAAGTGTTGTGGCTCACATACATTGCGTGTGCCATCACTTTTTATATAAAATAAAATTTATTCAATGCTTTTTGTGAAAAGAAGGAACCCGAAAGTGAAAAGGACACATGCTAACTACCTGCAGCCAGCCCTAAAGACCTATACAAATAATCTTTAGCCACTGTCTCTCATATTTTTGGAAAGCAACATGGCCATCACTTAGCAGCTAGCTACAAAGGAAGTTCTCCCAGAGAGGGGGGAAAAAAGGCTACGAGGGAAGTTCGCATTTATCCTTTTGTTTTGCTTTTGTCTTGTAAGAGGTCCCATTTTCCCCCCCCCAAAAAAAGAAAAAAAAAAAAAAATGGAGCCCAAGCATTTGGCCCTACAAAACCAATGCTCTATTAGCTGAGGAAAAAAAGTGTTGGGAAATTTCATTTAGCTAGTCTTGTTATTTATATGAAGACTTTTACGAATATTAAATCCTTCCAATTAAAAAAAAAAATATATTAAATCCTCCCTCCTCAAAATAAACATATTTTACAAGAGTTGATAAAGATATACTCTTATTCACCTTGATCTCCTCAAAAAAGAGAAAAATTATATTTGTTCCTGTCCAAGGACGAAGTTAAGAGTTCAGTTCAAGAAAGGCAAATTTTGATTGGTTGTTAAGACTTTATCCTAATCAAAAAACCAAAAAACCTTAGTTCCAAAATTTTCTTTTATCCTATGATTTTGAGGTAGAAAAAATTGCAAAAATTGATAATTCACTAATAAATGATATTTCAATTCAACAACAATTATCCTCGATGAAGCCCCATGTTTTGAAAGCATTATGTAAAATGAGTTTTATAGGGAAGGAAAAATTTTTTTTTAAAAATGAGAGGGGTGAGTATGAAAAATAAAAGGGGTTAAGAGAAAAATTAAGGAGACGCAAATCTAGAATTTCAAAAAATGTAAGTTATAAAATTTAAAAAAAAAAAATTTTCAAAGGAGACGACTGCTCCTTATCTACGATATACGATCTAGCTTTGCCCCCTCTTTCAGGGGCATTACCCCCCCCCCCCCCCCCCCCCCCCTCTCTCTCTCTCTCTCCTAAGGCCCCACCTATAAACTACAAAGTAGCTTTGTCCATGCCTCCCCTCGTAGGAGTATCAATGACACTAGTTCAGGCCTTCAGGGCATTGTGCTAATGGTTTTATGTGTAACATGATATTATGTGCACATTTTTGAAGTCTATTATGGAGTTCCCCTTACGCCCCCATCCCCTACTCCTCCCAGCGCCACCCCCCCCCCCCCCCCCCCCCCCCCCCTCAAAAAAAAAGAAAGAAAGAAAGTAAGAAAGAACCCTTCCATTTTGTTTCTTAATTTTTTTTTTTTGTTTGAAACTTTTATTTTTGGGAGGGGATGCATCATGCATGGGTGGGATTCTTCCTTCGTTTGAACCCAGTGAATATATATATATATATATAAAAGGAGAAAGTTCAAAGTCACGTTTTCTTTTTCTAGTGTAAATTTGAGCAACCTTTTCTTGGTAAAGAAGAAAACCCTATTAAAATAAGGGCACTAAAATGTCAAAATTATTTCTCCTTGCATCTAAATAAAAGGGTATAAAAAGAATAACTCAGTTAGCAAAGAACTTTTGGGAATACCCACGTAAAGTTTAATAGTTCTCATATGTCTTAAATTTACTTGGTCCATATAAAAGGGGATTCATAGTTCTCATATGCCTTAAAACTTACTTGGTCCATATAAAAGGGGAGCATTTGTGGTATGAAGGGCTAAGGGGCCGTAGTGCTTAGCCACATTGAATATCCTTTCAGGAATAAAGGTTGGAAACAAGATGAGGAGTTCAAGATAATAAGGAATGATGACAGTGATGTATCAAACCCAATCCAGAGAGTCTGATAAATACCTCCACCAAACCATGTGTTATCATTATCATTATTATTCTTTTTATGAATAACCAACCAATCTTTTCATTGGCTCTGCTTGGTTGTGCAAAATTTATTCTGGTTTGGGCAAATCCACGACTGATTGGCACACATCTAAGTCCTAGGACATTTGAGTTGTGTTTGGATACTTGTATAGAAAATGATATACTTAGGCTATGTTTGTTTAGCTGGAATGGAATGGACGGGAATGAAATCTGATTCCATACTTAAAGTAGTATGGAATGAAAAGTGATTTGAAATGAATCTATAAACACTGTCTGATTCCATTCCCATTCAAATTATCTCATCCAAACATGCTGTTTGGAATGAATTGGAATGAGATTCCATTCCTTCCATTCCATTCCAGCTAAACAAACATGGCCTTACTGGTTTTATTTATTGGAAAGATGTAATAGCTAATGTGTTGGGTCATATTTGTAATTAAACCTCTAGCGGCTCTGAGAGTAATTCTTTTGAGATAATGTAGTAGATCTAACCATCTGTTTAAAAATGAAAAAAAAAAAAAAAGAGAAAAAAAAAAAAAAGAAAAGAAAGAAATTTAGGATCGGCTCCAACATTGAGAGTTTAAAGTGGGTGTGTGTGGTATTTATAAGAAGTTTCATTGCAACTTTGAAAGTTAGATTAGATGCACTTTATTACCCTATTAAGGCTTCTAAAGAGGAAAAACACGAGCAATGCTATACATATAAAAAATTCACACTAGTAGTCTTAGCATTTTTGTAAAAATATAGTGAAAGAGCATATGGGTTAAAAATTTGGAAAAAATCTAGTGTACCCTTTGATTGACATGGTAAAATAAAAAACTGATCCGACTCTCGTGAAGAAACTAAAGTGATTCTAAATTTTTATTTCCTTATTTTTTTTATTTAAGTATCTAACATGTGACACATGCCTTGAAATTTATGTAATATTCCTAAAATAAAGAGAGTGAGGGGGCCTACAATTTGTAATTGTTAATCTGATTTTGCTTTTGATTAATGATCATGGCACTCTTAAGGAAGCTTATGAGTTATGATGGTATTTTGGTCTTTTTCGTGTTTGTTACCAAGGTAGGAAAGCCCCCAGCCATGAACCCTTCCTTAATTAATTCGTTTCACTGACCATGACCATGACCATCATTTGCCCTAGTTTCTTTGAGTGGTTTTCAAACCATGTTGCTGGTGCTTTAGGTGGACCAAGACTCAAATCAACTTCTGGGATCTGGCGCCAGTGCCTGGCCCAGTCAGACTGGGTGACAAAAATCAAAGAGTTTACTTCCAAATGCAGGTTAAGGTTAGTTATTCAATGATGCTGCAAGTATACCTTTTCTTTTCTAGGCCTTTTGGTAATAAGATCAAAGGATGCTGCAAGCCATAATTGTGTGTGACCCACATGGGGTCCCCAACTCCCAGTGGTAGTTCAATCAGACTTGCTAATGAAGTTATTGTGGTTCATGAAGTCAATTAAGGGTCATTTACTAGAAATTGGAAGAGTTTTAGGGCGTGTTTGTGTGTCGAATTCTAAATTAAACAATTCAACAAATTTTACGTAATATTGAAAAGTACAAATCAATCACATTGGATTGACAAACTTAAAAAAATGGTGGTCATCATCATAAATAGGAGTGAAAATTCAAAATAGTGGCTGTTAATGGAATTCTAAGAATTGATCTTACAAATTCTTAACTTTTTAAAATATTCTAGTTTAAGGTCATAGATTTGTTCCTTTTTTTTTTTTTGGCTAAACATACAAAGAACATATACAGAATTCTAAGAATTGATCTTACAACATCAATTATAGTGAAGACTCCAACTTTCTAAAATATTCTAAGCCAAGGGGATAGATTTGTGTCCCCCCATTTTTTTATTTTTATTTTTGGCTAAACACACAAAGAACATATACATGATGATGAAGCCCACAAAACACGGACACAATAAAAAAAGCCCAAGGACTCATAAAGTTAACCCATACCTACCTCTTAAAAGGCCTAACTATCATAGGAGGGATGGAGGTGTTGTGTGTGTGTTTTTAGCAAGATAGAATTTGTGCATTCAATGCTACAAAATATCTTGCATTGTTTTATTTTTTCAAATTGAACACCCAAACAAGCCCTTAGAAACGCTTGGCTGTATACTTTGGAAACAGAAATTGTTTTCAAAATAGCGAAAGATAAAAAAATAAGTAAAATATTTGTTTTGGAGAGTGCTCTTGAGAACTGTTTATTTATTACTATTTTTTTTTTCCTTTTTTTTGAAAAGAACCTATTTTCAGATAATATCAAATTGATGTTCAAGGACTTCTGTTCAAGAAAAAGTAAATCAATGAAAACATGTTCTCAAAGTTCCCTGTTATTTTTTTGAAAATACATTTGTGGAGACATTCGCCAAAGAAGCCCTATTCAGTGTCCAATGCTCAGATTTGCATTGTAGGTAATTTATCAGGATCCCACTTTCCCCATTCATTTTGCATTCCCACCAAAAAAAAAAAAAAAAAAAAAAAAAAAAAAAAAAAAAAAAAAAAAACCCCAACCATGAATTAAGAAAGTGAATATCTCAATTGGTACAGTTAATAATTTACCTTGCCAATCTTTAAGAATTTAGGATAAAAGGCACCTAATAGAAAAATAAAAATAAAAAACTAAGGCCATGTTTGTTTGGTTGGAATGGAATGGAATTTCATTACAATTCATTTCAAACAACATGTTTGGATGAGGTAATTAGATGGAAATGAAATCAAACAGTAGTAGTGAATTATAATGATATTTATTCTGCAATGTTTATTTCAATCTCATTCTATTCAAGATTATTTTGAGCTATGGAATCAAATTCTATTCTCATCCCATTCCATTCCAACCAAACAAACATGGCCTAAAGGCACATTTGTTTGGTTAGGAATCACAGGGGATCGGAATGAAGTGAAACGGAATGCGATTTTAATAGTGGCCGACTACGCTCACCATTAAAATCTTGTTCCATTTCATTCCAATTTCCCCCATTCCGTCCAAACAAACAAGCCATAAATGTAATGGTAAAGGAAGCAAGAAAGACGATAAAAGAAAGGACTTACGATCATGCACAATTGACAGGCTATTTTTAACCGGAACAGGGCCATGGCAATTTATTTTGAAATGAAACTCCATTCCAACAAATTAGTTTTCCCCCTTAGTTACATTAAACATAATTAATATGTGCAGAGTTGCAAGAAACATCACCTAATGGCATCAAATTATGGCCTATCATAGAATTAAAATTCATTAATGTCCCTCCTTAGGAGAGATACAATTTGTGATTTTGTGCCAAGACTGATGCTCACTTACTAGACTGTACAGGTCTGACTAGATAATCAAGTTGGCCTCTCAAACATTCTTGGGACAGTACTTAATGGTTGTGTGGAGATAGACGTACAATAAAAAATGACAAGTGATGGCAACTAAGCATTCCCATAACTCAAGTAATTGTTTGGTAAAACGGGATTCATCAATTAAGCCCCACCAAACAACCATCAGCAATCGAATATCACTATAACCTGCACTTTGATTTTTCCTGGTTAGCTAAACGCCGAAGCAGGAGATTCTCATTTCTTAGCTTCTGTAGTTAACCAGAGTTGCAACATCATGAGAGGGGGACATCTAAGCCATTTATAAGCACAAATTGTTTCTCAGGAGACCCATGCGAGAATATTGAAGCTCCCTTAATATTGATCTTGCATGAGAAACGGTTTAACTATCTACAATGTTTTAAAAATGAGAATTTCTAGATGAGACAAGATAATCTCACGTTACATTTTAAAAGCATGGAAACGACAAACAAATAGAAATACCTAATATAATATCATTTAACTCTTCATATGAAGTAGTTCACGTAATTTGAAGTTTTACCTTATCAACAAAGCCTAGAGGTTGCCAAAGCCAACGTAGCAGAGGTACAGGCATGCCGTCTGAAATGGTTGGGTGGGGATCATGAGTTAATTGTAAATATCATTAAATAGTGTTCCTCAATGATCCCAATAGTGAGCAGCATGGCATTTGAAATATTTATACCCATCTCAGCAACATATAGGTGTTGAGTGAAGCAAAAGAAAGCAGGAAGAGGAAAAGGATTTCAAGACTTTGGTAAAGTGAAACCTCTAACTGGCCAACCAGACCCTAGTACTTAACACTATTAAACCTTGCAAATGGACTCATGGCATGGAAGTTGTCCGTAGATCTTTGCACATTTTCTGAGGTAATTCTCTCAGTGTCTAGGTAACACTAAATTGGTTGCTGCATCCAGATGCAAAGAACTTCCACAGATGTTATCAGAGATTTCTATAAGCTCATTAAAGGCTCTCTAAAAGGCATGGAGTTAGAGCCGTCAAAGAGCTCTTAACTCATGATGAGATAAACAAGGCCTAGTAAAAATTTCTGATGTTTTGGCATTTCAATGAAAAAACTATCAGGCGACCAAGTGTGAAGGTGCATATTCAAGTATTGAGAGTGACCAGTTTGTACTTGAGGAAAAAAACAACGAAAAAGAAAAAGGAAATAAGTTAGGACCTTAACCAGCTCACCCCTTCCAGGACCTTATCCAACTCACGCCTCCCAAGGCCCCACTTAATGGGGCCAATACTAAGTAAACGGCCTTTTATACATTTCAAGGAAAAGCTGCAAAGGCCTCTCTTGCCATCTAGCAAGCTGATCTTATTGCAGTTTGCCAAAGTGGAAGTAGCAATAATAGTTTTAGAGAAGTGTAGAAGAATGAAAACCAGCAGTTATTAATCCTGCAATCTAGAACGTACTGGAGCAGGCTACAGGGGAATGTGGACCGAATAACATAAGAATGCTGGCAGTTCCTTGTTTACCTTATGAGCGCTAGAAAATTCTAGAATGCAACAGAAGAGAGAAGAGTGGTGGTTGATGGAATACTCTCATGCCACCTAGATTGTCAGTTGCTAGAGTGATGCATCTTGAATGCTTTCAATCTTTTCATAGGTTAATTTCTCGGAGCTGGATCTATGAATTATTCATAGTTTGTTGGACTTGTAAAAGAGGAGAGAGAGAATAGAGAGAAGAGAGAAGAATGTAGGAGGCTACCCTAGAATGTTTAGATAAGCCCTTATATATAACAATAAAAGTATAGTTACAAATATACCCCCTCTAAAAATACTTAATAACTTCAACATTCCCCCTCATTTGAATCATGAGTTTTGACAACTTCAAGAAGTTGTCAGTTTTTGTGTATAGCAAACATCATTCAGTAGAGGGTTGGCAAAGCCCAACATGACTAGTAGACACGACTCTAATACAACACGAAATTAGCATGTTTAAGTTTACCTTAATCTTGTTAACCCGCCTACTCGTATAATAGACAAGCTATTTCCAAGTCCACTCACTCTTCTCCTTTGACCCGAATTAATCAGTTTAATAATCGTGTTGTGCTGACTGCTGACATGAATATGACCCAATACCTATTTAGCTTGCTCATAACTTATATGTGTGTGCATGTGTGTGTGTGTAGATACACATGCACACACACATCTATGTATTCCTATTTTTTGGCATTTGATGTATGTGATAGCCTATGTGCATGAACTATCTCAATTTTTATTTATTTATTTATTTTTTATGAAGATTTTTTTTAATATTTTTTATTTAAATTTAAATAGGTGAAGAGGTTGATTTGAGTCAATAAACAGTATCGACCCAAACATGACATGATTATTTAAACAAGTTAAATGGGTTGTGTTCAGGTTTCCTAAATTGACATGATTAATGAACGAGTTATGTTTAGGTCGACATGTATATGTTCAACAGAACATGAACACCAACACGAATTACCACCCCTAATTAAGTGGTATAACCACAAGAAGATTGATGATTGATGGATAATGCCATGAGCATCACAATGAGACAAATTTTTTATTGTAACATAATGCATAGGGTAAAATATTTTGAGCCTTTTTACATATAAAGGATTTACTTGGTACTGATATACTCTAGCTTATGTTCTTCTTTAGATTCCTTCTTTTTACAAAGGACACAAAACAACAAAAACTCAACAGATTCTTATGCCGAGAAGGACCCAAATGCCAGAGTGAACCAACTCAAACGAAGTAGACCGAGGATTATTCTGCCTCAAAAGAAAGGACACGCTATGATGCTTGCTTAACTTAAAAGCCTCACCACAAACTACACATACACTAAAAAGAATGAAATAAAAGCTGAAAAGAATGTAATGACGGATGACCAAGATGACACCTGCTTGTAAAGCTTAAAGACTACCACTGTTAAGATTTGGATCCAGGTCATACTCACAACCCCAACCAATCTTCCTCTTTGAGTTCAAGTAAAGGTCCTGAAAAACACAATGAGAGGAATAAAGGATACAAAACAATTAAGAGTTACGTAAATTACACCGACCTCCCAAGTTTAACGAAATTACACTGGCCTCCCCTATCATTTGAAAAATGACACTGCACCCTAGAGCTTTTAGCATATTGAACTTACTAACATTCTGTTAGTCAACCACTAAACAATTTACTACAAAATGACATTTTTCCCCCCACTTAATGTGAGGTTATATTTTTGAATATAATGAAGGAAAATCTATCTCTCTCCCTCTCTCTCCCTTAAATGTGTTTTGCAACCATACATCTTCAAGCCCTTATCAATGGTTGATTCTTACCTACTCTCGAGACCTCTATCTTCACCACCAAAACTTCATACCCATATCTCTCAATCCCACCAAGACTTATATCTTGAGTTTATGCGTATGTTAGAGATATAGGTTAACTATATCAACCAAAATTTGCGTGGTTATACCATTTACCATAAATGGAAGATCGTGAACTTTACTTATCCCAAGAATCATATGTGGGACTCTAAATATCTTGAATATTTGTTTCCATAATTGCACATATTCTCCTCCTACATATATGGGTATACAGATGTACTCACGATAACTAGTTAACAAAAGAAATGTCGCAATTTGGGCTTTGTGTGTTATCGATGTAGGTCGTAATGGCAAGCCACGCAATTTCTTGTCTTTTCCTTCTCTAATCTCTTCATATTTATCATATTTTATGTTATTTTATTTTACATGATTTCAGAGCATCTCAATCTATCAGGTCACTATTCGTATATTGTCACATACTCTTCACAATTCGACATATAATACAACACTTCATCGAATGAGCTTCTTCTCATCATAGAAGATAGGAATCCATCATTACTTTCGTTGATGGTAGTCACAACTTTTGAAACCATAGCTGTTGGTAGCCTTTGAATTGTAGCTCATCACTATTTACATGGAAGATCTCGTCGTCGGAATCCACCATGAACATCATCATCAGTCGATGCTCTCGTCTTCAGTACTTGACTCATTGGAGTTGATTAAGCATCTCGTCGCTGTTAGTTTCCACCCATTGTTGTTTTTTAGTTGAGCCCTTCCCTATAGTTATTTCAACATCGGTTGTAGATTTTGCTCATACAAACTCACAAAGCAATTAAGAGCTTTAAGATCAGCTTTATTTTATTGTCATTGTAGATGGAAGGATTCAGGAATGCACTGTCGATGATCGTGCTATAGTGAGGTCGGCACATCTGATGACACCGCAAAGATCAACTAACCAACAGGGGGAATAATGGGAGTGATACGGGACGAAGGGAGGCTCTTTAGAACTCTATGAGACTTGGATCACCAAGTAGCCCTTGTCTTTCTTACTTTAGCTACAGATCCTAATTTCTGCACCTCTTTTCTTACTCTTATGGACTGGCGATTTTTCCCGCATTCTCTCTCTTTTTCTTCTCTCTTCTTCTTCTTACCACCTCTTTATGAATCCTAAGCCCCCTTTTATAGTGAGGCCATGGTACGGATTTACACAAAAAGGATGGTGTGATTGTTTGTGGGGCTTGCCTAAAGTAACACATCAAGGGCCAACTAATATCTTGCTAAGGGCATTTAATGCCATTTAATGCATTACACGTGGGTCCCAGATAGGCATTTAATACTATCCAAGTTGTCTCAAAAGTGGACAAGGTCACATAGGGGAGAATCGCTCCTCGCGTTGTCCTCGAGCTTCTCCCTTCATAACCTCGTCCTCCTAATCCCGGCCCTCCTAACCATATCAGTCCTTTACTCCCCATTTGGTCATCGCGGTGGTCTTTAGGTTCCTGAGGACGACCTTTCACGAGATCTCACTCTCGAGGTAACTTATCCTCGAGGTTCTCTCTTCGAACATAGCCTCGCGGAGTATTAAGATCGACGGAGGCTTCCTCGGTGAAGTTCGTCTTTCAGCCTTCGTGCTTCCTTCATCATATGCTTGTTCATTTAAGCACCTCGGGGCCTCCTTACTTTCACCTTGAGGTCACGTGCTAGACACATGTTGGTTGACCGACGGCTTTGGGACCATTCTTTAGGCTAAGAAGCACGGATACGGATACGGATACGGGATTCGATACGATACGGATACACCAATTCGGCATTTCTAAAAAAATGTAGGATACGATACGGCGGGGATACGTTAATAAATAAATATTTTAAAATTTATATTTAGTCTAAAACATCAATAATAAACATAAAAAAATAAAAGTTTTAAAGCATATATGAACTCAATTAATATGCAAAAAAAATGACCAAATAACATGTGTTACACATCTATACTCCATAGTCATCAACCATGTTCATCATTACAAATTACAAAATGACATCAACTAATCAACATTACAAAATAACCATCTAGTTATCTATGAGATAATAGAAATGAAAGATGAACATCAATACATCATCATTCATCAATAATGTACATCTTTCGTTTCTACCAAAAAACCAACTCCAAGTTCAACTCCCCACAAAAAGAAAAAAAAAAGACAAAAAAAGAGTGTTTTCAACTTTAAACTTTAAAGTGGCCCAACTCTAACAACTCAACAAGTAATAACATCATCATCATCATCATCGCCTTCATCAGTAAAAAGCACTGTCTCCATATCCGGTTCATCAAGTGAGAGATTTGCAATCTCAAGTATCCCAGCACCTTCCAATGAATCAAAAGCATCTCTTCCAACATCCCACATCTTACTTAGTCCTCGCAAATAATGCTTAGTCTTCCTTGATAGAAGACGAATATTAGAATGCACAAATACTAAATCTTCAGCACGTTGTGGTTGTATCTTGTTCCTCTTAATTGAATGGATAAAGGCGTAGGTACTCCAATTTCTCTCACAACATGATGATGAACAAGGTTGCCGAAGTAGCTTTAAAGCTATATTTTGAAGTAATGGTGCAGCAGCCCCATAAACCATCCACTAAGCCTTTGAATCCAAGACTCCTCTATCATGTAAGCAATCGAAGGAAGAAAACCCCTCACCAGCTCTTGAGAATCAAGCATACTCAAGAATTGCCATTCTCCGTTCCTTTGCATTTGGAAAGTATCTTTTCAAACATTTATTTCTCTCCACTTGAATTTCCAAATCCTTATGTGGAGGAACACGATTTGGGGTTTCATTAAGCCACTTTTCACTATAATACCTAGAAATTAGAAAAAAATAATAGTTTGTTCACAATTAAAGAAAATCAAAACTGAAAAGAATAATTGAATAAAGTATATTATATTAAATTTCAAAGTTACCTAGGATTTAGTGAATGTGCCAAACAATGAAGTAGTGTGCTATTTTTGTTCCATCGATCCACAAGTATTGCATGCACCACCGAATAAAAGGTTGAATCCTCATATTCCTTATTCCCTTCATGTTTGTAAATGGCCTTCTTTACATTTTCAATCATTGAATCCCACATATCATAAATCAAATGAAGAGCGGGCTTATCAGTATCGGCATATCGTAACATGTCATAGATAGGCCCCGTGAAGGAGAGTATGTACTCAATCGTTCCCCACCAAACATCACTCAACACTTTTTCTTTCACAAATGTTGCTTTCCCAACATCATCCTCTCTATAAGATGACCACCGGTCACTAATGACCATTACTTAGAGACCATGCTTTATGAGTTTGAATCTTTTAAGCATAATAATCACCGAAGCAAAGCGTGTTTCGACAACTGCAAGTAACTTTAAAGTCACAAATTCATTGAAAATTGCCAACCGCATTCGGTGATTCATAATAAAGTTCTTTATCACAATGGCATCCCCAGAAACCTCAGTAATCCAATGACATTCAACATATGTAGCCTCATTTTTTTGAGAATCTACAGTTGCACAAATATTCCTAAGGGCGAGGTTTAGAGTATGAACCACACATGGGATCCAAAAAACATGAGGATATTGGCTCTCAATAAGCATCCCTGCAGACTTGCATACTGGGGCATTGCCAGTTATCACTTGCACTACATTTTGGGGTCCAACTTCTGCAATTGTGTCCTTAATCAAACCGGCAATATAAAACTTGTCTTTATATTCGCCCTCACAATTGATAGCTTTTAAGAAAACAGGGCCACTTTCTGTCATAGGCCATAAAATTTATTAGTGGCCTCCTCTGTGCATCAGACCATCCATCAGTGACAATGCTTATCCCTTTTTCCTTCCACGTGCTCTTTATTGGCTCAAACAATTTTTCAATATTAGCCCTTTCTTTTTTGAGTAGGGTTGTCCTCAATGCATTGTAACCCGGAGGAACAAAACCACAAATCATGTTGTTTGCAGTAAAAGTGTATGAACTAACATAATATGGATTTCTAGCCAAATAAAAAGGCAAGCCGGATGAATAGAACATCCTAGAAATTTCACCTTTTAATTGGTCTCGAGTCTCCATATTAAAAGCTTTCTCCAAAGGGGAATTTCCTGCAGCCTTCCTTTTCTTTGGCTCAAAACCCTCCTTCCTCAACCCCAAACCCGTATTTGCAAAAGATGATTGTTAGGTGTTGCTAAAGGAAGAAGGTAAAGGGACTTGGGTAGGGTTTCGACCGCATTTCAGCTTTATCTATGGCCTTTTGCATTTCTGCAAGTTGTGTAAAGGTCACATTGGGGCATACTTTTATTCCTTGACCACCATTTCTCATTAAATGAGCTTTTACTCGATAGTATGATCCCGTAAAAGTCCCTTGACAAAAATTACATTGAAATCTTGTGTTTCCACCCCCTCCACCCAACTTTTCTACCCTTTTAACATCTTTCCACAAAGGCTTGGTATCATCTTGGTCACTAAGAGCACTTGCACCACTAGAACTCATACTTCCCGAACCCAAAGTTACTCACCTATAATGAATAACTATTAATAAAATCCACCAACAATATAAATTAAAAAAAAAATCAAATTAAAAAAGAAATTAAATCAAAATCGAGATATATAATAATATGACTTTATTTTGTACACAACACAACATTATAATAGAGCCACAAATACAAAGATATAACTAATATTTATGTATCACATATTCACATATCAATATAGCATCATCAAATCATTAATTATCAATTAATTACTACTATAAAAACATGGCCTATTTATCCCATAAAAAAAAAAAAAAAAACACATGGCATACTTATTTCGTAGGAGTGTGTCCATCAACATTAAAGATAAATAGATAATATAAATAAATAAATAACCTAAAAAAAACAACTGAGTAATTGACCTTTATAGCAGCAACTCCTATGAAATATAAAGACAAGTAGAGAGAGTCAGAGAGACCCTTAGAGTGTCAGCAACTCCTCTCCTGAGTCCTAAGCCGACGATAGACAGAGTCAGAGAGACCTTTCGGCAGCGTTAGCAGCAAGTCAGCAACTCCTCTCTTGAGTTTCTAACCTTCGACAGCAGAGGACTGAAAGTCTAAAAGCTTAGAAGTGAGCGAGAGAGATGAAAGGATGAGAAACCCTTCAGAATCGAGACATTACAGCAGAAGGAATGGGTTTCTAAACCTTCGACAGCAGTGTTGAGCAACGCGAGATGGGTTTCGACCCTTCGGCAGCATCGTCACAGAGCAATAAACCTTTTTGCAGCATTGTCGCACTAGCAAAAATGGGTTTCAACCCATTGGAAGCAAAATCGACAGAGATAATGGGTTTCTAACCCTTCGACAACAGCAATCGAGCAAGGCGAGATGGCTTTCGACCCTTTGGCAGCATTATTGCACGGCAAGAATGGGTTTCAACCCTTTCGCAGCATCGTCGCAATAGCAAGAATGGGTTTCTTCTCCTTGGAAGCAAAATCGACAAAGAAGAATGGGTTTCTAACCCTTCGACAAGAGGAATCGAGCAAGGTGAGATGGCGAGAATGGGTTTCTAACCCTTCGGCAGCGTTATCGCACAACGAGAACCCTTTCGCAGCTTTGTCAAGAATGGGTTTCTCTTCCTTGGAAGCAAAATCTACCGAGAGAAGAAAGCTTTCTTCTTTTTTGGTTAAGCTTCTAACTGTGAAGGGACGTTGCCTCTCAAGTCTAATGCCTAGCAGCACTGTGCTCGAGAAGTAAGGTGGTTACAGATTTTTTATTTTAAATTTTGACCCTGTTGCTTTTTGAAAATCTCATTTAAGCCCCCATTTTTTAAAATAATAATTGCGAAATGACCCCCGCCATATCTCGCTGTATCCTAGCCGTATCTGTGTCGTATCCCAACCGTATCGAGGACGTATCCGATGCCATGGCACTGTTCCGATACGTATGGAACGTATCGGATACATATCGGGGCGTATTGGGGACGTATCAGTATCTGATACGGATTCGAGAGGGGTTTTGGAGTATCCGTGCTTCCTAGTCTTTAGGACGTTTCTGCATTTGACATGTGTCAAGTGTGTGGTCTCAAAAGCCCTTATATCTACAGTTGCCCTTTGTCATGCGCGTGTATTCACGCATCTTTCCGCGCGTATGGTGCTTGCAAATGACAGCCTATCTTTTGTCCTGTAATTCATAACTGCACCATTATGGCACTGGCAGTAAACGTAACCTTCCCTCTTCGGCACACGATTGTCATAAGTATGGCCATTAATTGCGCCGTTTTTGGTAAAAGATCGTGGCCTACGTGTCGCTCTATGGCTGGTTCTTCCTGATGTGTCGTGGTCTTGATTTCTGGGTTCCCGAGACACTGTTATTACTCACGCCTTTCTGCTTCTCGATAGCAATGATGCCCCTCCCTTCTTCTCTGGTATAAATAGGACACTTAGCCACCATTTCCCTTTTTCCACTGTTTCACTCATCGTTCTTCTTGTAAATTCTCTTCCTTCTTATTCTCTGCTAAGTGCTTTCTTCTTCCTTGGTTTCTCCAATGGCTTCAACTACTGCTATTTATGTACATAAGGATGGTGCCGTGCCTGAGGTCCCTCCCTGTTCCACATGGAAAGACACCCATTTGCCAGCCAGGGCACAATATGTTCTTGCCCTGCGGGGAGGTTTCGAGCCGCGATGCCATCTTCCCTTCCGCAGCCTCACTGCCACGTTTCTGTATCGAGAGGGGGGACTTTCCTGCCAGCACCCTTCAGTATGGCTCGCACTCCCAGCCTGCAATTGGCTGGAAAGCATGGTGCGACGAGGTCTGCGTTGTTCCAGCTTCTCAGGAAAGGCTTCACGAAGCCGCAATCTTGAAGGCCATAAGGCTTTCCTGGCTACTAGAGGTGAAGAGGGACAAGCTGGATTTGGAGTTTCTGCTGTCTCGATGGTTTGCAGAGACACACTTTCGTGGCTATGTAAGGGGAGTTTGCTCCTACGCTCGAGGACGTAGTGGTACTGACCTGGCTTCTTCCTTTTGGGGAGGAGCCCTGGTCAGCATTGTTTTGAGTGAGGAGGAGAAGAAGGCGGACGAGGCTCTCCGCCAAAACATGGTCGAGGTTGGGGGCTCGCAGAAGTGTACCATGTTCGGATGGGTGAAATACTTTTTCAAGGATTTTAGGGACAAGAAACACCAGCCTAGGGTGGGGGTTGGCAAAGATAGTAATCACGAGCTCACGGCTTTTATAGCCTACTAGCTATGCCAACATGTCCTCGAGGGGGTCCCAAAGACGGGATAAATGGCCGCGTATTCCCTTTGGCGATCAAGCTCGTGCAGGGATCGCGATTAGCTCTGGCCTCTCTCTTCCTCAGCATCCTCTACTACCGCGTCGACATGATAAAAGGGGACATAGAGAGGTCGAAGGGGCGCTACTTCGTCAACACTTATGTCCCTAACTCCTTCCTCCAATTGTTTTTATATGAACACTTCAAGGAGTATAGTCTACGCCAGCCAAGATTCCTACGACTAAGAAAGTAAGGTCTGTGGAGAATAGAGTGGAGGTGGTAAAGGAAGGTTCCAGGTGTACTCGTGTGCAGCGTGTTGGGCAGATCCTCTAAGAAGAGGCTAGGGGATTATATTGACATAGCCCAACACTTCATACCACGACCGTACTTGGCCCCATCCCCACGCTTAAATGGATCAGTTGTTGCCCTTAGGAAACTATCTCGATCTCGATGGAATTTGCCACTTTTCAAGGAGAGATCCCTTTGGCGTACAGTTTATACTTGGCAAATCTATTGCCTAGAAATCTACTTGCGGTAATCGAGAATAAGGTAGTCAGGGTCCCTTACCACGCGAACCGGATTTCAAGGCAGTTTGGTTTTGACCAAAGGGCGCCTCATCTCTTATCGCAAGAGGCACGTTGTGGGGCCATAGATATGCGGCTCACCTTCAAGCAGGTCTCCCGCTTGTACACGGCTATCAAGAAAATCACTTTCTCGGGGAATTCCCGTGTGGGGATTTGTTTTGATGAGTACGCGAAGTTTTGGGTGAGAGTTATCAGCTTCTACTACGATTTTGTTAAGTCCCCTCCCCAAGAGGCTCCCACTGTCACCATCCACCGTGGGAACTATTCTCTCAAGTTGCCCTCTAGGAGGAAAGTGAAGGGAAAAGGGAAAGAGAAGGTAAAAGAGAAAGAAAAGGTCACAACATCCCATAGGAAGAAGGCGACCAAGGCAGCTCCTACCTCTTTCCTTCCTCATACCGCGACAAGTTCTGATAAGTCCAAGCCCTCGAAGGTATCTTTCCATTCTTTTCTTATGCTTTCTTTCTCTCTCTTTTTTTTTTTTTAAAAAATATTTTTTTTATATTATTTGTTTTTAAGTTTATCAGCTATTTTGTAAAATTTTGACACATTTGTTCTGCTTGCTTCTTTCTTCCCTTCTCTCTCTTTTCTTTAGGCCGAGGGCTCTTCCAAGAAGCCTGCTTCTACACTTCCCCCACTTTCAACTGGTACACTAGCAGAGCTCGAGGCCGTGGGCATTAACCTCGACGGGCTGATTCTTCAGATAGCGTGGTCCGCGGCCCTTCAGGCCAGCCAGGCCGTGGAGTCGAATCCTGTTACTCCCAAGGCTGGTGCGGTAGATGAGGACGAGGAAGTGGACTTCTTAGTCCAAATTGGCGAGAGCATGCCTCCGTCGTTTGCTCTGGTTCCTATAGCCTCTCTTCGTGAAGGAGACGCTGATGAAGCCTCTGAGGACTCCTAAGCTCCTCTGAAATAAAAAGGAAGAGGAGGTTGGTCAAGAAGCTCTCTCCAGTGGTGATTGCGGACACCAAAGAGGGGAATGCTGAGGGGGAAGAGCCTGCTCCAAAAAAGGAAAAAGTTATGAGCCCTCAAGAGACTACGGGAGGAGCACAAATGCAGGATGTAATTGAGATTGACCTCGATCTTGAGGATGAGCTCGAAGTAGTTGGTCTGCAGGTCAACGGCTCTCCACTCAAATCCCAGGTTGTAACGGTGGATGCTCACTTTGAGGCCGAAGTCACCAAAGAGCAAGTCAAGGCTGCGACCCCAGAGGTAAAGGTAAAAGCCAACAAAATAGACTTCAATTTTTTCTTAGCACCAATGCCACCTTCATTGGTTGCGACCACAACAAGTAGAACCATTTAACTTTGTAGTGGTCACTTGCATACTAACAAAATCAGAAGATGGAACAAAAAACACTTTCATGAAACTAGATTCAATCATAAAGATGGATTGACAAAATGGACCACACTCTCAATCTTTAAAGGTCATTCCACACTTCCATGAACTAGAATAGCCTTAGAAAAGCACCGACATCCGTACAACCTGTACAGGTAGTATGGAATTTTGTACGATCTCTCTCTCTCTTTCTGATTTGGTTTTTGGTTTTTAGGTTCATCTCATTCACTATTTTGATTCTTCCCACTGTGATCTGGACAAACGAGATATGGTTTGCTTGTTTGATGAAGAAATAAGGAAAAAAACATAAGAAAAGAAGAAAAATTGATTTTTTTTTTTTTTTTTGGATTATGACTGATACCATGTTCGGTTGTAAAAGAGGAAAGTGAGAATAGAGAGAAGATAGAAGAGAAAAAGATTAAAGAGAATAAAGTAGGCAGCTAACCTTAGAATGGTTAGACCATCCTTTAAATAAAATAATGAAGGTAAAGTTACAAAGATACCCCTATTTAAAATACTTAATAACTCTACCATAGTTATTATAATTTTTCCTTCTATAATTGATCTTTAATTAATTATGGACAAGAAAATAAAATCAAAAGGAAATTAACCGAGAATTAACTTGGAAGAGTTGTACATCATTGCTGCCTTTTGTACCTTTAATCAATGCTTAGGGGAAATAATGGGTATGTAAATATTGTTTGGTTGCGAACGATATAGGATGAATTTAATCGATACCCATTTGCTTGTTTTTTTTTTGTTTTGTTTTTTTTTTTTTATATATAAAATAAATAAATTACAAAAACTACAACCTAAAAACCATGATAAAATTATAAAGTATTTCCAGTAAAGTTGAGGACTTGAGGACTGAAGGAACTCAGCTTCCTGGAGTCGATCACGGTCATTTTAAAACCATGGACACTTCTTGTATATAAACTGAAAATTGTCTTCTTTTCAGCTTTAACATTAAATTAAATTATATTCAGACAAGTTAGTTTCTACTCATCAATGCCATCATTTTTAAAATTTGGGTATGTATATTTTCAAATATGGGTGGTTGTTGAATACCTCATTATGAGGCTCATAAATGATAGGCAAAATGTATAACATGGAGGCCAAGAAAAGTTGCACTTTTCCAGATCAGAAAAAAAATCTTTACAGCAATAGGAACGACCAACAATTGTTGCCATACAAAATTTAAGTTGCATGCTTGCATGGCATATAAAAGGGATAAGTGGCACCAGGGGAATGGTCTAATGTTAGGGGTGCAACTTAAGTGAGTTCAACCTGCCCAGTGGGCTTGGGAAACAATTCTTGATTAGTGGACTGGGCTTGTGTTGTGAATTGCTAACACGAATTTAATTTGAGCTGGGTAAGGATAGATGTCCTAGGCAACCACCCAACTCGAAAACCTGAATTCATTCATGTATTTAGCATATATTAATTAATATCATTTTACATTAAACACTATTAAGTTCAACATAAGTTAACTTCACTTAACATATAATTCAAGCTGGCATGGGCAGATGTCTCGAGGACCCTGTCCAACGTGAAAGCACAAATTTATATATTTAGTACATTAATCAATACTGTTTAACTTTAAACACTATTAAATTTAGCATAATTTAACATAAAGTTATATACTTCTAATTACAGGTTGCTTTAATTAATTGAAAATTTGAAATGCGCCGGAAGTAGTAGCATTTTAGCATTTTAAAAATGAAAAAATAAAAATAAAAATTTGAAGACAAAATTGAACACAACTTGTCCAAACCACTCAGCCCACCCAACCCATACCTAACCTGAATGAAACCTGAGTACAAAAAATAGAGCTAATTGGCTAGTCTCAGGTTGCGCCTTGTGCTGGGTTGGGTTTGAGCATACAGTTTAATCCCATTAGGAGAGCCCGGGTAGACCTCCCAACCCGCCTAACTTGCACCCCTTGACAGCGTAGACCAAATAAATGACCAGATTTTCTTATCGTGTGAAATATATTTCATATTAATGAACAGACTTTTCGATCAATTCAAAGTGTGTGAATCTCTATCACAATAAACTAATACTATGAATCTATTCTGTTAGACAACTTTAAGATTTTGCCTCCTCTAATAATGCAGCTGTCTCAATGCATAAATGTTAAGGAAGCCTAAGTATTTGAATTAAAGGCTTTCTCCAGAATTTACAAACTATATTGTGAAAAGAAGGAAGCATAAAATACTCATTCAATGAGTTATAGATTCATGTACTTTACAAAAATGAATATTTTATGGTCCAAAGCAAATCTTATGATTAAAATCAATAGAGCGAAATTTATAATACGCATTTATTTGGTGTAGCACATTAAATCCAGGATTTTGATCCTCCAATAATACAGCCATAACAATGCCAACGTATTTGGGTGATGAACTTGCACCAAAATCATATTTCGTATGAAGTGAACATTGTGATGAGATATAAATAGTGATTAAGTAAAAAGAATCTAATAAGTTTTCCCTAGAGTATGCAAAATGTTAAAGGGTTAAAATAACAAGAAGCACAACAGTATATATAAATTACCTATAAAAGGACTTCTCTCCTCCTGTAAAGGCCCCTTCTAATACATGGAAAGTGAGTAATCCAACTCACTAAATGTAACTCTGCATTACAAAAGGGGGAAAAAAAGAAGGAAAAAGCACCCATTAATAACCACATATAGTTGTCTACTTTGTTGTTATAAACAGTTCATTTTTTGATGAGTAACAAATTGAATTAATCAATGAGAAAAATACATGTTGGACAAGAAGTCCAAACGAGAAACCAAAACAGACAGCAAAGGCCTATCACTACCAAAAAACATGCCAAAAAGCACAGCAAAAGAACACAAACAGCCCTCTCGACCAAGATGAAAGGCAGACCAAAACCAAAACCAGAACACCTCAAGGAGGGTAAAAATGAGTCCCAATTGCTCTAGTCTTAACAGGCTTTGAAGCACAAATGTCTTTCCAATTTCTAACAATTAGAAACAAGGGTATACTCTCAAAGCATTTGTCCACTAAAGCCCATAAGGAAACAAGAAAGCACACCCTATCCCAAATACTGTCCGTATCCTCATGCGCATGCCTAAAAATTCTAGCATTCCGCTCAATCCAAATCACCCATAAGATAGCTAAGACAGCACTACTCCACAGGACCTTCGCCCTCTTGGAGCTCCCGAAACCTCTGAAATCCACCTCAAGCAGACGAAGAAGATGCTGTGGTCTAACCCAACTTAAGTCAGTAATGGCAAAGAGACTATGCCAAAGGACAAACGAGATCTCACAGTGGAGAAAACGAAGGAAAATAAATGAGAGATTTTTTAATTTTTTGATCAGCAACAAAGAAATTTTATTGAAAAAACAATGAGGATTATACAAGGGCAGAAAAGAAGTCAACCTAGAAAACTGAATTACAAAGCAAGCAAAATAACTAGGTAGCACAATATAATTTCCACTTGATAATAAACAATAGAATTCCCTGAAAAGCCTTTGAAATAGAAGCCGAAAAAGAAGCAAGAAAATAAACTCGATCCCACAACGTATCGAATAATTTTTCCTTTTCTTCAAAAACTCTACATTCTTCTCCAACCAAGTGACCCAGAAAACTGCAAGAACTGCACATCTACACATAGTAACCCCCTTCTTACCCCTCCCAAAACCCTCGAATGCAATCTCAAACATCTGTGTGGATGCACCTCTAGAATCCCAACACTCACCAGTAATCTAGAAAAGTCTACCACAACCTCTGGACAACGCAAAAAAAAAAAAAAAAAAGCCATGATGATCCAGACTCCACCTCTCTATAATTGATGCACCACTGGGGATGACAATAAAGGAAAGGTCTTCTCTTCTAGAAGCATTTCATTGGTATTCATTCTCCTATGGGAAATTGACCATGCAAATACCTGAACCTTAAGGGGCACTTTAGCTTTTCAAATCATCGAAGAAGGATGAAAAATGGGAACACTAGAATCCTCAACCAAGATGTCAAAGAGAGATTTGCAGGAAAAAAACACCTGAAGAATGGGCTAACCACCTTCTCCTATCAGGAATTGAATCTCTTAAGCAACCTCCATCAAGCAAAAATAACAAAGAAGAAAGTTCAGAGCATTCCCTATCATTTGGATTTTGATAAAACTTAAAATCTCAATTAAGAGGAAAAGAAGAAGAGACCAAAGAAGAAATAGGCATATTATGAGCCAATGACAAATTATACAATCGGGAAACAAAGTAAAGAGACTCTCCCCCTTCCAGACATCTTCCCAGATAGAGATAATTTTTTTATTCATATCAAATGGTTCACATCAGTTTCTTGAATATATCTCAAACCAAATCACCTCAGAGGAAATAAAGAAAACACCATTGAGACATTCAGTAAGCATTACTTGAAACAAAAAGACACACAGTTGGAGATGTAGAGATATATACAGTAAGCACATCTCCATAGTCCCAAAAAAACCAAAACAAGAAAGACTCGTGTGTGCGCATGCCTGTATGAGAGAGAGAGAGAGAGAGACCATTCCTATCAATAAAATGCATTCACAAAATGAAAATTCAACTTTGGCAAACCCATCCATTCATTTCTTTAAAACAAAAAGGCGAGCTACAATAGATGTTGAGATAGATTGAAAACCTCCTATTCCCTTTCAATAAACGCATCCATGAAATGTCTATTCACTTTGGCAAACTGACTGATGCATTTTTTTCTTTTTTTTGGTTATAAAAAGGCACAAAGCTAGAGATGTAGCGAGAGATCCAGATCTGAAACATCTTCCTCTTCAACACCAGAGGAAATCACCAAACCAGGGATCGAGTTCTTATCTTTAATAAGCGGAAACTCTTTCTTCGGTATCTGTCTTTCCACAGGAGGCTCCAAGCTGATCTTAGGCCTTTTAGACACATTCATCATATCAGCACTCCCTGGGACATCACTGAAGCAGGGCCTCTTACCACCTTCACAAGTTAAGACACTATTCTTGTTATACTGAGCAACTTCATCTTCGCCCAACCTTTGATTGAGATCCAGAGGCAAGGAACCAGGGGTGTTAGATTCAGTGAAGCGGGGAATTTCGTTGGAGCCAGAATGTGGATGAGGGTTACCACCAGCAAAGCCAAGATACAAAAGGGTATTAGGATTATGATGGTGAAGGTTCTGCCGGTCATGCATGGAGTAGAACTGCGCACCATCCATGGATGCTCCGAATTGATCAGCATTATTCTGAAAGGCTGCCTTTGAGCCCAAATGCATTGAAGAATCTGAAGGAAATCCAGTAGCTGCACGGCTACCAGATGGAGCATATGATGTTGATGATACGCAGGTTGAAGGATAAACTTCAGCATTAACACTGCCAGATGAAAGGGTTGGACTCATAATAAATTGTGTTTCAATGTTTCCGAGATTGTTCCTAAAGAACTTGCCTGCATTCAACTTGGCAGTTTCATTAGAGCAAAGCTGCCTAGGAAAATCTGGAGGAGAGCTTGCTCTATTGGGAACAGGACTCAGATTGTTCCTAGCACCCTCAGAGGAACTCCCAGTTTGGGTGTTGGAGAGAGGATTGGTGTTGGTGCTAGCAATGTCGATAGAATTACTGGAACGACCTGGATAATTCCAGGTCCTCCTGGCCCTAATCTCCTCCTGATGAGCCCTAAGATGGCCCCCGAGAGCCCGGTGGTTGTTAAAAACTTTATTACAAAAGAAGCACGGATGGGAACCCACAGACTTCCCTGCATTTTCTTTATCACCAGCCAAAAGAAAATTCATCGTCAAAGATGGACAAGAGCACCAGGGTTTGTTTCAAAAAGAAGAGATGGGAGCTTGCAACTGTGCGGTGGGGAAGAAGACTCCACTTCTACCCTCTTTTATACTCATTTTAGAAGGAAGATACAGGCCAAAGTGATTAAGACTATTTAATGTACGCAATAATGCCAAATAAATTTTATTAAAGAAGAAAACACCGGAAGCACAAATGGAAAAAAAGGATTGCCAGAGATGAGCTTTATGAAGTAACGGCTTATGAGCTGCCTTTAATCCTACTAGCTACATTTAGAATAGCCATAAATATTCATAGACAGCATCAAGCTGCGCAAAACAAATGTCATACCCGTGTAAAAAGGACACCTATGATACAAGGTAAATAAACAACCTGGCAGTACGTTTTCAGTGTCCGTTAAGGGGTAATTTTGGTAGTTGCAATAAAAAATTGAATGAGACCAGGCCCATTTAAGGTTTCTTCTCACTAGTTCTTAAAGGCGCAGATATGGAACTTTAAAACCCTACTGATAGGCTTTAAAGACTCATTCAACTGGTATTACACAAATCTAATGGCCATGGCTAAGACATTTATAATACAGATTTTGCAATATAGATATATAAACACACACATATACAGAGCCAGTCCTATGAGGACATTCTAATATAAGTTATATCAGCCCCATGCATTAGGGGCTGCACCCCTTGCATTGATGGGTTATGGGGTGCTTTAGGCCAATGCAAGAGGTACAACCCCCAATGCAAGGTGCTCATATAAGTTATATCAGGACATCCTCATAGGACTAGATCTGTATATATATATACATCTATATATATATATATATATATATATAGAATGATGATCAGGTGAACACGGGCTAATATAACTTATATCAACACCCACATTAGGGGTTGTACATCTTGCATTAGTGGGTTACGAGGTAGATTGGGCCAATACACGGGGTACAACCCCCAATGCATGGTGCTGATATAACTTATATCAACATGTGCAGACCTGATCAAGACTGTATATATATATTAATAGGGTTTTCTTAACATGTGCCCTAAGAGCACATATTAAGCTGCAGTTAATAATCTAATCCTTGTACGGGGAAATGTGTTTGAACAATTTTCTAAGCATTTTCATATTTTTCCAAGCAATTTGCATCATTCTCTATGTATTTTCACTATTTCCCATGCAATGATTGGTTCATTAATTGCAAATTAACATGTGCCCTTAATGCACACGTTAAGAAAACCCATAATATTAATATAAAAAATAACTATAAATTATATCAATGATAAATGAAAGCACATGAATATTTCACATTGAGTCTTAAAAAATGTTCAGGATATGGAGAATGAAAAGGGTATTAAGTGTATTAAGTGTTAGAATGACTCAATGCTAGTAAAATGAATAGCCAATGTTGATAGCATTATAACTTAGAAGATTTGAATTGCATCACATTATGATGGTTACCAGTGATTAGCATAAATACATAAGTAAATGACCACAAGGGGTTGAACTTTAACTTGTCACACAAACACACAAAACTCAAAAAAATATAAATAAATAAATAAATAAATAAATTCAATTTGATCGCATGAAACTAAAGTACTACTGTAGAGAGAGAGAGAGAGAGAGAGAGAACTAGTGCCACCTGTTTATATTCGAATTTGTGAAATATGTGCATGGGCAATGGTCAAGGAGGATAGCCATGAGCAATCACAGGGAAGGAAAAAGAGTTTTTGCCTGAGGAAAGAGTGGAACACCCTGAGAGCAAAGGTGAAGGAGGAGATTGGCAATGAGTAGGTATAGATGATACTTAAGACATGAGTTCCAATCCAAGTTGGAATTTTAGGAGATTCTCTAGGTTAGGCTCAAGAGAATGAGTTCTAATCCTCTCTAAGTGGAGCCCGTTGGGCTTTATGTAGGAGAATATTTGGATGTAATCTATTTGCGTAGTATGTATACCTGAGCCAACAGCATGGCGGAAGGTCTTGCAAGATGTAATCCTATTAGCCCACATACCACCTTAGCAATTTAGGCCTAGGGTGGTGATTGGGCTTGTATTCCATAACCAATAACACAATTTTGGTCCCTATTGCACCATTCTTCTAAGACTTGCAAGCTGAACTACCAATTTAGTGGCTTAGATGGTGTCTACCTGCGATCCTGTACACAACATCCCTTCTGCAAGTCAACCATTGCTTATGTATCTTACAATACAATTAACATGTGGCCAGAGACAATTAATCCTCTCCTACTCTCAAATAGGCCAAGGTGGTAGATACTGCCCCAATAGCCTCTAAAGTGGCCACCTATCTCAATGATCTTCCATTTTAGCCAACCAGCCAAACCCCCTCCCTCCCCAAATCAACCCAAGGGTGATGAAGGAGCACTTTACAAGCTCTTAGGTCTTACCTAACCTTGGCAACATCAACTATTAAGGTATGGTGCCATAAGTACTCTACCAAGAACCTCAAGGGTTCACTTAGCTCGATTGCCACCACTTAGTTTGGCATTTATGAAGTCATGGGCATCTATCCAATGGATAGGCTCACTGAGGTAAGAGCATAGAGCATGCCTAAATCAGGAAGAAGACTTATGTGGACACATAGCAAGTAACCATTGGCTTAAATTGTTGAATGTCATGTGTTCTATCTCTTTTATTCTTGTTATTAAGATCAAGGATATTATTGTAATTGTCCCTAGAAGGCGTTTATAAATAAAACATTACAAGGGAGGAAACCCTAAGTTGGATTTTTTTTTTCCCAATCCTTCTTCTTCGTCTTCTTCCTTTTTCTATTGAATTACATACAAAATCAACTTGGCATCAAAGTGACAAGAGATCCATAGACGTCGGCATGCAAAGAAAAACCATTTCGTCAGACAACACTCAATAACATCAACAAGGGTTTAACCCCACCATTCTAATTATCCCAATGAGGATAGTAACTTCATGAAGTTTTGTCTCAATCCAACTTCATTTGGTGTGTTTTCCACCTTTATTTTTTTATTTTTTTGGGCAGGGGGCAATTTTTACAAATTTGAGATATAAAATTTTTTCTTTTATGCAATTTTCTACACTTATTTGGACTAGAGGACGTCGTTATGTCATATAGATTCCTGTCATAGGTATTTAAGGTGTGTTTGAATGGTTTTATGAATTTTCTCATTCACCAGGAGGTTCAATTACTCCATTTTTCCATATTCAAAAACTATGCTTACTGCTATGAAGGTTCTTTGTCTTTAGTTGCCTCGTTCAGCGATATATAACCCTATTTTTCCATTATTGCCGCTAGATTATACGTTTTTGTGAGTTTAGAGCTTGTTGGGTAGTGCAATATACCATTACAGCATGTTTGAGGATGGTGAGGCAATCAAATCCAATCCAAGAATATTGTGTGTCAGTTTAGCACACAGAATAATAACCCCATCCTCCAAATTATGTCGTCAAAATTAGACTGGAAATAATTATTTGGCTTGGTCATAGTCAGGAAGGCTCGAGTAGGAAAAATAGGGCATTTAACTGGGAAATTATTGAGCTGGCATGGGGTCATCCCTCCTATGAGAATTTGGATGCTGAAAACTCTACCATCATGTCCTCGTTATTAAATTCAATGACACTAGAAATTAGTGATAAGTTCTTACAGATGTAGACTGCAAAAGAGATTGGGGATGTGGTGACAGGAACTTACTCAAAAATAGGAAATCTTGCTTAGTTTTATGAGTTGAGCCATAAACTTCCTGCAACGGGATATATCTCTTACTACATGCATTCATACCCTCTGAGGTCTTCAGCAGAAACTGGTTTACTAACTGAGTTTCTAGGCAACATATCTGGCAGATGGCTGGAAAATTCACCACCAACTTATGGAATAGGATTTTATGGGATTTTTTGGCTAGCCTTAACCTTGAGTATGATCAGGTGCAGGTTCAGATTCTTAGAAGGGAGCTTCTTCCTTCCCTTAGAGAAGTGTTTGCTTATGTTAAGCAAGAGGAAAGTAGAAAGGGTGTGATGATGCGTACTGTAGTTCAAGAGAAATCAACTATGGTTACTGCCTCCAATTAGGATAATCATGGAGGTTAAAATTAAGGGATGGAAATAGACTGGGTGTTTGCATTGGATGATAAGGATAAACTTTATTGTGATTATTGCAACAAGCTACAACATATTAGAGAGACTTGTTGGAGATTCACAAGTCGTGGACCTACTAGAGGTAGAGGAGCTCATTCCAACAACAGTATACCTCGAGCTCATTATACTACAGCAGCTAATTCAGTTGTCTTTGTTACTTCATTATCCACTATGTAGGCTCCCAGACCTAATATAGTGAATCTTACAAGATAAGAAATTGAACAATTCAAGAGCTTTATATCAAAGTTAGAAACAACCCACAATGCTTTCTCCTTCTTCCACCTGCAACCACATACTTTCAAAGCGAAAAGGACCCTCCATATGCCTCAAGCTTCGCTATCTAACATAACTAAAGCATTATCTGAGCAAGGCTTCAGGTAGCAAGGATTGCACCACCCTCGAATAGCTTTCATCCCAATCACCTGAAAATAAAAACATGTCCACCCTTGACATGGCAGGCTCTTCTTGGTTGTTGGACCATGTAAACATCCCACCCACTAGTGGAAGATCAAGCAGGCCGAACCTGTGAATGAAGTTTGAAAACTCCTCCATAGCTAATGATGCAACCCCACCCCCCCCCCCCCCCCCCCCCCCCCCCCCGGTCTTCTCTCCATTGGAAATGTAACCATGTTGAAATCCCCTGCCACACACCACGAAGTAGACCAATCTTGCCTAACCCTCCCAAGCTCTTCCCACACCAATCTCCTATCTGTCGCATTATTTTTTTAAATTTATTTATTAATTTATTTATTTTTTGATAAGGTCCTATTTGTCGCATTATTAGGAGCATAAACACCAAAGAAGACCCATTTGAAGCCACTAAAAGAATTTCGGAATAGGCATGACATTTGAAAATCTCCCCACTCTAGTAAACATCTTTGTGCAAACAAGAGTATCCCAAATCACCACCACCCACTACCCACACCCCTCGCCAGTAGGATTTCCCAGTCACAAATCTTGTCGCCCACAATTCCTGAATCACCCCCCCTCTCAATGGTCTCCATTAAACCTTTACAATCATTGTACTTTTACACTTCCTCCTTGTCTCCTCCCTACCCTTGCACTTCTTTGTCCCTCATAGTTGACAAACCACTCTAATTTTTTTAATTTTGTCTTTTCTTTAAACCCATATTTTGAGCCCTTACTAGAGATGGACCCTTCTTCTCCATCTACCTCTTGTCTATAGCACTAAACAACTTCATTGCCATCTACTCAAAGCCTTCACAAGATACACTCAAGAATTTGCCAAGTTTCATGATCCTCTTAAGGACCTAAGCAGACGCCTCTTGCTATCCACAAAGACTGTTGAACCCTTCCTTACTATTTTCTATTAAAGTCCCCATCAATTCCTCCCTGGCCCAAAGTCTTCACTGACATGCACACCAAGGGTTCATCCATTTCCTTCTTACCCACCAAGACTCACTCCCTGACCACCTATCCTTCTCACTCCACCTTAAGCCTATTCTATTGTAAATTACATTAAATTAATTCCTCTATAAGGCATCCATTCAAAAAATAAAAATCAATTATGTCTTCCCAATTATCCAACGTCCCAACACTATTCACACTATTTTCCACACGACTTTCTCCATCAATCTTAGCCCCATACACCGCAATCTCTCTACCAACGTGATTCCCTGCTTCGTTGACACTAGAACCCTTATCACTCTGATCCACTAATTGAGAACCCCATGAAATTTCTCCCCCATGACACCTTCAGAGCTGCTATCTACTCCTTTATCTACTACCCCCTTGAGCACTTCTTTATTTACCACAACCCGACTAACATGCCCCCCCTTTAACAAGAATAGATCAATATCATAAGAGCTTAAATGATCACAAGACAATGGTCCATGCCTACCTATCCCAAAAAGGATTATAACCATCCTAACAGAACTCGGGTCTGAATTTTGGACCATTCATAGTGGCCCATTAGATGATTTAATTAGAGAAGGTTGCTGGGCTTGTTCCTTACCTAGGCTCAAGGTTGAAACAGACTTAGAGCATTCCCCAGTTTCTAAACCGCCCCTTAAAATGGACCCACATCCCACCACTCCCTTGCCTTTGTTTTGAATTAGTTGGCCCATTCCATTTAGGCCCTCCTGACATTCCCCAATAGTTGCCCTTTAAAATTCAAATTAGCCATATGACGTCCAGTATACCATACGCTTTTACCCCCTGTACCCATATGAGGACCCTTACTTACTGAACACATGCCATGTACCAATACCTCTACTAACATGATGATCACATGAGTCCACTCCCCTCATCACCTTCTATCCGATGCATGATCTACACTCATGATGAGACTCCAGTAATAGGTTTTGATCCTTGGCAACCTCTAAAGCAGCCATTTCCATTGCCGACGACAGTGGTATAACTCCTTTCACCTCTGAAACCCATACCTTGAAGCTACTCTCATCTCCAGTAATCTAAACGAACTAAAGAAGCTGCCCGATCCTCCTTGTCATGAGCTTTACCTCCAGCGATTGAGATATCAAATTTGTGTCACTAGCAATGAATCCCCCACACAAAGCTCTAATCGTGTGAAAAGTCTCTCGGCTACAGTGGTGAAAGGGAATACCTTCCAAATGCACCCATCTAATACCTAATTGCAACGCCATCATCGCACTCCCCGCCGCTCGCGCCTATGGAACAAGATTGATAGACCCCAGCTTTCAAACTTGTGCCCTTCAAAGAACACGACATGCCTCTTCCTTTGAAGGGAAACAAAAAACCAATGCTCTTTCAGACGAACATAAGACCCTCACCTTGCTGCTACCTTCCAGACCCGATTGGCCCATGTTGACACATCTTCAACAGAGCTGACATGACCTCTGAAACACCTAATAAGACATTGCTTGAGAAATCCAAATCTCTCAGCTATAAGTTGGTGATCCAGCATAAGAGAAAGCTCTCCTTCTCTAGCCATCACTTGACAACTTCCACCACTCAAAAGGGATTGAACCTCTGCAACTGGCCTAAAGCTTCTTTTTTTTTGTCCTGGAGCTCTCTTCACCACTACCATTGTACCTCGTCTATTGTCTCCCCACTGAACTCATTCTTTCAAAATCTTAAGAATGACAACCCAAAAGGGATTGAAAGCTCTCCTTCTCTAGCCACCACTTGACAACTTCCACCACTCAAAAGGGATTGAACCTCTGCAACTGGCCTAAAGCTTATTTCTTTTTCTGGAGCTTTCTTCACCACTACCACTGTAGCTCGTCTATTGTCTGCCCACCTGAACTCATTCTTTCAAAATCTTAAGAATGACAACCCAACTTTCACCCTTAAAACCTCCAAGGAAAACCACGTTAAATCTCCGTCCTTCAAAGAGCTCTAATCCTAAAATTATATATCAATTGTAGGCATTTCGCCTACCTTCCATCCAAAAGTTTTGACCATCTTCGCAATACCAGTTGACTTCCAACACTGACCCACCACTACCAGAAACCTCGATACCCTTAGTCAACCATTCCAAACCTCTTCTCCCCAAATGAACAAAATGTGACAAGCTTCTACCTCTCTCTATGATCTGTACCTCTTCCCTAGACCTTACCAAATTGTAGGTCATAGTTTCTATCTATAAAATCATGCACTCCATTTCTTTACTATATTCACTTCTATGAACTGAAAAAATCAAAGGAACTAAAGAAAGGAAGAAGCCTTAGGTTGCAAACAGCACCATAGGAGGGTGTGTCGGCACCCTAGGGTCTGTCAAAGACTGTCAAGATGTCGTAGTAAATAGTTGTGACAATCACATAAATATAACTATATAAGTTGGCATCAAGATGTCATACTAAATACTTGTGACGATCACATAAATATAGCCATATAAGTTATTATCATAATGATAATTTAGTACTATAACTTAAAATGTTTGAAACTTATAAGTATTTAGAAGATGGGTCGAAACATATTCAATTAATCATTGAATACATTTATCTTGGCAAATAAATACTTTAATTCTACATTTTCAAGCATTTATATGTTTTTTAAATCTTTTTCCCTATTTCCATTACGTTAGTCGCAACATTTCAATACATTTTTGTTTTGGGGATAAATAAAAAAATACATCGAAATGGAATTTAGTGCCTTGGTTGGAGGTCTATACTCTATACAATAACCAATTTTGAAGATCTTAGTGTGGAACCAATGTGAAGATGTTACCATAAACTGAAACTAACCCACTTTATGATGTAAAAATTATTATGTGAAGATGCTAGCATAAAGTGAAACTAACCCATTTTATGATGTACAAATTATTTCTGGGTACTTTAAAAAAAAAAAAAATTTTAAAAAAAATCCCAGGTACAAGGATAATGAGATATTAACACCATAAGTTTCGATAGAATATCATTAAAAGAAATTAGCATCATAGATCATGCAACATGAGCGTCCAACAAGACAATTTATGTTACATGAATTTATAGTCACATGATTTGGACATGTGGGATTTGATTTTGGATCCATAGATCTAAAACACAATCGATGAAATCTAAGCTAAATTGCAGTTAATATACTAACATAACAAGAGCATACATAATTTTTTTTTAAAAGAAATAAAAAATTGTTGGAAGACTTGGATAGAGCTTGAATTACAAGTTCAATGCAACTGTAAAATAGGTCAATGACACACGAGTTTGTGTTAAATGTCTCTCTCATAAGATGCCCCTCAAACATTTATCGAAATGACATTATTTTTGTTGAAATGTACTGTCTTAATAGAAATTATGGGGTTTCAAAATTATATGTAGGTTTCATTTCACTCCACCGAGAAACAAAAATGTTTCAACAGAAAAGTAAAGATATTTAATACCATGGTGCAAGTTGAACCACATCACACCCACCAAAAGGTAATAAATACTAATCACTTTTACTTGTAAACCATAGAATAGTGTTAGGAAAGTTTGGAAAATTACCTTTAATAGTAAGTCTTCCTCCATTTGCCACCATAATGTCAAGTCGATCACTGTTATTCCAACTTCTTGTCTAGGTCCAAATTGATTTCCAAGTGCTACTTGAGTCGATTAAAATGATAATTGGTTGTTGTTTGATGGATCATTGAATTCTCAATCTTTGGGTTGTGGTGAATCTATTATGGCCAGTATGATACAACCATGTCCTATCTACACAAAACAGGACAATCATAAGTATTAAATTTTCTAATGATATGCAATATCTACATATTCGTTTATTGCATGCAGCTGTTTATTTACTTTTAGTTTAGAAGTCCTGAATTACATCTAATATGTCTGTCGCCGACAGCTTCACATACATACATTAACAATAAAAATTCATATATAGATTTTCTTTTTGTTATTGATGAAAAGCACATATGGGCTTGTCTACAAATCTAACAATCTGTATTCAGAAGAATATAGATTAACCAAATGCCCACCCCATGATCCCACTTTCCCACAAAACACATTTTACTGGATTGTGCTGAAACAAACCCTCTCCTTTAAAGGTACTACCAATTCACCAATCAAAACAAACCATAGAACCCAAGAACAAACAAAGAACAGTAAATCTGAACATATCTCACCAAATTCATGAAATGGGGCAGAGAGATAGAGTACGATACGTACATCCACTACATATGATATAAACATACATGTGTCTATATATATTGCCTCTCTAGAAGGACTCTTGCAGAACATGCAGCTTGAAGGGCCAATTTTGGGAGCCCATTTTTCCATACCCGAGGGCGTCTTCGGTATCGTGGTTGCGGCGCCGGCGGTAGCGTCAGCCGTGGAGATTTCACAGCTGACAAATATGGGTGTCTGGTTCCTCTAAGGTGAGGTAGGTCCAGTCTCGGTCCAGTACTAAACTACTGAGATTGTGAAGTCAGGCCCAGGCCCAATGTTAAGAGTTAAGTGCCCACAACCCAACTCAATTACTCAACGGGAACGGCAGTTGCAACTTCACTTTTTTATCAAATCCCCCTTTCGTTTTGGTTTTAAGATTTTATACAAAATATAAAAGGTCTTTTATAAAAATCGATTGCATTGTCCACTATAAAACATTATTTTGAACAACTTTGAAGGAGAAAGTTTTTCCCAAATCTACAATTTAAGTAGACTTTTTGGCAAAAAAATAAAATAAATGCTATAAATAACTAAAAAGTCTACTTAAACGATAGATTTTGAAAAAACATTTTTCTACAAAATTATTCAAAATGATGTTTTTTTAGTGGATGGAAATGTCGATTTTCGTAAAAACCTTTTATATTTTGCATAAAACCTTAAAAACCTAAAAGATAGGTGGGGTGTGATAAAAAGGTAGGGTTGCAATAGCCGTTCCCTTACCTGCGGGGGTTGAAGCCTTGAAGGGTAGTTCAAGCCCAATTCTAAGAGTTGGAACAAAATATTGTGACCCAACTCAATCGTACCTTGGGTTGGGCCACAACTTAATGAACCCAAGCCCGAATAAGATCAGCTAACGTCAATTTTTTTTTTTTGTTTGGTAGAACTTTGCACCATAGGTCCCCACCCCTTTTTTTGTTGGGTTTGATTGTCGAAGAGAGTTGTCACTGGCCAGAAGGTCATTGGCAGTAAGGTCGAAATTGCTGGGTCGTCCAAGTTAGAAGTGTGAGAATTTATTGTTGGGTAAGACTGCCACGAGGGGATCTTCATTGATGAGCTCTCTCTTGATCTCAAGAATTAATGTATCAATTTCAAGGTAAGGTCTATGGTTTTATACCATTTGAATAGAAGACTTTTTAAAGATTTTACATATAAAAATTCATGACATAATAATACAATGTGTGTATCTAGTTAGCTAGTTTCTCTGTATCGACCAAAAAAATAAAAAATAATTTTGAATAGTTTTGATTTTACCACTACTTTGTAGGTCTCTCTCTTCTTTTCTTCTTCTTCTTCTTCCTCTTTTTTTTTTTTTTTTTTTTTTTAATATTTTTTATATTTTTATATATATATATTTTTTAACTTATCTATTCATTTTTGTGATGAAAACAAGGAATATAAAAGGTTTTTTCCAAACCAACTATGACTTAATTTATTTAAAAATCACTTGATGTTAAGGAAGTGGACCTAACATGTTATAATTTTTAAAATGATAATATATGGGTCATAGCCACAATGAAAAAATAATCAATACTCCTATGTTTAAATTTCTAAAGCCACACATAGCAATGAAGGCACTTAAACACCTACCCGAAAAAATGAAGGCTATATTCTCTCTATTGACCCAAAAAAAAAAAAAAAAAAATTTAAAAAGTTTTGATTTTACCAGTGCTCAGTAGGGGTGTTCGCGGTTTGGTTTGGTTCGGTTTTGGGGTACTTTTCAAACCAAACCATTATACTTCGGTTTTGCTCTTCCCAAACCAAAACCAAACCATACTATAAAAAAACTAAACCAAACCAAACCATAAAAATTCGGTTTGGTTCGGTTCGGTTTCGGTTTTAACCAATCAAGTAGCAACAAATAATTGAAAATGAAAAAAATGACATGCCAAACTCAAAATTAAAACATTTTTAATAAAAGCATTACATTAGCAACTAAAAAAAAACATTAAACATTGTATCAAAATGGAAACAAATTGACATATGTAAATCCAAGTTTAAATCTCCAAGTTAATACATGCCATTATCTCACACAACATTAATAACTAGTTTAATACATGCCAAGCTAAAATAGGAAAAACAATAAAAAACTTAAAATCAACAAATTACAAATTAAAATTTGATATATAAAATAAAATAAAATAATATATATATATTATATATTTTTCGGTTTTTTCGGTTTTTCGGTTTGGTTTGGTTTTTTAAACATGAAAACCAAAATCAAACCAATTCAATTCGGTTTTCTAAAATTGGAACCAAAACCAAACCTAATGACAAAAAAACCAAACCAAACCGACCGATTTGGTTTGGTTCGGTTTGGTTTTCGGTTTTAATCTAAACCATGAACACCCCTAGTGCTCAGTAAGTCTCTTTTGTTTACTTATCTATAATTTTGTGATGAAAACAAGGAATATATATGGTTTTTTTCAGACCAACTATAACTTAATTTATTTAAAAATCACTTAATGTTAAGGAAATGGACCTACCCTGTTCCAATTTTTAAAATGATATTGGATCATAGTCGCGATGAAAAAAATAATCAATAGTCTTTCTAAAGCCACACAAAGCAATGACGGCTAGTTTTAAACACCTACCCGAATTTTCGTATTATGACATGACCTAAAAGGAAATAGGAACAAACATATATAGGGCCACTACCAGAAGACAGGATAAAGTGATGGGAACGGCTATTGTAACCCTTTTTTATTTTTTATTTTTATCAAACCTCCTATTTTGTTTTGATTTTTAAGATTTTTTGTAAAATATAAAAGGATTTTACAAAAACCAACCATTTTGTCCACTAAAAAAAAATCATTTTAAATAATTTTGCAGAAGAATTTTTTTCCAAAATCTATCATTTAAATAGAATTTTTGGTAAAAAATAAAATAAATCCTATAAATGGCTGAAACGTCTACTTAAACGATAGATTTTCAAAAAAAATTTATTTTAAAAAGTTGTTTAAAATGATGTTTTCTAGTAAACAATATGGCCGATTTTCATAAAAACCTTCTATATTTTGCATTAAATCTTAAAAACCTAAAGAATAAGGATAGGGTGATAAAAATGGGAGGTTAGATTAGCCGTTCCCTAAACTGATAAACCCCTCTTGAGGAGGGTTTACTACAATTGAGTGCAGCACAGGGGCACCATTTGGTGGCTTGTGATGTGTGGACCTGACAGGTGCGGCTCAAGTTTCTTTTCCCACAAAGATCTAAAGGCCCATGGAAGCAAGTTGGTACTTTGTGTTGGTGTATTATACCAATAATTCAATCCATAAGCCCTTATAGGAGTTTTGGCTTTGGACAGTACTTAAGTTCCAGAGGTTCAGACCAAAATTGTCCCACACTTACGGGCCCACATTTATCAAAGGGACAGCCCAAGTAAAGCCGAATTCAATAAGGGGCCCATCTAGATGGAGGCATTTTACCAGTGTTACTTGAAATGTAGTGATCCCAGTTGCTCGGTTGGATGTCTAAGGCCATCCAAGCACAAGAAGTGGCTCATATTCCCATGCGAGCCTCTCTATTAGCGCCCTAAGATTTACTTTTCATCTCTTTATTTATTTTATATTTTAAATTTTATAAAAAATATAAAAGATTTTCATAAAAACTGTTACGATGTACTATAGAACATATTATCTATGCCCATATTGTAAAGTCATGTCTTAGAATATTCTCAGCATATTCTTAGAATTTGTCGGTATTATTCCTTAGAATATACCAATATTATTCCTATTGTATACCTATATATAACCCTCTTGTACATGTATCACGTAATCTATTAGAAAACGTCTTTGAACAATTTTATAGAAGAAAGTTTTTCAAAAATCTATCGTTTAAATGGACTAGCTTTGAAAAATTCACTTAAATGATAGATTTTGAAAAAACTTTATTCTATAAAGTTGTTCAGAATAATGTGTTTTAATGGAAAACGCGTCTGATTTTTATAAAAATCTTATATATTTTTCATAAAAGCTTAAAGTGTAAAATAAGTGAGGAATGAAAAGAAAATTTTCGGAAACCAATAGAAGCCATCATTCCCTATTCACCAAGGGTAACCAAGGACCTCATATGGGCTTGAATTTTTTTATGTTTTTCATTTTTCTTTTCCATTTTGAGGCAAACAAGCTAGTGATTTAGCATTTGAAATTGACTAGCGTGGTGTCATCGCTTTTCCACCTTTTTCCCGGCCCTTTTGGATAATTGTTAACCCAGCTGTCATTTGCGTGAACACTTCAAAAATTCAAACATGCATGGAACCCTGGAAGTGCTTTATCACCTAACATGCTCAATTATAATATTGCACTTGAATTTGTACCAGAATTTGGGTGTTCATGATCGATCTATACATCTATGAGAGATTCTTTGAACTCTCTCTCTTTCTCTATCCACAGAAAAATCGAAGAAACAAAAAAAATAAAAATAGGCTCGACCGACGCATATATAGGTAGGGTTGCGTACTTGCATGCGTATGTGCAATGCCAATTTAATTACAACGTGTGTGGCACCTGTAATAAACAACATTATTGTGTGGCGCCCCTTTGTTAATCTCCACAATTAAAAATTAATTGCCCATGCCATAAAGTGCGATTAATCATGCCACTGGAATATTTTAGCATTAATTTTTCTTTATGAATTATTTTAGTTGTGGACATGGGTTTTGCTCGGTTCTCTCAATATATATATATATATATATATATATATATATATATATATAATCCCAGTGCATCTCACCACTTGAGCTTGGCATGATCGATGGATATGTTATGAGATGAAACCACTGATATGATGATCGATGACACCATCGCCATTTAATTATCTTTGCTCGGAAAATGTTCATCAACTTGTTAAGCAGGAATAATTAAGCACGCACGATTAAGCAAGTTGTGTTGAAATCATTAATCCTCATAAAATGGAAATTATGACAACGACTAGCTAGATCGAAGGAAGAATTGTCAAGTTTTTCTACAAGTGGACAGGAACATCTCATTTTTGGGTGGTGACATGAGCATATAGGATTATCAAGTGGCATATTGGTGGCTTGTGATCGAGTGTTTTATGCCAGCTAAAACTTGCTTCTTCCAAAAAGTTCGGGTCCAATCAAAACAACTCCGATGGAAAATTTGTCCATTTAGCATTGCGATGGGGCATGTGGGGATAAATATATGCACAATGCTTCATGACTAAATTGTGACGTTTACTTTGAAAAGAGTAAGCGTGCTAGTTATGCCCATCTAGCTGTTAATCAAATAATTTTGCTAAACCCAAAAACGGTTAAAATCACCGGTCGACTAGTAATGGTGCAAATAATGCTGGTAGTGGGTGTAATATCATTTCACTTTAATAAAATATACCTTTATTCTGACTTTTTTTTTTTTTTTTTTTTGGAGAAAGAAAGTAGATGCTCCTAGATTAAGCATGAAATACATAGAGGATTGTTTTATACAGATTGGAATTAATTAAACACAAGCTTTCGTGTCCATAGATAATAAGTTGCTTTCTATAGTTCTTTGAGTATTTTACCAAAAAAATAAAAAATAAAAAAGAAGGAACATTTATTGTGTAAAATTCACCAACTTAATTTGGGTCAAGTTTGATTTATTATGGGTTCCCAAAAATTGGATTCAAGAAAATTATTAGTAGAACCTAATAATCTGAACATTTTCCATGAGTTTGAGTCTTTGAGAACTTGAAAAGTAATTGGTCATTTGAATAGTGTTTGTTTTCGATCATTATCAATAGTCAATCTTGCTGAAAAACAATATTGTGCCGAAAGCATGACAGAAAATTTAGAAAGCTTAGACTAAATAAATAAGAATTTTAAAATGATCATACATGGGGCCAATGAACGGGAAACAATTCTCGATGCATGATATTAATATAACTTATATAGATACTATACGTTCTTACTTGACCAAGACCGAGCATCAAACCTGCCTTGATTTATACTATTTTACATTCAACTTATTACTCCTTTTAGATTTTGATGCAATTAAACCAGCCATACGGGTATTACATCTCTGCACAATAAAGTCTCGTATTGATGTATAACCACTGGACCCCTACCTTGACTAGAATTAAAAAGTGAAAACCACTCAGTTGAAAAATGCGTTATCATTAGTCTAACATGGCTGATCCGATTCATGTATCAGGACAAGTAAATCTTATTGATGCTTAACTGAGAAAAAAAAAAAAAAAAGGAAACGAGGTGGTGGACATTTAGCCACAGGAGAAAGCCACTTTAACTGATGCTTAGAGGGTTCTTGGATGAAATAATCTAAAGAGAGAGAAAGAGATACTGAGAGATTAGGTAGAAAAGTGGCTTATTAGTTAAAGGGTAGCGTGCAAAACTCTTAATTAGAATGCGTGATTCTCTCAACCACACATACACAAATAGATCGAGCCCACCATATATTAGTGGTTTTTAAGTATTATACTCTAACCCTAGAAGAATATAACAAAGAAAATATTGAAAAAAAAAAAGACCACTTGGAAACAAAGCCACGAGTGTTTCTTGCTTTTGGTCTCAGTTTCCACAAACTCCTGTATGAAAGAAAGGGATCAAATCAAATATTCAACCACATTCCTTTCTCCCCATATTGAATGCCTTCCATGTTCAAAACCAAACACAAAATCCCATTAATTATAAATCTAGCTCTCTCTCTCGAGATAAGGAGTCTACCTTCGTTTGTCTTGTCATCCTTTAACTACGGTCTGAGTCTAACATTGGTTTCTTGTCATTTTCTCTTGTTAAATAAATACACTTTATACCTAATTGATGGATTTTTTAAGACACCCTTTGGATTTTCTTGAAGGGATTGACCCTTTTCTTTTTCATTTTTAAATATTTTTATTGAGTGCATGAACATTGGAAATAGTGAGAAACCAACCTGCATCTATCGTGACACAAAAAGAAGAAGAAGAAGAAGAAGAAGCCCCTTTGTTTTACTTTGAGCAAATAGCGGACAACTTCGACATATATAGGAAAACTAGATTACTTCTATAGCGCACATTAACAACTTAAGTGGGTAATAGGGTTAGCTAGATGACCTTTTATTTATTTATTTATTATTATTATTATTTCTTTTTCCCTGGTCAGGCTTGTCAGTTAGGAAATCTCCCAACCATTTTATTGACCTTTTTTGCTTGACCCATTGTGATGTCGATGACATAAAAATAGGACCACATAATTTGCATCCCAATTCCCATACATTACACTATAGTGAGTGCTGGATACTATTCTGAATTAAACTCTCTCTCTCTCTCTCTCTCTCTCTCGCTATGCGTTAGGGAAAAGGCAGTGATCGATCATTTACCTAAATTTGGGATTTGTTTGATCTTACCTGCCAAACCATTTAGAAAACCAAAAGGAATTCCTGCTGCACAAGCATCTGAAGACTTACGCAATGGTTAATGGTAAGGAAACCGGCCATTAGTCTACATCTTCCTATGCAACTATCTTTCATATATATCACCACATTATTAAAAAACCAATCCCAAGTGCCCTTGCCACAAATCCACCACGTGCTTCTCTCGGTGGACCTCAACAAATACAATTCTCTTTCAACCTCCACTCTATTTATACCCCGTGTTCCTCTCCCACTCTCTCCAAAACTCAGTCTCTCTCGTTTCTCTCTGTCTCATTCTCTCTCACTCTCTCTCTCTCTCTCTCAAAACCAAAGCAACAAAATTTCCCTCTCATAGGAGCAAAAAAACTTCATACTCATGGCTTCTTCTACAACAACTACAGGTTCCAGTAGATGGGTTGGAACCCAAATACCACGACCCTTCACCTCTTCATCACTAGTCGACTTGGGCTTTCCTTCAAAGTCCATCACCCTGAAGAAAAAGCCCAATAAGAGAGCCGACGTCCACTGTGCTCTACATACACCCTCAGTGCTCCATTTCCCAAAACAACCCTACCAACAATCGGTAATCACCAAAGAGGACACCACCGACAGACGCAACACTCGTCAACCTCCACAATGGAACTTACTACAAAGAGCAGCCGCCATGGCCTTGGATACAGTCGAAGGAGCGTTGGTCTCACACGAGCGGCAACACCCACTTCCCAAAACCGCTGACCCACGTGTTCAAATCTCCGGAAACTTTGCTCCCGTGCCAGAAAACCCTGTCCGGCACTGTCTCCCGGTCTCCGGCACAATCCCTGATTCCATTTCCGGCGTTTATTTACGAAACGGCGCAAACCCGTTATTAGAGCCCATCGCCGGCCACCACTTCTTCGACGGAGATGGCATGGTTCATGCAGTATCTATTGATAATGGCTCGGTGAGCTACGCTTGCCGGTTCACCGAAACACAAAGACTGGTCCAGGAGCGAAAGCTCGGCCGGCCGGTCTTCCCCAAGGCCATCGGCGAGCTCCACGGACACTCGGGTATTGCCCGCCTTCTCCTATTCTACACTCGAGGACTATTCGGCCTCGTTGACCACAACCACGGCACTGGTGTCGCCAACGCTGGCTTGATATACTTCAACAACAGACTCCTCGCTATGTCCGAAGATGACCTTCCTTACCAAGTTCGCATCACTCCAACCGGCGACTTAAAGACGATCGGCCGATACAACTTCGATGACCAGCTCCGCTCCACCATGATCGCCCACCCGAAGCTTGACCCAGTATCCGGCGAGCTCTTTTCTCTCAGCTATGACGTCGTCCAGAAGCCATACCTCAAGTACTTTAAATTCTCGCCCGACGGCAAGAAATCACCCGACGTCGAAATTCCACTAGCTTCACCGACCATGATGCATGATTTCGCCATCACCGAGAATTACGTAGTGATCCCAGACCAACAAGTGGTGTTCAAGCTGCAAGAAATGATCACAGGCGGCTCGCCTGTAATCTACGACAAGAACAAGAAGTCTCAATTCGGGATTTTATCAAAAAATGCAGTAAGCGATTCAGATATCATATGGGTAGAGTCACCCGACACTTTCTGCTTTCATCTATGGAACGCGTGGGAGGAGCTAGAATCCAACGAAGTGGTTGTGATCGGGTCATGCATAACGCCGGCCGACTCTATTTTCAACGAATGTGACGAGAGTTTACAGAGCGTACTATCCGAAATTCGGCTCAACTTGAAGACCGGAGAGTCCACGCGCCGCCCGATAGTCCCAGCTTCGGAGCAAGTGAACTTAGAAGTCGGCATGGTGAACCGGAATCGGCTAGGGAGAAAAACTAGATACGCTTATCTCGCTATTGCCGAGCCGTGGCCAAAGGTATCGGGTATCGCCAAAGTTGACCTCTCCACGGGAGAATTACACAAGTACAATTACGGCAACCGACGATTTGGTGGTGAGCCGTTTTTCCTGCCTACTGATCCCAACTCGGAAAGAGAGGATGATGGGTATATTCTTGCCTTCGTGCACGACGAAAATACGTGGAGATCGGAGCTTCAAATCGTAAACGCCATGAGTTTACAGTTAGAAGCCTCGGTTAAACTTCCTTCGAGGGTACCCTACGGGTTTCATGGCACGTTCGTAGACTCGAAGGACTTAATGAATCAGGCATAGACATACATGAAAGTGGTAATGTTAATAAGTTTGTGTGAGATTATAGAGGAGATTTCACCAGAGGGATGCTCAGAGACAAGTCCCCGGATTCTCCAGGACTGTTAAAATTAAACCATTGCAACCTTTTTTTTTTTTTTTTTTTGGTTCGTTTTGAGGAAACAGCTTGTAGCTTTGGCCGTAAGTAGAATTTGAGCTCAGCTGGTTTCTTTTTTTACATTTTCTTCGATCTCTACGTACGTTATTCATTTACTGTGTTTTATTCTCTTATTCCTTCTGTGAAAGAAGATCTCTACTTGTAGATAGTAAAATATTTACAGTGTATAGTGTTTCCCACGCATGTGTTTGTTCTAGAACCCAAGGCTGATAACCCACCACTTTTGTCTGCATGGGCTCTCACATTGCTCCAGTTTTTAACGGGGAATCACAAATTGGTCCAATTATGGGTAAATTGTTACAGTTTTTTTTTTAATCGGCAAAATAAAACTTTATTACTCCCTCCGTCCCTAAAAGATAGGCCAAGTTTGACCAAACACGCAAATTAAGAAAACATAAAAAATGCATTGACTAAATTTTGTTTTCCATAAATACCCTTCCTTTATGAAATGAAATTGAAATGGTAAAGTAATTTTTAACAAAACAAAGGGTATAATAGGAAAGTTAAACAATTTTATGGTTTGACTTTTCAAAATGGCCTATCATTTTGGGACACAAAAAGTTGGGAATTTGGCCTATCTTTTAGGGACGGAGGGAGTAATATATAAAGGAAAGATACAACAACACCAACAAACCCCACCCATAAATCACCAAACAAGACCCCAGAAGATTACAACTAACAAATACATCCCATCAAAAGCATGTTCTAGAAATAAGGAAATAACTCAACAAGATAATGAGAAAAAGACCCTCAAATGGTAAGATTGAAATAGTTACAGTTAATAGTCATTCTTAGTTAACTTTGTTGGTAATTATTTATATTGATGTGTAATTATTTACCCTTATCCAGACCAATGAGTAATTCAAAAAATTTTAGCACAAAACGGGAAATACCCACCAACGGTAAGATTCTATGTGACTAATAGACTATAAAACAAACCCACCAGTTAAACACAGTCAAAAGCCGGTAAACGCGCTATGCTGTGCGATTAAAGAAGATAACAGTGATAGCATCACCCGATAAGACCTAGCTTAAATCACTTGCGGGATTTAATTGGACAGACAACCTTTCCCATTTCGTGGGTCACAATTATAATGTCCTTGAGGCCGAACCTTTGGCCACCACGCCTTAGCCAAAGAAACAAGCCAATTTTGTTTTGGATAAGTTTTACCTACCAAATTAAAGTAGACCATGAATGAGTGCAATTTTATTTTTTATTTTTGTGTGGATCCCATGGGAATGTAATATACCCAGTCCATCCACTCCATGAGTATGTGGTGCTGTTTATTAGAAGAAATAATAGATCCGTCTTGCATAATTAAATGTTTTTCCTCGCTCCAACATAGAAAGAATTGTGACATATATGAGTTAGCTCCTCCAATAAAATTATATTTCACAACAGAGTATGATTAAATTTGTAACAAGTAGTATTATGCATTCCGGTCATGGTGCTAACAAAAGAGTGAATCCCATCCCAAGTGAGAATTGGTATAGTTCGGATGCTCAGAGTGGGGGCAAAAGATATTTTTATTTTTCGAAATCAATTAGGAAATCTTAATTCCTTTTGGATGCTATATACAAGGCTGGTGGTGAGGATTTCTCAACTTGGACAACCATCATACAATGCCTATTTTGGAAAACATTGTCTTGTTTTACTCAATAATAATATCGCAGCAGCCCTGGTTGGTGTGTCGGCTTTTAAGTCTAAATTTCAATCCGATGTGACAACAATATGGAGTGCCCCCTACTTTACTCCTTAATTTACTTTCCAAAGCACGGGAAGAATTATATTCCACAAAACACATGCTCAAAACAGCCAAATTATGTCGGTGAGAAAATTTGAACTACTAAAAATCTTTTCAAATGTCAAGATTATTGAGGGGGAAAAAAAGATTGGAATAAGAAAAGCATTACAAATATGTAATATGTTTTTATTTTTATTTTGCCGGCGAATCAATGCAGGCCATAACTTTGGAAAAGGTGTTTTGTAGGAAACGACAGTGTTCTCAATGTGGGTGGGTGTGTGTGAGTATGAGAGAGAGAGAGAGAGAGAGAGAGAGAGTTCCACTCAACTTGGATCGTAGGTTGTCCAGAAAGAACAAATCGACATAGGACTAATAAAAAAGCCATCATTTCTTTTCTTCGGTTTTTCTAGCTTAATTGGTTGAAATGGATTCCTTAGGAATACAATTTCACCCGTGCCACTGGAAATATATATATATATTTTTTTTTCCTCCATAAGACCCATGCTACAAAAACCACTCCCAAGCCCCAATGTCTCTCCTTACAAAAGATTTCCAATAATTACCATCACATATACTTTAAATTTTTAGTATCTTGATCTACAACTCGAGATCAATAACCATCTTCACATATCTCTAGTTAATTAGAGAGATAAATTAAAAGATTGCATGTCAATGGCGCAACCTAGGAAAATACTAGATTAAGAAGGTTCTTTTCATCTTTTCATTTTATTTATTTATTTATTGATATGGGAGTGGTCTCTGATGGGGTTGCGTTGCAAGCTTTTCTTTTTTAAGAAATTCACGTTTGGTTACCAAAAAAAAATAAAAATAGAAAGATGAGAAACATATGCTATATTTGTCCATTATAAGGTGTATATATTCCTCCAGCCTATTTTCATTCTACACAACATTTCATTATTATTGCTAATCTTAATGGCTTTACACACTTAAATTTTTAATTTTGGACGTTTGAACTCTCTGAAACTTAAAGCTACAAAGTGGTGGGGTATCCTAAGGCTTCCCAATGACTTAGATGAAGAGGTGCCAAATTTTGCCTTACAAATCTTACTCTACTGAAAGAATAGGGAGATAAAATTATGGGACCCATTAATATAGTTAAACCCTAAAAATTGAAACAAAACTAAATTCATATAATAGGGAAAATTTAATTTGTAGGGCAAAATGTAGGGCTAACTAACATTTCCCTCTAGTTATATGGTAATTAACAAAGAAAAAGGAAGAATAAGCCAAGTTTAGGAATAATCAAAGTTGTAATTATTGATCTCACAATTCACCACGGATTTAATTAAATTTTATGTTTTTTATTAGTACACATTTTCCCTACTCGGTCTACCAACAAAGACTGCCAGTACTTTGTGCAAAAGTCTCTTGCCACCGACCATTAGGACTGCATTCCCACATCAAAAACATGAACCGACATATGCTTCTTTCTCTGTCTCAGCTTTATTTTCTTGGGAAATTAAGAAAAGTTGGAGCCATACATGATGAGCAGCCTAAAATCAAAAGCTTTTTGTTTTGTATATACTTGGTTGTTGGGCTAGGGCATCATATATATGTAGCCAAATTATATTGATTACCATTCGCACGAGTAGCAGCTGAATGCAGAAGATATATAATGTCGGTTCATTTGTGGCTATGGATAAAATTAATTGACTCTTATATGTGCAGCTCCGAGGGTGTGACAAGTCAAGGATTATGAGGAGGGAAGATGAAAATGGAATCTAAACTTCAGTCTAATAAAATTTCTTTCATTGATCGATTTTCATTAGGTTCTGTTTGTAATTGGATGTAGGGCTATGGCATCATATGGTCATTATATTATATAATTAGGGTTTCAGTGGCAGATAGTTGGCCGGCTATTAATTGCTATCCCACTGCTAAATAACTTTTATTTTTTATTCTTCCTCTTATTCTCCTTTTTGAAATTTCATATTGCTTCACTGTTATAGTTGGTATATATTTTATTTTAGTAGCATTTGTAGTTATTCTAGATTTGTTATCAATCCAACGTACTACACCTTAATGTTTAATTTTCTCAAGTCCACCCACCTAAAAAAATAACTGATATATCAAATTGACACTAACATTTCCTATGACTAGTACACTGACCGATCGATGATCCAAATTAAGTTAATTAATTTCTTGTTGGGTGATTATTTGGAGGGGTTTGTGTTTTTCTGTTTTGGGGGGATTCTATTTGCTTCGTGTATCTAATTCTTCTCTTCATAACAAAATTTTTCTTTTGCTGATAAAATAAAAAAATTAAAAAAAAAAATTCTTGTGCATGATATTTTCATCTTGATCATCATGCGTTCCATGTGCCAACTGCTAGCTAACAACAACAATAACCAACGTCTCGATTCCAAAACAATTGATTAATCCTTATATACTAATTCCTTTCTTCATGATTGGTAACCCCACTTTAATTAAATGGGGTCGACGACCTAAACAAACATTTGAGTGCTAAAGGTACATGTGATTTCTCTGGCCTCGTGGATCACAACAACATTGGTTATTTTAAACATAATTCCATTGATTATGGGTAATGCACTTGATCGGTTATATTAATTAAAATACAAATCAAAGCCTTATCTGGGGTGCTTGTAAACCAAAATTTACTAACCCTCAAAACATATATACTACTCAAAACCCTAATTCATATTTCATAGGTGTACATAGCTAGGCATACGATTCAAATCACGAGCCATTATTGCATCCAAGTGTCGTTTTACAAAGTAGTACATTTGTCCCCATATGATGAAGCCACTTGGTGCTTTGTCGCTTTCGAGCCAAACAGATGGGATGTGATAATGCCTATATGGCCAATGAAGTGCAATTTCTTTCACAAGTGGATTGCAACACTTTCTAGTCCTGAGCTTTCCATTCATACGACAAGGAGAACCCATAGTACTAAGCATCACAAAGAAAAGATTGGCCAAGCTAAGAACCACTTGGAAGCATATTTTTTTCAATCCTGCTACCATAAGTTCTGCAAGTTGCCTCACTAGGCTTGGGGTGCTGCCAGGAAAAACCAATCTGTCATGGCAAGATGGTCCCATTTGCCTAGTCTTGAAGAGGGTCTTTGGAACGATCATTATAGACTTTGTCACTCTGATAGTGCACAACAAATTGGAAAACAGCTTGCATGAAAGAACATTGAGATGCCTTGGACGGAAGTAAAATCAGCGTTAGGTTAAAATTCTTCTACGACAAGGAGATCGAAAAATGGGATTGGAGGAAGTTATTTTTGTCAAATTGAAATCATGTTTGGCACTTTGGAACAATATGATACATGTTTCTAAAGTGAATGGTTTCTACAAAGAATAGAATATTTGTGTTATGCGTTCTTCTATTTAGAACAAACCAAGATTTTTCCTTGCTAACATGTTATGTTTGCCCATGAACCATATATGTGTTCGGCTTGTGCTATAATAAGAAAAGACTATTGGAAGCAGCATAATAAACAAAATATGACTTTTCCTAGGTTGCAACTGGCAAACAAGAAATGGGTTTTCGTTAGATTTTTTATTTTGCCATTAGGTTGATCCTAGGTAATCAAAATCCAGCCAAAGCATAAAGCAATTGGGGTGCAATTTAGGCTAAAAAACAAACTGATTATTATTTGATTCCATTTAGGCTCAAAAGGAAATGGTACGAGTAATATTTCTTGCAATGACAAACCGTCCACCCTCAGAATAGGTGAACATGTGACATATCCGACATGTGAGCCCACAATCTCCAACTTGTTTGTTTGACCCAAAAAAATAAAAATAAAAATTTGTACTTGGAATATTAGTAACTAGTAAAATATATACTTCTACTGCATGCTCTATTTCCGAATTGAAGTGATCGCCTCATTTCTTAAATTTACCACGGTGACCAAATTAATACCAATGTATATAAGAATTTAAGGTTTGAGGTTGGGATGGCCGGGCCTGTATAGAGTAGGTCACAAATTTATTGATTCCTAGGCTTAGGTTGGGTTGAATTAGTACATATAAACTGCAGACCTTGCAGCCTATTAGGTACTCGCTAACTACCTCCTCCTTTTAGGAAGTTTTAAGTTCTTTATAGTGTTTTTGAAATTAATGCGCTTGAGTATAAGCTAATTTTTCAATATGGAGTATGCCAATAATTTTAAAAGAGATCCATTAGTATATTCTCAAGTATATACCAATCAATGCATAATGATGACGTTTTAACCCCATGCTTATGTGCTAAAATTTTTCACAAATAGAAGTAGGCACCCAACTTTCTCAGAGTGCATGCTGATTGATCGAGCCTGAAATCTCTGTTCTAGAGAAAATCCCTTGACATTACTGCCCTCATTAATTAATATAATTCGATATTGAAAACAAAAATAAGTAAATTATATGCTTCTAGCTCAAACCCAATATTTTTTCTCTGTGGCTGTCATGACTACCTTATCATTGATGATTATTAAATCCCTCCTTCGACGAGTAAGATTCTTACCTCATTGAATTGCTCTTCCATAGTTGGGCACGAACAAGTTTTCCCACGTATTGATCATTAGCTCGATCAAATTAATACAAAATAGATATAAACTAGTTTCATAAAACTAAAGTAATGATTAAAATAAAAAGTGCACTAAGGTAGTTAGTTGAGCTTCATGCTTACATTGTCAGAAAAAACCAAACTAAGCATGTATTTTCTTCGTATAGCAGACACATGGATGAATTCAAGATTCGATTTGTTCGAACTGGATCCAATGGCAGGCATGGAATAAGGCATCGGTGTCACATTATCCAATCCTTTTATAATCAATAAAAAAAAAAATCAAAACATATATATATATATATATATATATATATATATATATATATATATATATATATCGCACTTAATGTTGTTTTCAGAGTCATCCATATATATATATATATATATATATTTATCTCACTTAATGTTGTTTTCAGAGTCATCCATGAAATTGGGTAGACTAAAGCTCCAAATATTTATTAAACACATAAATAAAAAATGTAAATGGAGGATATGTTGTAAGTTGATGATTATATATATATATATATATATAGAGAGAGAGAGAGAGAGAGAGAGAGAGAGAGAGAGAGAGAGAGAGAGAGGAAAAAGTTGATACAAGAGACTTGTTAACGGAAACTGACAATATGAACAGAAGTACAGTTTATTAGGATTCCTAACCTTCACTTGCCCCACATTAGAGGGGTAAGATATTTTTGAAAAGAGCTCTTAAATTAAGCTTTCTTTTTTGTGGCTTTTAGTAGACAGCCATCCAAATGGTGACAACCCAAATGGCACCTACAAGTCATCAACGGTGTAGATAATACAGAAGTGTATCTAAGAGAATCCGTTCGTACCCATGATAATAGGGATGTCATTGTCGAATTTTATTTATTTATTTATTTTTATAAATATAGTGTGTATATAGGATGATGATCAGGTAAACACGTGTTGATATAAGTTATATCAAAACCTGCATTGAGAGTTGTACTTTGTGCATTAGTGAGATGTGAGGGGAATTGAATTAATGCAAAGGGTACAATCCCGAATGCATAGTGCTGATGTAACTTATATCAGCACGTGCTGATGGGATCACCTCTGGTGTATATATATGTTGTGAAAAAATAGTAATATATACTAAGGGTGGTGTTTGCAATTGCAAATCCCAATCATTTTTTTATTTTTATTTTGGCAAAGTATGGGATAGTTTTAACTTTTAAGGTTCCTACAAGTTATGTCATTTTTTTAGCAACTCCATTCTCAATGACTCCATTTTGTTTTGTAATGAATCCATTCTCAGTGACCAATTCAAAAGTGAAAAATTGAGTTGGCAAACCAATTAAGCAAATGGCCAATCACCTTACCCATTTTGATGTCAAGAACTATGGCTAACATTCCAATGGAAAGTTGAAGAAAGAGGTGCCATCAGCCATCTTTTTCATCTTTCATTTCCCGATGGTCCTTGACAGCGTCTCCGACTGGTCTGATATTGGACCGCAGCCAAAAAACCGAGATATGACTGTCACTATAATCCAAAGGGGTAGTACCTTTGGCCACCCTCCCACAAGGGCAATTCATGGCATCATCTTCACCTTGAATGCTGCAATCGTACGATCGAACTGTTTTTGTTTTGATCAATCGGGGACCTCTAAAGAAGATGCTTTAGCATTTTGTTTAAGGTAAAGATAAAAATGTTGCTTTCATAGATGATGTTATCCATTTTTTTTTTAATTTTTGGGATCCCATTTAATTAATAACATCGATCATGGATACTAGCTAGATAAATGCGATATTGATGGTTTAACGAATGGCTGCCTGATATTTATCGTATTTTTTAATAAATAAATTTAGAATTTGGATTATCTTTTCGCTCTAACAAACTAAATTATGTGATTTTTTGGCTTTTTTTATTTTTATTTTTTTTACAATAATGCATGACTGTTTACATCAAAGATGATTAAAGCAATTTTTCAAAGAAAATTTTAAAAGACATAATTAATTATAACCAAATAATTAATCGCGGGACTCAAGGATTTGTATATAATCAATCTCATGTGGCTTTTTGATTACAGATCCGATCTCAAACTAATACGGAACTTTAATCTTACTTTATTTGACGGTTTTTTTTTCAGTTGGGGGAGGGGGGGAGGGAAGGGGACTAGTCAATAGATTTGGGATCGATATTAGAGACACAAATATGATAGTAACAACAATTTGAATTATTTAATGGGTGCAGAAGCAATAAAATTATAGTAATAAATTTTAAAAAAGGATAATACTAAATGGTAAGCAATATAAGGGGCCCACGCTTTTTAATAGAGAAACGGCCACTTTATGGTCTCTCCTGCAGAGGACTTGTATGAGAGAGAGAGAGAGAGAGAGGGAGGGGTCTTATGGAGGGGGTGGGTGTATATGAGAGTGAACCTGTGGGGTTGGTGATGCGATGAAGATTTCGTGGTTGAAATTAAGGGAGTAGAAAGCGGCCACGTGGGTGGGGGTGGTGGGTTTATGGGTTGGGGGTGGGGTGTGGCCCACACCGTGTAGGGGTGTTTGACCCTTGAAGAGACAAAGAGCTAGACAGGTAAACTGTAAACAAGGAGCACCATCAGAGTGGGGTCACATCTGCTTTATCACAATCTGCTTCTCTCTTTATTTCCATGAAGCCATCCAAGAGTACGTTCCACCTCTCTCTCTCTCTCTCTCTCTCTCTTTCTTTGTTATCTACACGACTACACTCCACCAAACAGGACACAGCAAGCTTCTTCATCTACGATCAGATTTGGATCTCTACGGCAGATGATCCCCTGAGATCTCATTTTTTGATCAAACTTCATAACCGAAGGTCCACTTCTTCGTCTACGTTTAGATCTGGGGTCTGGGGCAGTAGATTGCGATCTGCTGTGCATATGTGAAGGTGCAACATCGCCGCCGCAATGGGTCTGCTCACAGGTTGGTTTGACAGGGATATGGTCTTCTACTTCTTCCTCCTTTCCCCTTCAATTAAGGCATATGATAAATCCAATTAATAGCTAGTCTCAAGAGAGTGTTAGAACTCCCAAAAAACAAAATCCTCCAATTGAAGACCTTTTTATTCAAAAATCTACTTCATCCACTAATTGATCCTTACTATTAGGATCCATTCTCTCTCAAGCACGCTCTTTTTTAATTCTTTTATTTATTTTTTTTCCTTTTTTTTTTATAAGCAATTAAAGGTATTTTAGATTAGTTTGAGTTAATCCGAACTAATCCTTTACAGGTGGGATAACTAATACTAAATAAATGGGAAGAGTCAAAACAATGATCTCTAAATAGTACAAGGGTCATTATCCCCCTTTATAGATAAATAGACTACACATTGATGGCCATATCCCAATTTCAAGCGAGCTAAGTCTGCTGCCGCCTGCCTGCCTGACCTCTATCAATTGAGAAGAACTTCTATATAACTGAGACATGGCCACGGGTGTCACGGGCCAATCAAAAGCAAACAAATTGATAATTCCATTTTATTTGCTTTTGATTGGCCCATGACATCACGTGACTTCTTTGTTTGCTTTTGAGTGGGCCGTAACATCACATGGCCATGTTACAGTCACATGGAAGTTTTTGCCCTCATCAATTTCTTCCAGTGTCAATCAATCCCAGATTCCCAAGTTGGTTGTTCTTCCATAAAAATAATAATAATAAATAAATCAATGGTAAATTACATTTAGTCTCCCTCTAATATATGATAATTATGGATACACCCCTTTTTTATTTATGAAATTATATTGCCACCTCCTCTTATGATGATTAGCTTAACAACATTAACAAAATAGGTAAAATGACATAAATGCCCATAAATTTAAGCAATGGAGACAATGTATTGGAGGGAGCCTGACGGGAGATCAACAACGTTCCATGAGGTAGTTTTGTGCTTGAAAATTAATTTTTGTCAAATATTTTGCAAATTAATTCACTTTTTTTTTTTTTTTTTTTGCTAAGTAATCATCCATTCTTCCTACAGAAGAATTGTATGACATAAAGTAAGGTTTAAGAGCAGAAAATAAATAAATTGAGTATAAAAAAAAAAGATTACAAAATAGAAGTGTAGAACAAGACATGCTAATCCTAGATATCAATATTGCCCCGCAAATTACACATGAAAATAATAGATAAAAATAAAATGAATGTACCATCAACAATGTGTTGGTGGACCTATTACTTCTCCTCTCCTTCTTCTTTGTCTTCGCCTAAATTGCCCCAATCTCATCATAATTTTATGGTTAAATCGTTTGTTTGTTTGTTTGTTTGTTTGTTTGTTTGTTTTTTTTTTTTTTTTTTCCTTAAAAAAAATGTACTTGATGATGTGTTTTTTGGAACAAAGCAAAATTGTAATATTCTCCATTAAAACACAAGAATAAATAAAAACTATTTTTTTGAAAAAGGAAGTGTGGTGTTTAGTTTGTTTGGGAAGATAAAAGAAAGGAGAGGAAAGTGAGACTATCAATAAGAATATAAGGGTAATTTTGGCATTTTCAAAAAATTTAAGTGTGACATCAAGAGAATTGGCTGTTATGATGAGGGGTGTGTTTGTAATTTACTTACTAAAGTAAGAGATTGTAGTGTAATTTCAAAAAAGATAGGGGATGCATCTATAATTGTCAGAAATTCAGAGGGGTGTAAATTTAATTTACCCAAAAATAAAAAATAAAAACCAATCACAAGTGCCCTTCCACAAAACTACCACGTGCTCCTCTTTAAGGTGTCTGAGGTGGACCTCCATAAATACATTCTCTTTCAAACCCCACACTCTATTTATACCCCGTTTTCCTCTCCCACTTTCTCCAAAACTCAGCCCCTCTCCTTCTCTCTCCATCTCATTCGCTCCGTCTTTCTCCCCAAAAACCAAATCAACAAAATTTCTCTCATAGGAAGCAAAAAAAAGCTTCATACTCATGGCTTCTTCTACAACAACTACAAGTTCCAGTAGATGGGCTGGAACCCAAATACCACGACCCCTCACCTCTTCGTCACTAGTCGACTTGGGCTTTCCTTCAAAGTCCTATCAACCTGAAGAAAAAACTCAATAAAAGAGCCAACATCCACTGTGCTCTGCACACTCCCTCAGTGCTTCATTTCCCAAAACAACCCTACCAACAACCAGTATTCACCAAGGACACCACCGATAGACCCAATACTCATCAATCTCCACACTGGAACTTACTTACAAGAGTAGCAGCCATGGCCTTGGATACAGTCGAAGGCGTGTTGGTCTCACGCGAACGCCAACACCCACTTCCCAAAACCTCTGACCCACGTGTTCAAATCTCCGGGAACTTCGCTCCAGTGCCGGAAAACCCCGTTCGGCACTCTCTCCCGATCTCCGGCACAATCCCTGATTCCATTTCCGGCGTATACTTACGGAACGGCGCGAACCCATTATTCGAGCCCATCGCCGGCCACCACTTCTTCGACGGAGATGGCATGGTTCATGCAGTATCTATTGATAATGGTTCGGCGAGCTACGCTTGCCGGTTCACCGAAACACAAAGACTCGTCCAGGAGCGAGAGCTCGGACGATCGATCTTCCCCAAGGCCATCGGCGAGCTCCACGGACACTCAGGTATTGCCCGCCTTCTCCTTTTCTACGCTCGAGGACTATTCGGCCTCGTCGACCACAACCACGGCACTGGCGTCGCCAATGCCGGCTTGATATACTTCAACCACCGACTCCTCGCCATGTCCGAGGACGACCTTCCTTACCAAGTTCGCATCACTTCCACCGGCGACTTAAAGACGGTCGGCCGATACAACTTCGATGACCAGCTCCACACTGCCATGATCGCCCACCCAAAGCTCGACCCGGTATCCGGCGAGCTCTTCGCACTCAGCTACGACGTCGTCCAAAAGCCATACCTCAAGTACTTTAAATTCTCGCCCGACGGCAAAAAATCACCCGATGTCGAAATTCCACTACCTTCACCGACTATGATGCATGATTTCGCCATCACCGAGAATTACGTAGTGATCCCAGACCAACAAATGGTGTTCAAGCTGCAAGAAATGATCACAGGCGGCTCGCCTGTAATCTACGACAAGAACAAGAAGTCTCGATTCGGGATTTTATCGAAAAATGCAGTAAGTGATTCAGATATCATATGGGTAGAGTCACCTGACACTTTCTGCTTTCATCTATGGAACGCGTGGGAGGAGTCGGAATCTAACGAAGTGGTCGTGATAGGGTCATGCATGACGCCGGCCGACTCCATTTTCAACGAATGCGACGAGAGTTTACAGAGCGTACTATCCGAAATTCGGCTCAACTTGAGGACCGGTGAGTCCACGCGCCGCCCAATACTTCCAGCTTCGGAACAAGTGAACTTAGAAGCCGGCATGGTGAACCGGAACCGGCTAGGGAGAAAAACCAGATACGCTTATCTCGCCATTGCCGAGCCGTGGCCGAAGGTGTCGGGTTTCGCCAAGGTCAACCTCTCCACGGGAGAATTGCACGAGTACAATTACGGCAACCAGCGATTTGGTGGTGAGCCGTTTTTCCTACCTAAGGATCTCAATTCGGAAAGAGAGGATGATGGGTATATTCTTGCCTTCATACACGACGAAAAGACGTGGAAATCGGAGCTTCATATCATAAATGCCATGAGTTTACAACTAGAGGCCTCGGTTAAACTTCCTTCGAGGGTACCCTACGGGTTTCATGGCACGTTCGTAGACTCAAAGGACTTAGCGAATCAAGCATAGACATGCATGAAAGTGGTATTGTTAGTAAGTTTGTGTAAGACTATAGAGAGATTTTACCAGAGGGATGCTTTGAGACAAGTCCCCGGATTCTCCAGGATTGTTAAAATCATTACAATTTTTTTTTCTTTTTTTTTTTGGGGGGGGGGGGGGGGGGGGTTTCGTTTTGAGGAAACAGCTTGCAGCTTTAGCTTGTAGGATTTGAGCTCAGCTGGTTTCTGTTTTACATTTTGTTCGATCTCTATGTTATTCATTTACTGTGTTTTAATCTCTTATTTCTTCTATGAAATAAGGAGATTTCTACTAGCAGATAGTAAAATATTTACAGCATGTAGTGTTTTCCATGCGCGATTGAGAATAATAATTTTAAGGGGAAATTGGCGAATAGTCCAATTTTTTGGTAAAATATTAGCAATTAATTAAATATGAGTTTTTCTAAGTCAATGAAACTAAACTTATTTATCAATTAATCACACATTTTTTGAAAATCTCTAGTTTGCTCTTATTATTACTAAGGGCACTCATTTTTTTCTGTTATGAAGGACATCCTATGTAATCAATTTAACTTTATAGTATTATAATTTTTAAAAACTTATAATTTACAATATACGAATCTATTTTTTTTTAAAAATTATATTTTTGGAACCTACTCGTCGATTTCTTCAAAAAAATATCTATATTGATTAGGTAATTATTAAAAAAATTTAAAATTCGTAAAATTTTACCACTTAATACATTTTAACGTAATACTCATAAAACTGTAAAATTTTATTATTTTCTGAAGTAGTAAAATTTTATTACTTTAGTATTAAATTTCATAGTGAAGTAATAAAATTTTACTACTTTATGAAACAAATTTTACAACGAAGTAGTAAAATTTTACAAAGTAATAAAATTTTACTATTTCGAGAGTTGGGATTTGTAATAGTTTAGGATTTGGTGATGTACTTAATGATGGTGTTTCTTCACTTAGGCAATGTAAGTTCGTGACAACTTCTTGTAAAGTTGGGATTGTTCCCAGCATATTTCCTTATGACAAAAACTATATGAACCCAACTGAAAATAACTAGGATATAGGATTGGAAGAAAAACATGAGAATGGTGGTAAATTTTTTTTTGTTTTTTATCTAGAAAAAAGTTTATATTATTAATGAAGATATAAGTAGCATACAAAGAGAATCCCCAAGGGTCCCAACGGCAAAACAGAGACAAAACAGAAAATAAGACTTAACACCTAACCCCAAAAAACAATAAACCCAAAGACTATACAAACAGTAGTGAACTAAAGATGAGTTGAGAATTGTGGTAATAAAAGTTTTAAATACGAGTTGCAGCCAACAAAAGTTCCTAGTTATGGGGAATGCGATCATCGGTGACAATGATTATTTCTAGTGACAGAAAAAATCATTGAAGTCTAAGCTCGCTGGTGAGGTTCATATCTGGAAGAGAGAAAGAGCAGGAGAGCGAGAAGATAGAAAGTGAGAGAGACAGGGAAGTAGGGAAGCTAGATCTGGTGAGTTTCAAATATGGTTTCTTCATATCTAGTGTTTGTCTTCAAATCTAGTTCGAAGGAGCTTGACATTGACGAATTTCATAGCCAGTTGTCGTCGCCAGAGGTCAAACATCGATAAAATCAGCCACCACTGGAGTAGTTGTTTGGATTAAGGTTTGAGAAGAGAGAAATGGTGATGGGGTGGTTTCGGGGTAGAGGATGGAAAATGGTAAGTGAAGAGAGGGATAAATAAATAACTTAATAAGAATAAGGGTATTTTGGTAAACTATAAGTCAAATGGACTAAGTGAGTTGAAAAAAGAATTAGGTGATTATTTGCTAAATAAGTTATATTTGATGGACTGATGGCCAAATCCCCCTAATTTTAATTGGTAAGTTAGGTGAAATGGTGAATGAGTGACGAAGACTTGAAGATGTGTAAGCCACATTTTTTACAGAAATGTTGGGTAGTCCATATGATTGCCCTAGAACACAAGGGTGATAACCCACCTCGTGCCTGCAAGGGCTATCTCACATTGCTGCAGTTTATTAATGCTTATGCTAGAGGGATTGTGTACATACCCCTTAACTATGTATGCCTAACTTATCATTAATGCAATTCCGCTTTTATGTTTAATCAAATCAATTTTATTTTGGTTACCTACCAAATAAAAGTAGACCATGAATGAGTGCATCTTTTAAACCCTTTTTTTTTTTTTTTTTTTTTTTTTTGGAGGTGGTTCCTTTTTGGCTAATGTTAAATGTTTTCTTGCAAAATGCCTTTTTATTGGTACTGCCATTTTGACAAGCTACATTGAATATTGGGATTATGTGGATCCCATGGGAATGTAATACCCACTCCATGTGTATGTGGTGCTGTTAATTAGAAGAAATAATAGATCCATGTTGCATAATTAAATGTTTTTCTTCACTCCGACATGGTGCAGCTTTATTAAAATGGGAAGAATTGTGACATATGTAAGTTGGTTCCTCCAATAAAATTATATTTCATAACAAAGTATGATTAATTTTGTGACAAGTAATACTATGCATTCCAGGTCAATTCTTTAAAAACCATTTTAATTGTCTCAATGTTCGGACACAGGCTTAGGATCGGGATCAGTATATACCCACACAATTGACATAACATAAGCGCGAATGCCATCCCAACTAATCGAGAATTGATATGGTTCGTGCTTAGGGTTGGGGCACAAGAAATATTTTTATTTCTCGAAATCAATGAGGAAATCCTAATTCTTTTTAGATGCTACTTACAAGGCTGGTGGTGAGGGTTTCTCAACTTGAATCGACAACCACCTTACAATGCCTATTTTGGAAAAACTTGTCTTGTTTTACTTAATAATTCATTGGGTTAGTAGCAACTTGTGGCTGTATATCGCAGCAGCCCTGGCTGATATGCCGGCTTTTGAGTCCAAATTTCAATCCGATGTGACAAGATTTGGAGTGCCCCCTACTTTACTCCTCAATTTACTTTCCAAGCACAAAACACTTACTAAAAACAGCCAAATTACGTCGGTGAGAAAATTTGAACAAATAAAAAACTTTTTCAAACGTCAAGATTATTGAAAAAAAAAAAAAAGAAAAAAGAAAAAAAAGGCGCCAGTGACCTATGAATATGAAAAGTGACGATAGTGACATTCTACGGTTTCTTTCATATTCTAAACAAATATGTATTATGTTTTTATTTTTATTTTGCCGGCAAATCAATACAGGCCATAACTTTGGAAAAAGGCGTTTTGTAGGAAACGACAGTTACACGTGTAGGTTCTCAATGTGGGTGTGTGCGTGTGAGTATGATCTACAACTCGAGATAACCATCTTCATTCAATAACCATCTTCACATATCTCTAGTTAACTAGAGAGATGAATTAAAAGATTGCACCTCAATGGCGCAAGCTAGGAAAATACTAGATTAAGAAGGTTCTTTTCTTCTTTTATTTATTTATTTTTAGGTTAAGGGTGACTAGGGTTGGTATGAGAGTGGTCTCGATCTGATGGCATGGGGTTGCGTTGCAAGCTTTTCTTTTTTAAGAAATTCACTTTTGCTTACCCCAAAAAAAAAAAAAGAAATATATCTATATATATATATATGAGAAATATATGCTATATTTGTCCATTATACGGTAGTATATATTCCTCCAGCCTATTTTCATTCTACACTAACATTTCATTATTATTGCTAATCTTAATGGCTTTACACACTTAAATTTTTAATTTTGGACGTTTGAACTCTCTGAAAATTAAAGCTATGAAGTGGTGGACTATCCTAAGGCTTCCCAATGACTCGGATGAAGAGGTTGCATTTTTGGGTTTTGGTTTGTTTCTAATTAACGGAAATGCTAGTTCGCGGCGCCTCATATTTTGCCTTACAAATTTTGCTCTACTAAGAGAATAGGGGATAAAGTTATGGGACTCACTAATATGGTTAAACCCTAAAAATTAAAACAAAACTAAATCCATATAATATGGCAAGATTTGTAGGGTAAAATGTGGGGCTAACTAGCATTTCCCTCTAATTATATGGAATTAACAAAGAAAAAGGAAGAATATGTGCAGCTCTAATTATATGTGCTACACTAACTTATTGCCTCGGAGTAAAAAATGTCCAGTGGCATCTGTTGCTGCGCATGTGAGTATGTGAGGTGATTTATACATGGAACATGTGCATGCCAGAGGTAAATTGCAAACAAACAGCCTAGTAATAGCCGGTGCTTATTTCTTTGCTGCAAGCTAGCATATTAGGGGTATCAAGGCTAGGGTTTGGTTAAACTAAACCAAGTGCATGAACACTTGTGAAAAAATAATGCTTTCTGATAGCAAGCATTCTTTTCAATAGATGTTTTCGTGTCCCATAGTCCAATATAGCAATGCTTTTCAGACATGATTGCTTTTCTATTGCTGTCTAAAATGTGCATAAAATCTACTCATGTGGGAGATAGGTGGAATCAAATCGGATTGTGGGAAGAGTTGGTGGGAGTACCTTTTATAGGTGATGATGCATGTTCTTTTGTCCAAAGCCTTAAATCCTCTATTCATATCTAATTATTTGTTTGTTTTGTATTTTTAACTTATTTATTTCTTGTTTGTGGCTGAAAACCAAACACAGATATTCGATTATAGGCATAAATTAAACATGCATATTTAATCCTTATAAGTAAAGGCCAAAAGGTGGAGCATCGATTCAGACTAGGCACTGTCTGCCCACCATGTAAAATGTGGCTGCCCAGTGCCTACAACTTGACTTCTTGGAATATTTCAGGATCATTTGTGATTCAGTTGGTAAACTACAAGAAGGAAAAAAAAAAAAAGAAAAAAATTATGGGTTAAAGTATGTTACAAACTTTTGAACCATTCCATAGTGAAATTATATGTTTGTGATTAAAAATAAATAAAAAATAAACAAAAAAAGCCATATGCTTATATTCTACTTCTGTCTATTAGGTATATTAAGTGGATCACATGAAATAATAGTTGTGAATGTTGGGTACCTTGTAGGAAAGGCATGCAGTGAGGTCCAAATCATTTGGGGAGGCGCCGTATCGCTGAGGCTGATGTTGATCCATGTGACCAAATGGAGGAGGACACCTGGCTGGTCGAAAAGGACCCCTTAATTCACTCATGATTTCTAGGCACTCTCCAAGGGGACCATGTACCCATGATAAGTTGTTCTAAGGGGACCATGATTCTCTTATATATATGGAGCTATGGCGCGAAAGCGACCTTACCGGTATTTATTTATTTTTATTTTATTTTATTTATTTTTTTCCTAGCCAGCACGATTCAAATTGTCAGTTCTCTCAGTATATATATAACGTATGTCCCTAGGATTGGATATTGTATGGGGAAGGGCCCTTGTGGGTCACTATGGAATTTGTTCTTGCAGGAGTAAGTGTTGGAGCATTCAAATTGTAAAATTGGTAGCATTATCATGAGAAAGTTCTCTTGTAACTGATACCTGACTAAACCAATTTTGTTCTTTTTTGATCTGGCCTTCATCGGACAACCTTAAATTTGATGGAGAATTATTTGGAAAATATGTCAATGAAGAATACTTGGCATTTTATTTTCTAAACTTTAAAAGAAAAAAAATGTTTACATCAATATCAGAAAGCAAATGGAAATTAGAATGTTGCATGTGACATGTTGGGGTTGGAATAGGGGACACGGTTTGCATAACCGTGGCTTTTGCAAGATTTCAATTAAGTTTGTTTGTTTCATATATTGTTTATTCGTTTGTTTTTATTTTTATTTTTATTTGTCTTTTGTTGTTTATTTTTTGTTCCTTGTATTATTATTTTTCCCCTTCACTTTCTTCCAAAACTAAGCAATATAGTGGAGACCATGGTTGTAGTTGAAATGGGATCATTTGAGGATGAAAGAGGAGGGAGAGCATTGTGCTGAAGTTGATATTAAATTTCAGTCGTGGCATGTTTGGCTGTCTCACATAAACTTGAATTGCTCCATTGAATGGTGTCTGTCTTAGTGCGTTTTTTTTTTTTTTTTTTTTTTTTTTACCTTACTGAGTCCATCACTGCCATTTGACCATTATTGAAAATGGGAGCCATGTTCGATCTTGGCAAACTCTCAAAAATTGAAACTGTGCCATTTCAGGAAATTAGATTATGTGTGTTATAAATTCTGGTAGTTGTCATGGCTCCTTTCTCTATTTAATAATTAATAGTCCCATGCTAGATTGGACTTTAACCTTCAAATTATGAGTAACACAATATTGTAGCTAGCTAGTTTTATCTTCTTAAATGGAAAAGTAAGAGACAAAGTGTCCGGCACCAATGGCCAAGTGAACGCACGACTCATGTATAGGCAGATAGTATGCATGAAGTCCTTATGTGAGCGGATGGAGAGATATTAATTGAAATTAATGATTAAAAAAAATGAGGAAAAATATTTTGAAAATAATCATTTATGTAATTTTGTTCATCTATACAATATTTCAATCATCATATTTTATTTAATTGTTTAAAATATAATCAATTTCATCTTTTTAGGTTGTTTTATTCATTATTCTTTTAATATAAAGGTATACTCTTTTTTTAATTAAGTCATAATTCAAATAAGAAAAAGGAGCAGCCAAGATTAATTTGGGCTAGCTAGTGCTCAATCATGCTAGCTAATTGAATGTGTTGGTCTAAGAAATGGCTTAAAGCAAAGACAAAAAAAGGTGTCAAGGGTATCCATATATCCATATAAACGATTCAGAGATTGCCATTAATTTGTGTCAATACGAAAACAATTAATCTCAAATGGAAGTTTGGAATATAATCTTATTCAAGAAACCCGTTGGGATTTACAAGTGCATCAGAAAATCAACATTTCTTTAATACATCGCCCCGCAAATAGTGTGGTCTGCGGTGGATTAATTAGTGAAAATTTGCCACGACATTCAATTCAACGGATATGGATCCAATATTCCTTTAGAAAAGTCACAATAACCATTTGGGAAGACATGCATGAGTGGAGTGGCCTTTCCTAGTGATATCTCTAAATTGTCTATTCCCCAACCTCCAACCCCCAACCCCACCCACCCCTCTAACCTCAGAAGAAGAAAAAAAATGCCGCAACTATAAGAAAATTCAAGTGCATTTTGCCCAAGTCACTGGAGCAAACCTAATGGTGAGAGAGGGTGGGGTAAAGGGTTGGATTAGAATAAGACTCTTGTGGTTCAAATCCGTCCAATTGTATCCCAAACAAAATGCGTTTCCCTATGTGTAATATGCCTTATTAAGCAACTCCATCCCTTATAAGCATCAACTCTCTTAATTTGTATAAATCAAATAAAACAACTTTCAACACCATGAACACGAAGTAAATCCCACACAAACTCCTATTATTCAGATATCATTACTCAATGTTGGTCTCATTAAGAGAGTGGATCCTGGAGGAGTGATGTTGTAATTTATGTGTTAAATAAAAATAAATATTTCTAAATTCAAAAGTTTTTTTCAAAGAACCTTTTCATTCTTTACACTCTTATCTCTTAATATTGTGAAACACTTTATCCAACCTCATATCAAGACTTTTTTACAGGGCTTATATAGTTTCTCACTTCTGGTACGTAGGTAGTAACATGTGATAGAGAAGAGGGGACTTTATGTGCGCATAAGACTGAGGCGGACATCTATGATTTTGACTGATTATATATGTACACGTTTTTAATTCAGGAATTTAAATCAATTATCAATTACATTGAAATAAATTAACTTCGACGTTGGTTTTAAGCTGATTAATGGTGCTAATAATTTTATTCTTTTTTAACATTTTATGTCAAATATATTATATCTATTTGAATTAATTTTGTAGTAACTTTTAAATCAAATATTAGCTGTGATATGATTAATTCCCAAAGGGTTGTTATAATTTTGTAAACGTCCCCTTTCATTGAATTTTCAAGAGTGGGATGTTGTGACTTACTACACTGAGTTACATACCCTAGAGAGGGACGAATATGATCTAATTTTAAGGATAATGATAAGTTGTACATTATTATACTTTTCTTGTTAATTATTTTACTTCTATATTCGTAGTAACATCTACACTACTATTTTCTAACAAGTGAATCCCCTTATATGCCATTCTAAATATTTCTCCTACTACTTATAAAAAATAAAAATAAAAAACTCGTAGAGTCGTAGTACCGTTTTTTCTATATATATATATATATATATATATATATATATATATATCTATTACATATTATATTTAGGAGTTATGATGATATCAGCAATAGGTGACGTGGCAAGTGCATAACCATTCCCTCCAAAATCTCTTTCTCTCATTCATTTTGAACCCACATGATGATGTCAGCAGTCCTTCTATTACACCTAAAAGACCAAAAAGCCAAGTAATAAAAAAGCTAAAAAGATGAATTGAGAAGGGCAAAAAGGTAATTCCGCAATAACAAAGAAGAAAAGGCTGCCTGATCCATGGGAGAAAAAGTTGAAAAATTGATTGTCAATTTGTTACAAACTGACTATCAATATGATATGCTTCACAAACCTCAATAATGGCTCTCTGATCAATTAGAAAAGTTGAAAAATTGATTGTCAACTTGCTACACAATGACTATCAACGTGATATGATAGGCTTCATATGATAGGCTTCACAAAGCTCAAGAACAGGCTGTCATCAATTAGCAAAGTTGAAAAATTAATAGTCAACTTGCGACAAACTGACTATCAATGTGATATGATTCATTACAATGAAAAGCTGAAAAATTAATAATCAACTTGCTACAAACTGACTATCAACGTGACATGATAGTGGATGAACAGTAAAAACTCTCATAAATTATGGCATAAACAGTATATGAATAATAAAAGCTCTCACAAAATGTTCTGTGAACAGTGGATAGTAAAATGTCTTATCTATCTATTACATTTTATTTTTGTCTTCCCCTGTACAGCCTTCCTCTCCCTCTTCTTCTCACCTATCCCTTCTTTTCTTTTCTTTCTTTAATTTTTACATTTTTTTGCTTCCCTTCCCGTTGTACAACCTTCCCTCTCAAGAATAATCTTGACTATAAAATCAATACTAAAGGGTTGTTTGGAAAAATTAAAAACTTGATCACTTAACTTTAATCATTTATTTATTTATTTATTTCACATTGACTGTTAAATCTCTTTTTCTTAATAATCCTATTTAACTAGACTGAGAGAAAATAATAACATTTTTGGTACTTATATAAGTATTTAAATGAAGTTATTGTTTGGCTCCCACACATCACGCGGGTCCATTCTAGTATATATATATATATACACGGTTCCATTCTAGTCATCTTCAACTAACATATGGTATATCAACTTGATGTAATATCAACCGTCCAAGGTTTTTACGCTTGATCTGATGGTTGAGAAAAAAGACACAAGCTGACACGCTTTTTAGCCTTTGCAAGCTGAATCACATCACCCTCCCTACCAGTGCATCCTCTTCACCAGTGAAAGAAATAAGCCAACGTTCACCGGCGTTCTGCTCTCTAACCCCGTGAAGCTCGCATAGCCACTGTGTAGGCTCGCACAACCACTCACACCTGGAATTAGAGCACCTGGCAAAAGCTCACCATGTAGTACAGCCACCATGAAACTCTCTACAGACCTCACGCCGGTGAACTGGTAAGCTTCATGATCGATTTCTTTCTTCTTCTTCTTCTTCATTTATTTTTATTTATTTATTTATTTATTTATTTTTCATCCTCTCTTCTCTCTAAACCCCTCACACCATATGACCCTCCCCCATCACAACAAATCCCCCTCCCAAAATGCATCTCAGATTGTCCTCATCTCACCGCCGTCGCAGCTCTCTACGAAGCTCATCGCCGACAAACTGGTAAGCTTTATTTTTTACTTCCATTTCTGATTTTTTTTTTCGTCTTCTCTTTTCCAAACCCTCACACCATCCGATCCTCCCCATCACAGCAACCCCCATTCACCTCCAGCGACTTGACACCATCGCAACAAACCCCTGCCTCTAGCGAACTAAATTCTGATGACCCCACTGCCGCAGCAAACCCCCAAACGCATTCTCAGAGGAGAGAGGGTAATGTGAATTCAGCTTGCAAAGGCTGAAAAGCGTATCAGCTTGTGTCTTTTTTCCTTAGCCATCGGATCAAGCTTAAAGGCCTTGGATGGTTGAGATTGCATTAAGCTGATATACCATATATCAGCTGAAGCTGACTGGAATGGAACCGTCTATATATATATATACTACCTATAAAAAGATAAATGTAAGAAAAACTTTTGATTGACTAATATATCCTTATTTTAATTTTTAATACACAACTACCCATCCTACTGCATATATAGGAAATATAGTAATATGAAAACTATAATTCTAAAAAAAATACCTTAATATATTCTAAAACACATACCTTAATATATAAAACACAAATAGGAATTCAAAAGAGACGAAAATTATAATTCCTATATAATAAATAGAAATATATAGGAATATGGAAACTATAATTCTAAAACACATACTTTAATATATTCTAAAAAACCTAATGCTTTCTCCAAACGTATGCTCTAAATATATTCAAATCCAATGTGAAACCCTAGCTTCTTTTTTTTATTGTCTTCCATAGTTTTACATCGACTAATTATAGCATTCGGTGGCTTTGAATTGTATAGGTTCCGTGGCTCAAACAACTCAAATTTGGTACATAGAGCCACACGGACATGTAAGTTTCTTTGGTTAATATGTCCCCAATTTCTATTTTTATTTGGATTCTTTTTTCATTCTTTGTAGATTTATTTTTTCCCTTGTTGGTTTACACCTATTAAATATGGAATTACACACTTAACAATGATCAGAAGGTCAAATTGGAGAGATTTTTTTCCACTGCCCATACATTATGATCAAAACTGAGCTTTAGAATATGTGTTTTAATTCTTATTTGTTGTATGATGTGCATTATAATGTATAGTGAATTTAGACGATGAAGATATTATTCAAGCTATTGGCAATTTAGCAAAGACAATGTTTGACAAAATGCCTGAATGGGTTTAATGTTGAAATACTTCCTTTGAAATTTTACTTTATCAAGGCTTTTGTGTAAATCAAGTCAGGTTCTATTTTGATATATAAATCAAAGAAAATAAATTTTGTTTAAGAGTCCTAGCCTAATTTAAAAAGAAGAAATAAAATTCAAATAATGTAAACTTATGAAGTCACTCATATAAACATGTTGTCCATGAAATTTTTTAAAATTTTGGTGCTTATTCTACTTAGTTTCAAACCTGGAGCTTTCCTTGGATTCCTAACATTGTAGTTTGCGCTTGGAAAATGATATTACTTGGACACAGTTTGGTTTTGTTGCATATGGAGTTAACAAGAACTAAATAGAAGCAGCAACTATTTCTGTTATAGTAACTTCAGCATTGCACGCAAAGGCTGAAGAGTTTTTGTGCTATCATTTCTGCTAAGCAGTATCAATTTATAACACTTCACTTGTTATCTAGTAGTATGATTATTGTACTGTATTTGATAGGGAAGCAATTTACCAACATTGATTGGTTGTAAATCTCTAATAATGGTGTTACAATGTTTATGAGCTCAAGTTCAATTTTTATAGTTTTGCAGAATGATTGGGAGGATCCATGAGCTCAGAATTTTTCTGAATTATGTCGTATCAGTTCTATTTTTAAAAAACGCTTGGGTGATTGCGGTTACCAGTTGGATTAGAAAAGGTAATTCAGATTGTTTATCTTAATATTGTGAAGAAATTTTATGGGTAGTTGTACCATCTACACAATCTGGCAGTGGTAGTTAATGGAGATTTTTCGAACACACAGGTTTGAAATATTGATGTTCATCTTATTGGAATTACAAGAATTTTTTCATGTTAGCAACCCAACGAAAATGCATTTATTCAAAAAAAAAAATCTCAAAATCCTTTTATAGCTATGATACTCTTACCAAATAATGAAAGTGTTCATGAAAATCAAACTGAGCTAGGATAATTGAGTCCAAATATGATTCCAAAAACTAAATTATAATTCTATATTAAAAATTTTAATTAAATTTCTAGATTTTTTTTATCAAAATCGCCAAAAATTAGCCATGTGCAATGCACATGTACACCAACTAGTATATATATATATATATATATATATTACATGTTTTTGCATGTGTCAAGTGTCAACTTGTGATGGTGACTACGTACGTAGAGCTTATCATAAGCTCTTCAGGTCGGACATGTATGCTAGGCAGATTCAATATTGGAAGTGAGGAAAGATGAGAGACTGGCATTCATTGACAGAGCATCCTCTACTCATCACTCAAGCAGTCATGCATGCGTGTGGCACATCCTCGTTCGCAATGCTCTTCGATGATTATATCATATCATATATGAGATGATACTTTTGTAACCCACAAATATTATATACTAGTATGAACCTGCGCGATGTGCAGGAATCACAAATGAATATGAAGACAACAAATAACTTAGTGATCCAAAGCTTAGGCCAACATGTTTTTATGTATGGTTCAACTCTTTGCATCCCTATTTATAAAGCAGTGTGTGTCCATCTTCTCATTAATTGCCTTGGACAGTTAGGGGTTGTTACCTATACCCAACTTCTCTATAGCTCCCCCAAAAAGGAAAAAAAAAAAAATGGGACAACCTGATTAATTGAAAACAAAATCTAGAAGAGTATAAATCGAATCAGGAAACAACTAGAAAAAATATTTAATTCTTGATTGAATATGTTGTCAAATACACTTGAAAACTTCCCAAATAAAATAATTCCTTATCTATAACAAACTAGGCACTCAAGATTCTCCTTTTACATGAAAAATGCTGAGAACTTATTTTGATAACTAATACAAAAATGACTTTACAGGATCCTATAATTACTCATTGCTTATCTAGTCACTAATTAGTTATTTAAAAAATTAGTAATAGCAAACCCATGCTAAATAATTGCTTATCTAGTTAGTATCTTCCTTCAAAAAGTAATAGAAAACTCATACTAAATAATAAAAGAAGGGATAAGGGAAATGTAAAGGGAGAAGAAAGGTGCACAGGGAAGGGGAAGAGAACCGAAAAAAAAAAAAAAATGGTGCTGACATTGTGTTTAGAGGGGAAAAAAAAAAAAGAGAGAGAGAAAAGAGGTGTTGATGTTGTGTGTGGAGGGGAGGAGAAAAGAAAGAAAAAAAAATAGAGAAGAAGGGATAGGGAAAAAGTAGAGGAAGTAGGAAGGTTGTACGGTTGGGAGAGGGAAGAAAAAGTAGAAGAAGTAGCTGACATCATTTGTGGGGCCAAGGATGAGGAGAGGAATGGATTTTGGAGGGAAAGCTTATTAGAGAGATACATCAGCAAAGAATGAGATCAGCAAAAAAAACTCTTAATTATAGTATAGATATAGATACATACATATATGATAATGCTTTCAATGTGGGTGAGGTGGGTCCACGCTTATAGCAACTTAACAAGGAAGAAAAACAAAAACAAGGATGGTCCATGGCAGGAGACCTTTATGACGAGAGAAAAATCCTCCTTGGCCCAACCAGAGCTCCAAGGGCCAAACCACCTTCATTTGGTTTTTTTTTTTTCTTTGCACTTAGCATTGAATTAATGAATTATGCTCAGTTTTTAGCAGCTATAAGAGCATCTCCAACGGAAGTAGCAAATTCAAATTTGCTACCTCCCACTTCCAAAAATGAGCTCCATCAGAGTAAACAACATGGCAACAAAGTACATAAATTTTTTTCCCACTACTTTCTCTCTCTTCAAACCTGGAGGAGGAGAGAGAAGGTAGCAAATCATATAATTGAATAAAAAATTGAAGAGGATTACCTGGAAATCTGTAATAACCCAATATATCAAATATATATATATATATATACTCATCTGCACAAATCATGCTAAGTGGCATGAATAGGCATGTATGAAACACTTGGCACGGTCTAGCATGAAAGGGGGGTGTGGCTATCTTATGAGGACAATTGGCTTGAGCCTAAAGCCTTGCGTCAAGGGCAATTTATGCAAGGGGTAGTTTAAATAGACTAGTGTTTCTGCTGTTGCTAAACAGCAAAGAGAGAGAAAGAGAAAGAGAGAAAGAGAAAGAGAGAGAGAGAGCATACAGTAGAGAGAGAAAGAAGGAGAGAAAAAAAGGAAGTAAAGTTCAAGCATACAATCTCCTGTAAGGTGAGAAACCTGATTTCCTCTAATGTATTAGTTATATTGTAATGCCTGTGTCATTTAATTAGGATAATCTCACCTTTAATGCATGAATTGCATGTACATTAGTTGATTTGTTGGGTATTGTCACACATAGGTATTGCATGTGTGTGATATTTCACATTTTTAGACTGCTGAAATTTAGCTAAGTGTTGGGAAAAAAAGGATTTTCGTAAAACTTTATTTTTAAAGATAATTTTTGGCGATAATAGAAGTTTATAATATTATAAGACATCTGTGATTTTATGGGATTTTATTACCACGATTCGATCGGTTTCCTTGTATGTTTGTTTTTGAAAAAAATCTGTCAGGGAGTCAGATTTTGTACTAAAACTTGAAAATGAGATTTTGATATACTTAGAATTTGATTTTTCTGATATTTTATTTGGATTCAAATGGGGGGTTATTTGCTTATTTCATTAAATAACTTAAAGTGATTACTTAAATGTTTTTAATGAAAATATGGTAGTGGTCTATGCTATAGAGGTTTGGACTCATTGGCAGTTGTTACTGGGCATTTCTAGCACGGGCTGATCGATTGGGCCTTGAGGCCGATCGATCGGAGGTACACGGGATAAGCCTATTAGGCTCTGCCATGGTCCGATTGATCAGACCTCAGACCCCGATCGATCGGGCATCGCGGATTTTGTAATTTTTTTTTTTTAATGTGCATCAAAAGACACATGTGCCCCTCACCCTTTTTAAAACCCTTCAAGCACGACTTGTAACTCCCATTTTGCTGCACTTTGAAGACCAAGAGAGAGAGAGAGAAGGAGAGAGAGGGAGGAGAGAGAGAGGAGAGAGAGAAGAGAGAGAAAGGGACTGTTTAGAGAGAGAAAATCATATTTTCCTCTTGCATGCTTGGGTTTTTAACTCTCTCACCTCATTTCAACGCTTGAACTCACGTTCTAAGGGCTGGATCTAAAGATCTACACGTGTTTGGAGAGGATTCAAGCTTGATCTGTGGATTTTGGAGCTTGTTCTTGCATTCTAGGCTTGGATCCAACCTTCCCAACACATTTTCTCTACGTTTGGTGCAACATATTTGAGGTAGGTGTAATTTTCATGGGTTTTAACCATAGGGATGATAATGGGTAAGGTTATAAGCCCATATATGTTGAATAAAAATGTTTATTAGTATTATTTATGAGTTTACGTGATTTTTGGGTGTATTATCATGTATATTTTGTAATACATGTATTGAAGGGTCTAATTTACATAACCCTATATTTAGGAATATTACATTTTGGAGTATATGGGTTGATATACTTGTTATATTTTGGATTGGTTTGAATGTATATGCTATGTAAATTCTTGTTGGTCTATATTTTACATGTTTTACATAGCCCCACATGTTATATAATTATGGAATAATTATATATTATTGAGTTCTGGAATAACTGACACGTATATAGGTTTTTATGCTTTTCATGGCATTCATTGGCATAAAATGCATGAAATGGATTTAATTAATTACTTGGTAAAAGTATATTAAAGGGTCATTGGATGTGGACTACTTGCGGTCAAGGGACTTAGCAGTGTTTTCCATTCCTTTGGTCCTAGGTACTTTTCGGTTCCAGGTAGGAACCCTTGTATTCCCGAATCAGAGGCTACTTTCCGATTCCAAGTAGGAACCCTTATGTTGTCTTCTTAGAAGTGGGTTTAAATCCTCCGTTTCCGTGCGAAGACTTATGCGGGAGTGGTCAATAATTATGGATTATGTTGAATGGACATGAGTCGCATATCATTCATGACATTGCATGTGTTTTAATTATATTTTAAGCATAATTTTAATTGGTTATATTATCATGATTTGGTTATTTCTATATAAAAATTATATCTACTGAGTTTTATACTCACTCCTATATTTTATAAACCCTTTTCAGATGATTTCCTAGCTGAGGAGACCTCCCCTTGAGGCGTTATGATGGATTGGAACTAGCTAATTGTCAGATCATTTTAGAACATTGTTATGATCTTGAACAATTTTAATTTCATGGTTATGTATTAATTAAACACTTTTGTATTCGGCCAATGGGCGCTAGACATGTAATAACTTATGGTTTGTAATATTTTAATTTCGTAAGTCTCTTTATATAATTTATTTAGCATGTGATGATACCAATAATGGATGGCAAGAAATTTTATGACTATTTTTATACAAGTTTTTATTATGGTATGTTCCATTTACAAATGGGTCCTGCCAAAATTTTTATTGAAATGATAGATTTTCTAACACGTGCCATTCACGTGCTTCCTAAATGATTTTCTAAATTAAACTGGTTTTATTAATATTGATCACGACTTAATTAATTTGGGTCGTGACATATATATAGAGGATTTAGTGGATTTTGAGAACTTTGAAACTCATTAATGGTTTCTTGAAAATTTCAGATTTAAGTTTATAATGCTATAGATGTATTTAAGGCGTGAAACTTTGGTTGAAAGTGGGTTATGATCATAAGAAATTGTTGTACAAATTTGAAGTTCCAATTTCATGTATTTAGGGAGAAATAAATCAAAAACCATAATTTAGTTTTTGATAAATCATGAGTTTAGAGTTGAGTATTTCTTATGTTTTACAATTTTAATAAATGCTAGAGATCAAGATCTTTCCATAGACACCTAATTCGTAATTTTTGGATAAGAAATGAGCCCTGTGGAATTTTTCAAAGTTTTGAAAAATTTAAGAAAATTAAGACCAGAAATTCAAAGAAAAAGAGGAAGAAGAAGAAGAACAGTAACGGTCCGATTTGACCCGGTTAACTCAGTTGGACCAAGTTTGAGCCATTTCACCTGGTTTGAACCATTTGAAATGGATTTTGAACCAGTTTGACCCATCTGAACCGGATCTGTACTCGATTTGACCCATTTGAACCAGATTTTGACCTGTTTTGACCCAATTGAACCATATTTTGACCCGATTTGACTCATTTGGCCCATTTGAACCGAATTCTTAACCGTTTGACTTATTTGACCCAGTTTGACTGCTTTGAATGATCATAAAATCTCCATTTTAAGTTTGATTGTAATGAAACTTAAACCATAATGCTCCTGCTAAAGGACACTATAATTTATTTGAATTTGGTCAGATTTCATGAAAATTGGAAATTTTACCCCTGTTGAGTTAAATGACCATTTTGCCCCTGTTTACCAAAATGGCTCTAAATGATCTTTGATTTTGGCATAATTTGCTCCAAATCTTTAGAACTACCTTATATTTACAAAAGAGTTATAAAGTGAGTGTTACCAAAGAATTTGTAAATGTTTTTATTATACCAATTTTACCCCTATATAGAAAAGAATAATAAGATTGGTTGGGGCCCAAAATTGAGAGTTAAAAAAATTCAAGTAACATTTTCACGAGTAGATACTTGAATTATTACCTTTGAATTCATAAAGGTAGGTGTGATAAAGAGAATTAATTTGAAGTTTATCGTGGCTTATGATATTGAAATAAATCAATGAGAATATTTATTATTGTGATTTATAATTTTGAATTGCATGATGCATTATTATGGCATATTTATACTTGTTGAGTTGATATTTGCTAAATTGAGATAAATGTTAATGATGGGAGACAACCGAGATTGAGCATATCCCGCAGTTAGTGCACTAATATAAAACTCATTTAGCAAGTAGGCTGTAATCTGTATACACATATTGCAAGGAGGCATATGTACAGTAGCCGAATGGTAGAACACATTTGGCATGAGGCCTATGTGTATCGTGGAACACATTTGGCATAAAAGCCTATGTGTATTATTTTGAATTATGTTTTACAGGTTGTGAGATACAACCACGAGACAGGTATGGGATTGTTCGAACTACGTGCTACAATGTTTAATATAAAGCATGCACTATGTATTTATTTGTATTGATGAAATTGACCAAATTTCAAGAGAAATCATAAATTTTATTTAATTTCTCACTAAGTTAGATAGCTTACCCTTTCTATGAAAATTTATGATTTCAGGAGAAGCTAAGGATGATTACGCTGATCGATCAAATTAGTCTTACTTTCTTTAAGTTTTATATGAGATGTAATTATTAGAAAAACCAAGTTTTTGAACAGTTATGGTGAAGACTCTATTGTAGTAGACACATATGTGTATGTGTTATGGTTGGAATTATAGAAGCATATGAAATCATTAGTTCATGAATGTGGGTGTTACAAAATCCCATAGCAAATTGCAACAGCCCAACCCACATCAACAAGAAATGGCAGTAACCCAAACTGTCGAAGGAATTCTTGTTGTCACTATTGCCATCGCCGAAGAAAGCCGGAGGAAACTGTCACCATTGCACCACCGTTGTCATGACCCAAAGTAATTAAGCCATGATCAATACTAATAAAACTCGTTTAATTAAGAAAATCATTTAGGAAGCACGTGATTGGCGCGTGTTAGAAAGCCGGTAATTTCAATAAAAATTTCAGCATGACCCATTCATAAATGGAACATACCATAATAAAACCCTGTATAAAATACTCATAAAATTTTCGGTCATCCATCATTGGTATCATCACATGCTAAATAAACCATATAGGGAAACCTACGAAATTAAAATATTACAAATCATAAGTTATTACGTGTATAGCGCCCATTGGCCGAATACAAAAGTGTTTAGTTAATACATAACCATAATATTAAAATTGGTCCCATCAAAGCATACATCTCAAGGTGAGGTCTCCCCAGCTATGAAATCATCTGAAAAGGGTTTATAAAACATAGGAGTGAGTATAAAACTCAGTAAATATAATTTTCATATAGAAATAACCAAAGCATAATAATATAACCAATTAAAATCATGCTTAAAATAATTAAAACCCATGCAATGTCATAAATGATATGCGACTCATGTCCATTTAACACAATCCATAATTATCGACCACTCCCGCAGGAGTTTTCGCGCGGAAACGGAGGATTTAAATCCACCTTCAAGAGGACAACACAAGGGTTCCTACCTGGAACCAAAAAGTAGCCTTTGATTCGGGAATATAAGGGTTCCTACTTGGACCGGAAAGTACCTAGGACCAAAGGAATGGAAAACACTACTAAGTCCCTTGACTGCTAGTAGTCCAAATCCAATGACCCTTTAATATACTTTTACCAAGTAATTAATTAAATCCATTTCATACATTTTATGCCAATGAATGCCATGAAAAGCATAAAAACCCATACACGTGTCAGTTATTCCAGAAATCAACAATATATAATTATTCCATAATTATATAACATGTGGGAGCTATGTAAAGCATGTAAAATATAGACCAACAAGAATTTATATAGCATATACATCCAAAATAAACCAAATTATAACAAGTATATCTACCCATATACTCCCAAATGTAATATTCCTAAATATAGGGTTATGTAAACTAGACCCCTCAGTACATGCATTACAAAATATACACGATAATACACCCAAAAATCACGTAACCTCATAAATAACACCAATATACATTTTTATTCAACATATATGGGCTTATATCCTAACCCATTATCACCTCTACGGTTAAAACCCATGAAAATTACACCTACCTCAAATATGTTGCACCAAACGTAGAGAAAATGTGTTGGGAGGGTCGGATCTGAGCCTAGAATGCAAGAATAAGCTCCAAACTCTACAGATCAGGCTTGAATCCTCTCCAAGCATGTGTAGATCTTCAAATCCAGCCCCTAGAACGCGATGTCCAAGCATTGAAATGAGGTGAGAGAGTCAAAAACCCATGCATGCAAGAGAAAAATATGATTTTCTCTCTCCAAACAAGCCCTTTCTCTTTCTTTCTCTCTCTCTCTCCTTCTCTCTCTTTCTCTAACACTCAAAATGCTGAAAAATGGGTGTTAGAGTCGTGATTTGAGGGTTTTAAAAGGGGTGAGGGGCATATGAGTAATTTGTTCTCTTAAAAAAAAATCTGCCAGTTGAGAGTTTCAGACGGTTGAAAATAACTTTTAGCCGGCTAAACTAAATGAAAAAAATTCTCCTTCTTTGGATTGTTCAGACGGCTCAAATGTAAACTTTCAGCCGTCTGAAAATTGTCTTTCAGCCGTCTGAAATACACAGACAGCTGAAATTAGATAGTCCATCAGGCAATCCCTCATCAGCACTGATCACAACCTTCTTGTCATTAAAAACATTTTACTTTAAGTTATTTAATGAAAATAAGCAAATAACCCCCCATTTGAATCCAAATAAAATATAAAAAAAAATCAAATTTCAAGTATATCAAAATCTCATTTTCAAGTTTTAGTACAAAATCCGACTCCCGACAGATTTTTCAAAAACAAACATACGAGGAAACCAATCGAATCATGGTAATAAAATCCCATAAAATCACAGATGTCTTATAATATTATAAACTTCCATTACCGCCAAAAATTATCTTTAAAAACGAAGATTTATAAAAATTCATTTTTTCCTAACACTTAGCCAAATTTTAGCAGTCTAAAAGTGTGAAACCACAAACATATCAACATCATACCCATGTAATACCTATGCGTGACAATACCCGACAAATCAACTAAAATCACATGCAAATTATGCATTAAAGGTGAGATTATCCTAATTAAATGATACGGGTATTACAACTGTTAAGTGAAAAAAAACCCAAATCATTTTTTTTTTTTTTTTTTGCTATAACCCAAATCATATAATTGAAGCCATGAGTGAATGTGTAGATGAACCAAAAAAAAAAAAAAAAAAAAAAAAAAAAAAAAAAAAAAAAAAAAACAAACAAACAAACCTTGATGCCGTCGGATTTCATGGTGTCCTATGGCTGAATTTATTTCTTGTAGTCTTCGTTGAAGATGTCATCTTGGATACAGGTAATCTTTGGTTCCAATTTTGGGACGACAGAGAGTGAAAACTTTGGCGAAGCAGCCTTCCTTTCCACATGTATGTTTGACGAGCTGTTAAGATTGATCTCCACATTCCGCTTATGCCTCTACTGCTTGGTTCCATCTCATTGGGCGGCTAATTGCTAGCTCCTACTCCTCCTCCTTCATCATCGTTGGTCATCGACAAGCCTTTGTGAAGCGAAAATCAAGGAGACCTTAGCGAATGCCCTAGTGATGATACTGTCAGTGTTGACGGGTTGAGGTTTGAGAGTGGGAGTGGGAAGAGAAAGGGGAGGAATAGATGGGTTTTACAGAGAAAAGAGATGGGATGTGTTTGGCCAATGTAAGGCTGGGATCTTCTAGGAGAATGCTAAACAAATCAAGGCGGTCCAAATGGGGATGAAACTCTTTATTTTTTTTACCGTTCTGATTCCCTTCTGCTCATTAATTTTATTTTTTTTACCATTCTGTATTCATTAGAATAAAGAACAGTAAAAAAATTTACCGTTTGAATTTTTTTTTCATATTTATTGTATTCATTTTTCCTATAGATACCACACCAATTCCTTCAATTAAACCATCCCTAACTCACTTCTTCTACAAATTTATTCTTCCAATTATCTTATTTCTTGTAAAATTGTTCAAGATTGTTCTACATTTTTTTTCACTACAATTTTCTCAATTCTTGTAAACATTTTTAAGATTGTTCTACCTTTTTTTTTTTTTTTTTCACTACAATTTTCTCAATTCTTGTAAACTTTTTCAAGATTGTTCTACATTTTTTTTTTTCACTACAAGTTTCTCAATTCTTGTAAACTTTTTCAAGATTGTTCTATATATATTTTTTTTTCACTCTCAACATGAATTCTCAAAACCCCATTGGAGATGATTTTTATGTTCCCTAATTTAATATGCAATCTTCCAATTTTCAATTCTCATCCCAATTCCCTACTCACTCATCTCAATATCCTACCTAATATGGAGATCACCCACCCGTATTCTCTCAATATACCGATTAATCATCACAATTTGATGCTCAATCCCCTCATGATGCCAACCAACAAGGCACTAGCTCTAATACTCGTTCACGAAGCTTCACTGTACAAGAGGATTGCATGCTTGTGATGGCGTGGCTCCATGTCTCTATAGACCCCGTGGTGGGAAATGAGCAAAGTGGCAGAAGTCTTTGGTTGAGAGTGTGGAATTATTTCCACACGTACAGAGATTTTGAATCCAACAGAAATAATAAGTCAATTGAACAACGTTGGGGAAAATCCACGTTGCAACAAATCATTTTTGTGGGGATTATCCACAAATTGAAAATAGACCCCCTAGTGGTGGTAACCAGCAAAATAAGGTAATATTTTAAATATATAACATTTAATTTTTTTAATTGATTATTATTTTTCAAATGTATTTAATTATGCTTTTTATTTTTATAGATTGAGCAGACAAAACAATTATATTCCAACAACAACAATAGGAAGAAATTTGCCTATATGCATTGTTGGGACTTGTTGAGGAACCATCCGAAATGGGCCCAAGAGCAAATTAGGATTAAAGAAATTGAAGAAAAAAATGAAAGCCTCGAATTCCTCTCCTGTCATCTTGTCACCGTTTTTGTCAAAGACTCCCATAAATCTTGAGGAAGACAACGATGCTCCAAGTTTAGTAAGACCACTAGGAAGGAAGGCTGAGAAGAAAAATGAGAAACATCGACATTTCAAACTTGCCTATTATTAATATACTTAAGAATTGAAGGAAGTGCAAAATAAATCTATCGAGGAGAGAAGGTAATCTAATAAAGAGAGAAAGCATTCTAATGCAAAAAAAATTGAGCTAATTGAAAAGAAGCTCAAAATGGAAAGAGCAAAAGCTCAAAAAGATAGAGAAATTGAAAAAGAAAAGGCTCAAGAAAATAGAGAAAGGGCTCAGGCAGATAGAGATAGGAACCGAGTTGAACGAATCAAAGAAGAGGAGAGAATAACACTGATTGATACGAGTATGATGCTTCCTCATTTCCAATAATTTTATCAACGCCTTCAAAGGGAAATTCTTGGAAGACCAGCCAATGATGAATGAAGACTTATATTATCAGTATTATTATTACTGTATTTTAGATGGGTTTTTTTATTTTGTATTTTGTATTTTTTTTTAGCTACTACTTGTTTTGTTAAGCCTAGTATGTATTAATGAATTGCTACTATTTAGCTACTATTTTATTAATGAATTGTATTAATGAATTGCATTATTATTTTTGAGTCTCTTATAGTTTTGTTATAATAAAAACCATAAATTTATTCACAAACAAATAATAATACAAAAAGTTAAAGCAGATAATAAAAAACAATAACAAAACACAATCAATAGACTAAGCAAGACATTGACAACAAGTTACATGTTCTAACGAGTTCCCTGATATTGCCACAGATGTTTAATAAGATCTGCTTGTAGTTGAGAATATGCTTCTCTGTTCCTAATGCATTGGTGATTAATTTTGAAAGAATTGCACAAACTCTACTGTAAGCTCATGTGACAAATCAACATTTTTTTCAGATTTCTCGTAATTGTTGTTAGGCATGTGAACTCCACGTTTATCTTCAACAATCATGTTATGCATTATAATGCATGCTATCATGATATCTTTGAGTGTTGCAAGATCCCAAAAACGTGAAGGTCCACGAATAATCGCAAAACATGATTGGAGCACTCCAAATGCTTGTTCGACATCTTTCCTTATCGATTCTTGAGATGTAGCAAATTTTTTATGCTTATTCTCTTGTGGATGTGGAATTGTTTTTACGAATGTTGACCATAGGGGATATATTCCATCTGCAAGATAGTATCCCGCCGTATAGTTGTAGCCATTAATTGAGTAATTGGCAGTAGGAGTACAGCCTTCGGCAAGATTAACAAACAAACGAGATCGTTCCAACACATTAATGTCATTATGAGATCCTGGTAAACCAAAAAAAGCATGCCATATCCAAAGATCATACGAAGCCACTGCTTCAAGAATAATTGATGGATCGTGGACGTCTCTACGAATATACATACCTTTCTATGCTACTGGGCAGTTCTTCTACTTCCAATGCATACAATCAATGCTCCCCAACATCCCAGGAAATCCATGGCTTTCTCCTTCGGCTAGCAATCTAGCTACATTGGCATTATTTGGTGATCTCAAATACTCATCACCAAAAACTCTAATAATTGCTTTAACAAATCTTTTCAGACTTTCAATTGCTGTGCTCTCACCTGTCCTCACATAATCATCTACAGCATCTTCCTTTAGTCTATAAGCTAGCATTCTCATTACAATTGTGACCTTTTGCAAAGATAACAAACCTAGAACTCCAGCTGCATTTCTTTTTTAAACAAAGTATTGATCGTGAGCTTCCACTGAGTTGACAATTCGAAGAAAGAGAGATCACCTCATTCAGAACTTCCTCCGAAAATCAATAGGATTGTACACAGGGTTTTCTGCAAAATAGTCTTTGTAGAGTCTATTGTGCTCTTCAATTCGATCTCTGTGCTTAGTCGTGTGGCCTTGAATGGAATTGCGACGACGTCTACTTCTTCTATCCGCATTCAATAGCTCTTATTGCAAAGCAACTACTACCATTATTTCCAACTCATCATCGGATGAGTTTAAGTTGGAGTTGGAGTTGGAGCTATCAAGAAGTAAATCCATATAAATATCATTTGCCATGGAAAAAGAGAAATGTGAAGATTAAAAAAAAAAAAAAAAAAAGAGAGAGAAAAGAAGAGTATATAGGATATGATAGGAGATGATATAGAGAAGTTGGTGGAAATTTAGAAATATGTATGAAAATGAGGGGTGAAATGGTTCTATTTATAAAGAAAAGGGAAGAATATTATGAATTTGAACTTCAACGATAGTCATATTTGTTTAAAGACAAAAAAAAAAAAAAAAAAAAAACGGTCGTAATAGGTAAAAGACAAAAAAAGGGTAATAAATTTGAATTCAAATTTAAATTAAAAATTTTATTGGCGGTTTGAATTTAAACAGCCAACTGTTACCATTTTTATATTTTTCAAAAATAATCATAGGTTAAAATAATAGTTATTCAAATTATTTTCTGCTTTATATTTTATTAAAATTAAATTTACGTTAAAAATTTGAGTTCAAATAACATTTTGAAAATTACATATATTTAAGCACGGTATTTTTTACAATAATCATGTTATTTAAAAATATTAAATAATTTTTTTTATTAAAATATGTTATTTTGACAATAATCACGCTTGTTTTTTGTTCCAACGGTCTTAAAATATATAAAATAATGTTCAAATATGTTTAAAGTATTAAAACATTAAAATATATGAAATAATAATAAAATATTAAGGTTTGCTAACTCCCTTGGAGCTCCCACCTTTAGAGAAGGTAGCACATTGCCACCTAAAGTAGCAAACTTGGATTTACTACCTCAAATTTGCTTATTCCCTTAAAGATGCTCTAAGCACACTCTCTATGTGTCTGAAATGTTGGTAGCATACAAGCCTTATATTTAAGTGGCTAGCATTTCTCTTTGTACCTGCAAATGTGAAACCACTCAAAGTTACTAAGAGTCCTATGGGTAGAATAGAGTCTGGTGCACGCATGCATGGGAAATTGGAATGTTTGGATCGGAAAGCAAAAAAGTTAATAATAAAATAAAATGTCGGCTACTTACTAGGAGTTCTATGGGTTTTGATTTGCCTATGGATCCTATTGTTTCACATCTGATCAAAGTTCTGTTGAATCAAGTTGACTTGAGAATTCTAGTACTAATTTTTAGATTATATATAATTTCGGATAAAAGGAGAAAGACATAGGAAGACGAGAGAGAGGATAAGACATCCAAATTCCATAAATATTTGTATCATATATGTCAAAGTTGTTAATTAACATGAAATGACATGATGGAATACAATCCAAACAACTTGAATATGGAGGCACCCAACAAGAGTTGAAATCACAACTTCTCTCATCCTTTCCTTTAAGGGGGGAGACATGTCATTTGCATCATAATTTTACTTTTATTTTTATTTTTGCTTTACTAATTTTCCTATGCCTCATAATCAAGTTTAATTTCTAACATGAGACAAATTAAATGCGATAACTTAGTTGACAAGGGACTACACCTTATGAAGCAAAGGTATTGGCCGGGTTCGACTCTTAGTAAACTCTACCCACATAAGGTTTCATATTAGACTTTAAACTTAACTAGTCTATATAGGTTGTGAGGTGTTATAGGCTGGGGTCTAGTTGTGAGGTTTTATATAGGTCACAATTTAGGTAGCTTCAAACCTCCCCAAAGTTCACTCAACGTACCAACCCAACGTGCGTGTGGTTTTAGCTTAATTTACACAAGTTCAGTAAGGAGAATAAGGAAGAATATTGCTAAAAATAGCACTGGAACAATCAGAGCACCCTCCACGTATGTTGCATCTCTCCCACAAACCAAATGGATTTGCATTCAAGGGTTTTGAATATATATCTCATTTTAGTTCACTTTAGGTCATGTTTGTTTGGTTAGAATCGAATGGATGGAATGGAATCCATTCCAATTCATTTCAAACAGCATGTTTGGATGAAATAATTAAATGGGAATGAAATCAAACAATAGTAGTGAATTGTAATAATATTCATTTCGCAATATTTATTTCAATCTCATTCCATTCCAAACTATTTTGAGTATGAAATCAGATTTCATTCCCACTCATTCTATTCCAACCAAACAAACATGGCCTTAGTGATGTGGGGATCAAATAGTAATAGCAGAGATTGAATGGGCAAGAAGTCTCCCATGTGAACGTCAATCGATTTGTTTGTTTATAGTGAATATATAAGTTGGTTATGTTGCAGCTGGAATCAGGGAAACCTTGTGCTCGATCTAGCTTTTATTTAAACGTTGGACAACAATACGTCGCTGGATTTAACATCATTGAACACACACACACTGGTTACATTCATAGTTTGCATGGACACATGCATGTGCTCTCCAAGTCTGTGGGAATTAGGTGATGGGCATTTGCTTTCAGGTAGCTGGCCGAGGTGTGCGCTGCCAGCTTTAACGGAAGAAAAAAAAATAGTGATGATGATGGTGAGATAGTGATCATAGCCTCATCCCTACATAGGCGATGTCATTGCGCATGAAGAGGTACTGTCATTTTATGGGCAGCACTTGTGTAGGAGGTTTGATGGGAAGCTTTGATTATGAGAATGAAAATTACTATTAATATTGGAATATGAAAACTTCATGATAGTAGAATTGTAGTCAAAATGAATTTCAATTTACTTTTTTTGATAAGCAATATTGTATTAGAAGGAAAAAAGGGGAGCACCAACACCCCCTTCTAAGACCTCCACTCTAAGAACAAAAGGAGGAAGGTCAGAGATTGGGATGGCTCCATAGCGATTACCAACAGCCGCCTAGGATGCCAAAGAGTGGGCAGCACCATTAGCAATCCTGGGCACTAATCTGATAACCCAAAAAGGAAACCCAGAGAGGAGAAAGCTAGCATCATTAATCAAAGTAGAGCGCGCAAACCCAGGGGGGAGAGACAGACCAATCATCAAGAGCTTCTAACACTACCTTAACATCCCCTTCCAAAATGATATTTAGTAATCCAATACAACTAGCGGTAGTAAAGCCCAAACGGGCAGCTTTGGCCTCTGCCACTACCGGGTCAAGGAGGACCTCCTTGGCTATCCAAGCAAAAAGGAAAGAGCCCTTATGATCCCTAGCAACAGTACTCAAGATAGAGAATGAGTGTCTAATGGCGACATCAACATTAATCTTCACCCATCCTTCGGGAAGAGCACACCAAGGAGAGGCAAGGTAAACTCGTTGAGAAGGGAAGAAGGAGTTACAAAATTCACCAAAAGTATTTTCATCCTTATGAAGAAGGTCTACAGGATTAACCGGAGTACCTTTGAATAAAGCAGTATTGTGAGCCTTCCAAACTTGGTCGAAAAGAACACCAACAAAAAGGAAGAAAGTAGGAGCCGATTCCGTGTCTAGCCATGGTCCAGGGCCATTCCCAAGACATAAGATGAGCCAATCCACCAAACTAATGTTATAGTAGGCATCAATGTGAAGGCTCCAATGTGAAGAAAACCACAAAACCTTCAACACTTCACATTCCATAAAAAGGTGTTTAGTAGTTTCCACAGCTTGCCCACACAGCAGGCATGAGGTATCAGGGATAAGAAATCTGCTATTAATGACAGCTCTAACAGGCAAAACATTCTAAATAACTTTCCAAAGTAACAGTTTATGTCTTTCATGCAACTTAGAATTCTATAGAGTCAGCCAAGTACTCTTCAAAATAGGGACCATACGGGAAAGAACGAGTAGCAATACACTGAAGATAAGCCGATTTAACTGAAAAAATACCTTTGACATCAGGAGCCCAAACAAGTTTATCCTCACACAGAGCACTAGGAAGTTGGATGCTAAGAATCTTGCTAACAGCACCAGGATCAAAAAATAGCCTTACTTTATTCGAATCCCAACCTCCAACAGTCAGGGAGATAAGGTCAGAAACCAAGTTAATACCAACAGATCGTTCTCCATAGGGACGAGGGTGATGCTCAAGAGAACCAAGAATCTAAGGGTCTTTCTATAAATCCACACTTCACCCATTACCAATCACAAACAGCCCCCTTTGAGCAAGAGATTCCTATAACTAAGAAGACCTTTCCACAACCAAGAGCCTTGGGTAGAAAAAGGAACTTCAGAAACTCTCTCCCTTTACAGTAGATAGCACGGAGAAGTTGAATACAAGGCTTGTCAACATTAGAGAGAAGAAGCCAACCCAATTTTGCTAACAAAGCCTCATTAGTATCAATCATCTGCCTAAACCCCAGACCACCTAGCGCCTTTGGGAAGACAAAGAGAATCCCTATGCCTTAAGAAAGAAACCTCTACCTTTATTTGGACTGAACCCCCACCAAAAGTTACGTATTCGAGTATCAATGGTAGCACATGCTAATTTAGGTAAGTGAAAATAGACATCGAATAAGAAGGGATAGCAACAATTACAGATGTAATCAGAGTACCTCGACCTGCTTGGGATAGAGAGTGAGCTTTCCAACTACTGATACGATTAAGGACTTTATCAATAATGTCAGTAAAAGTGTCTTTTTTGGAAGTCCCACAACACAAGGGTAGACCTAGATACTTAAAGTTCCTATTGGCTTTCTGAAGACCAAGAATAGAGTAGATGGAAGCAGCTGCACTATCGTAGAAGTTTTTGCTAAAGTGAACTTTAGATTTAGAGATATTAATAGATTGACCAGACTAAGCACCTATACTGGTCAATAGCATGAAGAACTTGATTCAGCCTCAACAGATGAAGCTCGACAAAAAACAATTAGGTCATCTGCAAACAATAGGTGAGAAATCACAGGGCACTATTTAGAAGCTTTAATACCATGAATATCCCCTCTAAGCTCAACTCTCAAAAGAATCCTGGAAAGAACCTCAGAGCACAAAATGAAGAGAGAAGGGGAGAGAGGATCTCCCTGTCTCAGACCTCTATGAGGTTTGCAAAAACCAATAGGGCCTCCATTCACCAGAGTAGAGAAAGAAGAGGTAGAAACACATTGGTAAATCCACTGAATCCACGTTGCGTTGAAGCCAAAACATCTCAAAACTTCGATCATGAAAGGCCACTCCATTTTATCATAAGCCCATTCCATATCAATCTTAATGGCCATCAAGCCGCCTCTACCCTTCTTTTTCTTCATGGCATGGAAAATCTCATGGACAATAACTGAATTCTCAGTAATAGATCTGCTTGGGATGAAAGCCGCTTGTATGGGAGAGATAAGCTTGTCAAGCAAAGGTTGTAATCAGTTAGAAAGAATTTTTGCAATAATCTTATAAATAACATTACATAAGCTAATAGGGCAAAAATGCTTCACAGAGAAAGCTTCAAGAGTTTTGGGAATCAAAGAAATATTGGTGTGGTTGAGCTGTTTAAGCATATACCCACTGATGAAGAAGCTTCTGACAGTAGAAATAACATCACTCTTAACTGTGGTCTAGTAGTGCTTGTAGAAAAGGACGGACATACCATCAGGACCAGGAGCTTTATTAGAACCCATACGAAAAAGAGTATCTCTGATTTTATGCTCATCAAGAATAGCGCAAAACAATTCATTGTCCTCATTCATAACACAGTGAGGAATCAAGTTCTCCAAACCACCTGGAATAAAAGGAGAAGAAGAAGAAGAGAATAGGGCAGAAAGGTTACGATTGAAACACTCCCTAATAGCAAGTCTATCAGAAATCCAAAGACCATCATCATTCTTAAGAAAATCAATAGAGTTCCGTCTACCTCAGATAATAGTAGAGAGATGGAAAAACATGGTATTGCGATCCCCTTCTTTCAACCAACTAACTTTGGATTTCTATCTCCACAAAATCTCTTCCCTCAGAAGGTACTCATCAAGCTCAATCTGAATGTTATTCTCTGCCTCAATGTTGACACAGGAAGGAACCAAAGATTGTACTATAGCAAGTGAAGAATTAAGACTAGTAATCCTAGATTTAATCTTACTAAAGTGATCTATATTCCACTTGGACAGAGCAATCCTCGAGGCCTTAACTTTCCAGCATAAACGGAAAGCAGGGGAACCTAGACAAGGGGTTTTCCACGCGTGTTTCACAACCAAGGAGCTAGATGGGTCATGCGTCCACATCCCTTGAAATTTAAAAGGCTTAGTAAAATTATTATCAGTACCAGAAGAATTAATCAAAATTGGGCAATGATCCGAAGAAGTAGCAGGGAGGTGGGTGAGAGAGGCAAATGGAAAGAGCCCTATCTACTCCAAATTAGCTAAACCCCTGTTAAGCCTCTCCTTGATATTAGCATAATTAACACGTTTATTGCTCCAGGTGAAAGGGTTACCAGAAAAACCCAAATCGATTAGGGCGTGAATTATTAATAATAGCCCCCTAAACTGCCAAAAGAGGAATTAGCAAAAGGTCTGCCACCTCTCTTATCTTGTTGAGAGAGAATACAGTTAAAGTCACCAATACAGAACCAAGGACCTGCGAAAGAGTTAGCAATACAATCCAGTTGATCATAAAAACCCCTTTTACATTGCCAATAAGGAGGGTCGTAGACTGCAGAAAGCATCCACGGGCAAGAAGGGGGATCAGAGAAAATAAGAGTATTAATAAGAGAAGAATTTGAACAAGTAACTTCAATCTCAATCCCTTGACGCCAGCATAAACATAGGCCACCAGCAGAATTGAACGGGGGGATCGAGACAAAGTTAGGAAAACCCAAGCAAGAGAGACAGTGTTGAACTTTAGTATCTTTAATCTTTGTTTCAGCAAGAAAAATAACATCTGGATGGTGGTTACGTACTAGGGCCCGTAGAGCACGAACCGCCGCAGCACAGGCCAAGGTCACGGCAACTCCATGAAAGGATCTTCATATGGGGGTTAGGGGCATGGATTGACCCACCTCCTCAGTCATTGCAGAAATTTCACATATAGTGTTAAGAGAACCTAAAGCACCAGATTAGGTTGGATGTTGCAAAGGGCTCCCTAGGAAGAGGTAGAACAAGACCTAGCCAAATTTTTTAGACGAGATCTCCTTATTGCTTTCCGGGGAGCACTAGGTTTGTTGGAACCATAAGACATAGAGAGCCCAGCTGAGAAAAGTAGAATTTTAGGAGAAATGGTGGAGGTAGTAAGAACATCAGTGGGTGAGTGGGTATCAGCATTTGGATTGGAAGTGGGAGGTAAGGTATGTTAATGAGGAGGGGAAGAAAGACCCTTAGGTTTTTTGGAAAGAGATGGAGGAGAATCCAAAGTAAAAGCATATCTTTTTAGTGAGGGGTTGGCCACGTCACAGAGGGTGGGGTTAGTAATGCTCTCAGTTGGCAAGAGTGATTGAGTAGGAATAGAGGTGGAGACATCTAGTTGGCAAGCAACTAGGGGAAGGGGACTAGTTACTGTTTGGTTTGTTGGAGAGGGGTGGACAGTATGGGCAAGTGGCGATGGGTCTGTGTCATTGACAGTAGGGGATGGTGTTGATACTGAGTGTATGACTGACACGCCACCTAGGGAGATAGTAGAGTCAGCTATAGGGGAAGGATTGGGGCAGAACAATGTGCTTTTTTTAGGAAAAGGAAACTCCTCCACACCCATGGCCGGCGAGTTGAGCTTACGCACCTCAGGTGGGGATGAAGCGGGGGAAACTGCGACCCCATAAACCACCAGGAGAACGGGTAGAAAAATCCAAGGACTTCAGAGACTAGTACGAAGATACTACCCGAAGCCAAGGACCAAAAGCTTTAGAATCACTTTTAACAGCAGGGAAAGGTACACATTGACCTGTAGTGGCATCAGGGAAAATGTTTGCACAATGGGTAATCTTCCCACACAGGTAGCAGAAATCTGAGAGGCGTTCATACTTGAATTGAACCCATATATCTTGACGGGGATTTCAGCTTGAGAAAGAAACCCGTCTTCAAAGGCATTGACACAAGGAAGTTAATCCTGATCCGGAGAAAAGACCCCCACGATTGGGACCCAAGAGAGGAGAGATCAACATCTAAAACATTAGCAAACATCCTACCAATCTTCGAGCATTAGCCTCAGTCATATGGTCAGGGGGACGACCATGTATCTGGACCCAAAAAGGCGATCTAGAAAAATCAATCTCCTTAAGAACCAGATTTGGGGACCACACTTTAAGAACCAAATGAACACCCATGACAGACCATGGCCCCATATTGAACGAACGAGTCTGATCAAGCAGCCTTAGAAAATTTGAAGAGGAAAGTGTTGGTACCTAGGACCGAAAAAGACAGCCCCTCAGAAATATTCCATGTTCTGGAAAGGATAGATTTGGTAGCTTGGTAATTAATTGCACGATCGGAGATGAGTTTCCCCACAAGGGGGGGATTAGACTCCAAAGCATCAGAACCAGATGTAGGCTCGAGTGACAAAACATCATCAAAACAACTTAGTTGGGCAGTATGGGAAATCAGTAGAGAAATATCAGAAGAACTTTCAGTAGGGGTATTCTCCATCGTGGAACCAGTAAATGACTGCAAGGGAAGATCGAAAAGAATGAGGAGATAGTGGGAGAAGAAATGAGAAACAAGGAGAAAGTATGAAACCTAGGAAAAACTGGATGGACAAACAAGTTTAGGAAAAACTTGGGAAAGGAAGAATGCTACTACAGGGAGAGCGTGGATGAACTGCCGAAGAAAATGGCCAATCAATTCAATGAATTTCAGTTTACTTTGCTAGAAGAGCTCATGTTTGTCACATTGTCTTTGAGCAAGGAGTGGCCAATTTGACTAGGCTTTTAGTGCCATTTTATCACACCATCCCACTTGGTTGTTTGGGAAACAAAAATTATTTTACCCTAGCCATCTTCAAACGTAATTTTCTCGTGTAGGTGCAGTGGAATGAAATTACTTATGTTGGTGGGATGCTATTTCACTATTTCAGTATTTTTCTTTTTCCTTTTCGTTTTCGTCCTATCCTCTTTTTGAAAAACTCGATTATCTAGAGGTTACACCTCTACCGTACCACTACTATAACTCAACTACTAGAGTCACACCTACCTATGTTTATTGTACACTTATTACCATGAATAAGGTCTTTTACGTTTTTCCTCCACTCAATGAGGCAAAAGAAATGAGATCAGTTTGTTTTGTTTTTTGTTTTTTTCCTGTGTGTTTTTTTTACTTTATACTCTCTTTTTATAGTAAATATTTTCTTCTTCATTACTTCCTCAAGAACCAGATGGATGGATCGACTGTAAGTGGAGGCCCCAATTCTCCACAAGTAGTAGTATAAGTTTATCATAAATTAAAGAAAAGCTGCACTTTTAACTCAAACTAAACTAGATTAACTTATGCTGATACAGCCATTAATTGGTGCACTTTTTTTTATCCTTTCTTTTTCTTTTTTTGGAACTGTCTTTAAAAACTATTTGCTACTGGTCAACATGCATGAAATAGCTAGGAATGGAATGCCACAAGAAAATTTTTGGAATCTTACATCAGCCACTTCGAGTCCAATTAGTTACAAAATCCTTAAGCCGTGCACTTTCATTTTTGTATCCAGTCAATTCTGAACAATTGAAACAGGGAGTAAAATATCTTATTAATCCATCAAAAATAAAAAAATGAATGATTTATTAAAATTCTGTAGTGATAGTGCATGTCATGTTATGCTATTAAATTGTCCGCTAATGTTAGGCAGATTAGGGTAAATATATTAGTATTTGACCGACCACAAGAAGGGCACACTTTGATATTTCTTTTGGGTATTTTAGTCGATCGCTTGGTGTTTTGTCAATGGCCACTACTTAGAAAAGAGATAGGGGTTCTTGGGACTAGGGTTTCTTTCTAGGTTTTATTTTTGCTTATCCAATATTCATCCAATGGATCGGAAGTGGAGAAAGTCAGAGTGGCCACTCTCCGGCCACCCCACCCTCTCTCTCTCTTTCTCTCTCTCTAAGAAGATGTATGTATTAATTGAGACGAGGACACACTTCTCTTTCCTATGTCATGATCACACTAACCAAACTCTCCTCATAGTCAGTGTCTCCTGGTATAACATCCATCTTTTTAATAGTCGCACTTTACTGTGGTATGATATTAAATTTGTGAATTGCCCTATTGGTTTTATAACTAGAATATTCTATTTCACAGAGGGAGAGAGAGAGATTGATTGTTTATTTATTGAACTAAGCAATGACAACAAAGCCAGGCAAAAAAAGAGAAAAAAAAAAAGTATAATTAAGCAGCTATAGCTAATGGCCGGCCATCGATCTGCCACTCGAACCCTAATTAACTATAAAATATAATGACCATATGATGCCATAGCCCTACATCCAATTACAAAACAGAAACTAATGAAAATCGATCAATGAAAGAAATTTTATTAGACTGAAGTGGAAGAATTAATAGGGTCAATCTTGTTCCTTAGTTTAGATTCCATTTTCATCTCCCCTTCTCATAATCCTTGACTTGTCACACCCCTGGAGCTGCACATATAAGAGTCAATTAATTTTTGTCCATAGCCACAAATGAGCCGACATTATCTTCTGCATCAAACAAAACATAGGTCTTTATTGGTTAATAATAGAGGTAAGGCAATTATCTCAATGGCATAATTAAGCAGGTAATGGTCGGCTATCAACTGCCACTACAAGAAAATTGGCATATTGCAACGGCACATGCTGTTGCAATAACCTCTAGGTCATTGCAATAAGTATCTGTTGCAATGACAACTTGGCTGATGCGACTCATGGCAATAAACTCCAAGGCAACAAGTTAGTACAGCACATATAATTAGAGGGATATGCTAGTTAGCCCCACGTTTAAGGCTTTGGACAAAAGAACATGCATGGCATATCACCTATAAAAGGTACTCCCACCAACTCGCGCCACTGTCCCATTTGATTCCACCAATCTCCCACATGGTTGGATTTTATGCACATTTTAGACAGCAATACAAAAGCAATCATGTCTCAAAAGCATTGCTATATGGGACTATGGGACTCGAAAACATCTACGGAAAAGAATGCTTGCTATCAGAAAGCATTATTTTTTCACAAATTTTCAGTGCACTTGGTTTAGTTTAACCAAACCCTAGCCTTGATACCCCTAATTTGCTTGCAGCAAAGCAATTAGCACCAGCTATTGCTTGGCTGTTTGTTTGCAAATTACCTGGCATGCACATGTTCCATGAATAAATCATTCACATGCACAGCAACAGATGCCACTGGACATGTTTAAGCGTGTTTCAGACAGGAACTGCGATTACGATGAAATGTTTTGCTGCATTGTTGTCCATACCCCATACCTCTTATTAAAGGGGCTGAAAATTATTCAACAATGACCAAAAAGCTGGGAAAAAGGAAAAGATCCTGAACCTTGGGAGAGGTGAACCTAGCCATTTAACCGGCTGGCCGAGGTTGGTTGTGGCAAAAATTTCGAGGTTGGGCTTTGGTTTTTGCTGGGTTTGAAAAGTCTTAAACCAACAATTTCAAGGTTGGGTTTGAGGCCAATAACTCGCGTGGAGATAATTATGAAGGAATTTTCTCACCATTGGATGAAAAATAAATAAATAAATAAATGGCAGCATAAAATTACTGTACAAAATTTTATACATTTTAATAAACAAACAGCAGAAAATTGTTGTATAAAATTTGGTACAAAAATGTTGCCCCCTCATCTAACCCTATATATAAGCATATATATTGTGGGGTGTAGGGCCTGAAGAATTAGTGTCATGGAAATTTTGCACAAAATTTTATAAAACAATTATCTGTTGTACAAAAAGGTTGTCCCCTATTCTAACCCTATGTACAAGATATTACTAATATAAAATGTGAAACTAAATATATGATAGTTTACATTTTTTACCCCACAATGTTGTTGGTTGGCGGACTCCAAGTATAAGATATTACCTAAATAAAATATAAAATTATATGATAGTTTAGATATTTTACCCCACAATATATGTCAGTTGTACGTAGATAGTTTAGATATTTAACCTAGGTGGTGGCATGGTGAGACATATATGAGACTAGAAATTTTTTTGGTGTAAACAGAAAATCAATACTGAAAAGTTCAGACATAACAACATGTCATATTTTTTTGACACTCTATTTATACCCCGTTTTCCTCTCCCACTCTCTCCAAAACTCAGCTTCTCTCCCTCTCTCTCTCTCTCTATCTCATTCTCTCTGTCTCTCTCCCCAAAAACCAAAGCAACAAAATTTCTCTCATAGGAGCGAAAGCTTCATACTCATGGCTTCTTCTACAACAACTACAAGTTCCAGTAGATGGGCTGGAAACCAAATACCACGACCCTTCACCTCTTCATCACTAGTCGACTTGGGCTTTCCTTCAAAGTCCATCACCCTAAAGAAAAAGCACAATAAAAGAGCCGACATCCACTGTGCTCTACACAATCCCTCAGTGCTCTATTTCCCAAAACAACCCTACCAACAACCAGTAATTACCAAAGAGGACACCACCGATAGACCCAACAGTCATAAATCTCAACAGTGGAACTTACTACATAGAGCAGCAGCCATGGCCTTGGATACAGTCGAAGGCGCGTTGGTCTCATGCGAGCGCCAACATCCACTTCCCAAAACTGCTGACCCACGTGTTCAAATCTCCGGGAACTTCGCACCCGTGTCGGAAAACCTCGTTGGGCACTCTCTCCCGGTCTCTGGCACAATCCCTGATTCCATTTCCGGCGTATACTTACGGAACGGCGCGAACCCGTTATTCGAGCCCATCGCCGGCCACCACTTCTTCGATGGAGATGGGATGGTTCATGCAGTATCTATTGATAATGGCTCGGCCAGCTACGCTTGCCGGTTCACCGAAACACAAAGACTGGTCCAGGAGCGAAAGCTCGGCCGGCCGGTCTTCCCCAAGGCCATCGGCGAGCTCCACGGACACTCGGGTATCGCCCGCCTTCTCCTTTTCTACACTCGAGGACTATTCGGCCTCGTTGACCACAACCACGGCACTGGTGTCGCCAACGCTGGCTTGATATACTTCAACAACAGACTCCTCGCTATGTCCGAAGATGACCTTCCTTACCAAGTTCGCATCACTCCAACCGGCGACTTAAAGACGGTCGGCCGATACAACTTCGATGACCAGCTCCGCTCCACCATGATCGCCCACCCGAAGCTTGACCCAGTATCCGGCGAGCTCTTCTCTCTCAGCTATGACGTCGTCCAGAAACCATACCTCAAGTACTTTAAATTCTCGCCCGACGGCAAGAAATCACCCGGCGTCGAAATTCCACTAGCTTCACCGACCATGATGCATGATTTCGCCATCACCGAGAATTACGTAGTGATCCCAGACCAACAAGTGGTGTTCAAGCTGCAAGAAATGATCACAGGCGGCTCGCCTGTAATCTACGACAAGAACAAGAAGTCTCGATTCGGAATTTTATCGAAAAATGCAGTAAGCGATTCAAATATCATATGGGTAGAGTCACCCGACACTTTCTGCTTTCATTTATGGAATGCGTGGGAGGAGCCGGAATCCAACGAAGTGGTAGTCATCGGGTCATGCATGACGCCGGCCGACTCCATTTTCAACGAATGCGACGAGAGTTTACAGAGCGTACTATCCGAAATTCGGCTCAACTTGAAGACCGGTGAGTCCACGCGCCGCCCAATACTTCCAGCTTCGGAGCAAGTGAACTTAGAAGCCGGCATGGTGAACCGGAATAGGCTAGGGAGAAAAACCAGATATGCTTATCTCGCCATTGCCGAGCCGTGGCCGAAGGTATCGGGTTTCGCCAAGGTCGGCCTCTCCACGGGAGAATTACACAAGTACAATTATGGCAACCGGCGATTTGGTGGTGAGCCGTTTTTCCTGCCTAGGGATCCCAATTCGGACAGAGAGGATGATGGATATATTCTTGCCTTCATACATGACGAAAAAACGTGGAAATCGGAGCTTCAGATCGTAAACGCCATGAGTTTACAACTAGAGGCCTCGGTTAAACTTCCTTCGAGGGTACCCTACGGGTTTCATGGCACGTTCGTAGACTCAAAGGACTTAGTGAATCAAGCATAGACACACATGAAAGTGGTATTGTTAGTAAGTTTGTGTGAGATTATAGAGGAGATTTTACCAGAGGGATGCTTAGAGAAAACTAGTCCCCGGATTCTCTAGAGGGGGCGGGGGGAGGGGGGAGGGGGTGGGGGTGGGGTTCGTTTTGAGGAAACAGCTTGTAGCTATGGACTGTGGGTAGAATTTGAAATCTGCTGGTTTCTGTTTTACATTTTGTTCGATCTCTATGTTATTCATTTACTATGTAAAACGGAGAGAAAGCTGTTAAGTTTCCAACTTAAAAGCCTAAGCTTATAAGTGGAGGGCCAAACAGGTATAAGAAGACATGTTTAACTCGATATTTAATTGATGTGGGATGTGGTATATTTCCAACACTCTCCCTCACGTGCAGGCCTAATAAGATTCAAATGACTTATCACGTGAACAATAAAGACGGACTCACGAGCGAAACGGGCGCAGGAATGACATGCTCTGATACCATATTAAGTTTCTAACTTACAAGCCTAAGCTTATAAGTGGAGGGCCCAAACAGGTATATGAAGCTATATCAAACCCAATATTTGGGCGATATGGGATGTGGTATATTTCCAACACTCCCCTTCACGTGCAAGCTTAACATAGGCCTGTCACGTGAGCAACAAATACGAGCTCAATAGGCCCAAGAATGACATGCTTTGATACCATATTAAGTTTCCAACTTAAAAGCCTAAACTCATAAGTGGAAGGGCCAAACAGGTATATGAAGACATGTTTAACTCGATATTTAATCGATGTAGGATGTGGTATATTTCCAACAAGAGCGAGAGAGGTATTTCTTCATCTGATCCTTGAAATCTATGGACCATGACATACTAGATGATGTATTCTTCTACCATTGTAAATTTTGTGTATTTTTTTTTTATAAAACTTTGAAACACCCACATTCATAAAGCTACAATCCAATTCCTACACCATTTATACTGTTTTTTTTTTTTTCTTTTTTTGGTCTAGCTTTGTTGTCATTGCTTAGTTCAATAAATAAACAATCTCTCTCTCTCTCTCTCTCCGTCTGAGGTGTGAAATAGAATATTCAAGTTATAAAACCAATGGGGCAATTCACAAATTTAATATCATACCACAGGAAAGTGCGACTATTTAAAAGATGGATGTTATCCCAGGTGACACTGACTATGAGGAGGGTTTGGTTAGTGTGATCATGACATAGGAAAGAGAAGTGTGTCCTCTTCTTAATTAATATATACATCTTCGTAGAGAGAGAGAGAGAGAGAGAGAGAGAGAGGGTGGGGTGGCCGGGGAGTGGCCACTGTAACTTTCTCCACTTCCGATCCATTGGATGAATATTGGATAAGCAAAAATAAAACCTAGAAAGAAACCCTAGTCCCAATTAACCCCTATCTCTTTTCTAAGTAGTGGCCATTGACAAAACACCAAGCGATCGACTAAAATACCCAAAAGAAATATCAAAGTGCGCCCTTCTTGTGGTCGGTCAAATACTAATATATTTACCCTAATCCGCCTAACATTAGCGGACAATTTAATAGCATAACATGACATGCACTATCACTACAGAATTTTAATAAATCATTCATTATTTTTTATTTTTGATGGATTAATAAGATATTTTACTCCCCGTTTCAATTGTTGAGAATTGACTGGATATAAAAATGAAAGTGCACGGCTTAGGATTTTGTAACTAATTCGACTCGAAGTGGCTGATGTAAGATTCCAAAAATTTTCTTGTGGCATTCCATTCCTAGCTATTTCATGCATGTTGACTAGTAGCAAATAGTTTTTAAAGACAGTTCCAAAAAAAGAAAAAGAAAAGAAAAAAAAAGGATAAAAAAAAGTGCACCAATTAATGGCTGTATCAGCATAAGTTAATCTAGTTTAGTTTGAGTTAAAAGTGCAGCTTTTCTTTAATTTATGATAAACTTATACTACTACTTGTGGAGAATTGGGGCCTCCACTTACAGTCGATCCATCCATCTGGTTCTTGAGGAAGTAATGAAGAAGAAAATATTTACTATAAAAAGAGAGTATAAAGTAAAACAAAAACAAAAAAACAAAAACCAAAAAACAATACAAACTGATCTCATTTCTTTTGCCTCATTAAGTGGAGGAAAAACGTAAAAGACCTTATTCATGGTAATAAGTGTACAATAAACATAGGTAGGTGTGACTCTAGTAGTGGCCATTGACAAAACACCAAGCGATCGACTAAAATACCCAAAAGAAACATCAAAGTGTGCCCTTCTTGTGGTCGGTCAAATACTAATATATTTACCCTAATCCGCCTAACATTGGCGGACAATTTAATAGCATAACATGACATGCACTATCACTAAAGAATTTTAATAAATCATTCATTTTTTTATTTTTGATGGATTAATAAGATATTTTACTCCCCGTTTGCAATTGCCAAGAATTGACTGGATATAAAAATGAAAGCGCACGGCTTAGGATTTTGTAACTAATTGGACTCGAAGTGGCTGATGTAAGATTCCAAAAATTTTCTTATGGCATTCCTTTCCTAGCTATTTCATGCATGCTGACTAGTAGTAGATAGTTTTTAAAGACAGTTCCAAAAAGATTAAAAAAAAAAAAAAAAAAAAAGTGCACCAATTAATGGCTATATCAGCATTAGTTAATCTAGCTAGTTTAGTTTGAGTTAAAGGTGCAGCTTTTCTTTTCCTAGATCTGGTTTTGTGCAAATCATATGCGACCATTCCCCTGATAAACTAGAGGGAAATGCAACCGTTTATGGAGAATTGGAGAGTTCTTGCCCATTCAATCTCTGCTATTAGTATTCGATCCCCATGTCACTAAAGTAAAGTGAAAACCCCTGAATGCAGATCCATTTAATATGTGGAAGAGATCCGACGTACGTGGAGGAGGGCACTTCGATTGTTCTGGTGCTATTTTTGGCAATATTCTTCCTTATTCCCCTCACTGAACTAGTGTAAATTAAGCTAAAAGCATGTTGGGTTGGTTAAGTGAACTTTGGGGAGGTCTGAAGCTACCTAAATTGTCTGGCATATATATAATTTTTTCTTTGTTTTCGGATAACGGGAAAACCTTTTGGGCAAACCCCAAACCCATGCCATATAAAACCTCACAACCTATTTAGGCTAATTAAGTCTAAAGTTCATGAGAATTGTAAAACCTTGTGTGGAAACTAAGACTTCCACTTCGTAAGGCATAGTTCCTTTCCAATTGAGTTATCCTTGAGATTCTAGCATTTAATTTATCTCATGTTGGAAATTAAACTTGATTATGAGGCATAGGAAAATTAGTAAAGTAAAAATAAGGGTAAAATGCAGAAAACTATCCCCAAGTTTGGGGTAAGTTTCAGTTTGATACCCTCAAGTTTAAAAGGTATCAATTAGATACCCAGATAGTTAGTTGACTCAAAATAGATAACAACGTTAACAGTCGGCCACGAAATGACGTTTACTACCCTCAATTAAAATGACTTTGTTTTATCAAAAATTCATTATTCAAGAATATTTAGCTCGATCTCAATCTAGATGAGTGTTGAAATCTGAGGAATCTATGTAGGAAGAGAGAGATATGATAAAAGGTGAGTTTTAGATAATATAATATAAAAAGTATAATATAGACTTTGGATTTTGACAATGGCAAAATAAGACTTTCATGTACAAAATAAGGGCAAAATTGGCATATTCCAAGAATGTTGGTCAAATGGCTAAATTACCGTTTGTTAAGCAAACGGTGAGTTACAGTAGGACTCAAATTGAAACACATTTCAAATTTTGAATACTTAATTGACGCATTTTAAAGTTGAAGGTACTAAATTGAAACCTACCCCAAACTTAAGAGTAGTTTTCTGCATTTTACCTTAAAAATAAAAATAAAACTATGATCCAAATGGCATGTCTCTCCCCTTTAAAAGAAAGAGTGAGAGAGGTTGTGATTTCAACTTTTATTAGGTAGCTCCATATCCAAATCCTTTGTTTGGAGTGTATTCTTATCCTTGATTGAAAACGTCTCTAGTGCTTGGTGTTTAATAATGGTCCTTCCCAAGTCCAATGGACAGAGTCTTGCCCCCTCCTTTTTTTTTTTTTTTTTTTTTGGTAAACAGTCTTGCCTCCTTCAATTACTCCATCACCAGTCCACGACCCTCCGAAGGCTCTAGAGCCGCTAATAAGCAGCCGACACGTTCTTTTTTTTTTTTTTTTTTTTTTGGCTCTCCAAACAGTCCAATTTCCCATGCATGCGTGCATCAGAGCATCAGATTCTATTCTACCCATTGACTCCTAGTAACTTGGAGTGGTGTTTAACATTTGCAGGTACAAGGAGAAATGCTAGCCACTTAAATAAAAGAATAGTAGGCTACCGACAACATTTCACAGAGAGAGAGAGAGAGAGAGATTATTGGAGCTCTGATTGGGCCAAGGAGGATTTTCTCAAGTCATAAAGGTCTCCTGACATGGACCTACCTCCTTGTTTTTTTATTTTTCCTTTTCTTCCTTGCTAAGTTGCGATGAACATGAACTCACCTCACCCACGTTAAAAGCATCATCATAGATATATATATTTATTTTGGATTACAAAAGCATCATCTCATATATGATATGATATAATCCTCGAAGAGCATTGTGAACGAGGATGTGCCACACGCATGCATGAGTAGAGGATGCTCTGTCAATGAATGCCAGTCTGATCTTTTCTCACTTCCAAGATTGATTCTTGTTAGCACATGCACATGTCTTGGAGAGCTTATGATAAGCTATACGTAATCACAAGTTGACACTTTGACACATGCAAAAACATGCAAAAAACACACACATATATATATATATATATATATAAAAGATCAGTGCCTCTGGATACGTATGTAACTTAATGTAGTAGATCACAGCATCCCACCCTCTAAAATTCAATGGAAAGGAATGTTTACAAAATTGTAACAACCCTTCGGGAATTAATCATATCACAGCTAAAAATTGATTTTAAAGTTACTTCAAAATTAATTTAAACATATACAATGTATTTGACATAAAATGGTTTAAAAAAATTAATAATAAAATTATTAGCTGCATTAATCAACTTAATACTGCCGTCAAAAATAATTTATTTCAGTGCAATTGATAATTGATTTGAATTCCTAAAATTAAAAACAGGTATATATATAATTGGTCAAAATCCTAGATGTCCGCCTCGGTCTCATGTGCACACAAAGTCCCTTGTTCTCTTTCACATGTAGACCTACTAGAACTAGAAACTATACAAGCCTTGTAAAAAAAAATCTCTGATGTGAGACAAAGTGTTTCACAATATTGAGAGATAAGAGTGTAGAGAATGAAAAGGTTCTTCAAAGAAAAACTTTTGGATTTAGATTTATCTTTGTTTAACACATAAATTACAACATCACTCCTCCAGGATCAACTTTCTTAATGAGACCAACATTGAGTAATATATGATATTCAAAATAATAGGAGTTTATGCGGGATTTACTTCCTGTGTTCATGGTGTTGAAAGTTGTTTTATTTGATTTATACAAATTAAGAGAGTTGATGCTTATGAGGGATGGAGTTGCTTAATAAGGCATATTACACATAGGGAAATGCATTTTGTTTGGGATACAATTGGACGGGTTTGAACCCAGGTGTCCTATTCTAATCCTACCTTTTACCCCACCCTCTATCAACATTAGGCTAGCTCCAGTAACTTGGAGAAAATGCACATTGAATTTTCTTATAGTTGCAACATTTTCTTATTCTTTTTTTTTTTTTTTTTTTTGCTTTTGTGAGGTTAATTAGAGGGGTGGTGGGGTTGGAGGTTGGGGAATAGACAACTTAGAGAGATATCACTAGGAAAAGCCACTCCACTCATGAATGTCTTCCCAAGTGGTTATTGTGACTTTTCTGAAGGAATATTGGATCCATATCCGTTGAATTGAATGTCGTGGCAAATTTTCACTAATTAATCCACCACACTATTTGCAGGGTGATGTATTAAAGAAATGTTGATTCTCTCGAGCACTTGTAAATCCGAACGGGTTTCTTGAATAAGATTATATTCCAAACTTCCATTTGAGATTAATTGCTTTCCTATTGACACAAATTAATGACAATCTCTGAATCTTTTATATGGATAGATACCCTTGACATCTTTTTTCGGCTTTGCTTTAAGCCATTTCTTAGACCAACACATTCAATTAGCATGATTGAGCACTAGCCCAAATTCATCTCGGGCTGCTGCCGCAAGTCCATGTTTACTATTGGTGATGCAATATTCTGCATAAGCATTTTGACTGGTAGGATCAAAAGTCCCACAAAAGTTACTTATGAAGTAAGGATGTGGATGCTTCCAATTGAAGGCCTCCTCTCTCCCTCTCTCTCTCTTTTGTCTTTTTGTTTTTTTTTTTTTTTTTTTTATGAGAGAGAGGGGGGGGGGGGGGGGTGGTGTTTATGTGAAGGCCTCTTCTTTACTATTGTTCTTGTCCCGTACAAGATCTGGGTTGGTTTTCTTGAGGGTACTCTCCTTGATGCTTTGAAACTATTTCAAACCGGCCTCCCATGCATTACATGACCCTCAAATAATTTAGCTATTTAAAACGATGATGTAATTAACAAAGTTTTATTTCAAAAGGCTCCTTATTCTTATTTGAATTATGACTTATTGAAAAGAGTAAACCTTTTTGGTATTAAAAGACTAATGAATAAAAACAATTTGAAAAGATGAAATTAAATAAAATATGATGATTAATTGAAATATTGTATAGATGAACAAAATTACATAAATGATTATTTTCAAAATATTTTTCCCCATTTTTTTTTTAATCATCCTAATTTATATGTCTCCATCCGCTAACATAAGCATGGACTTCATGCATGCTATCAGCCTATACACGAGTCGTGCGTTCGAATGGCAGAATTAATAACCGTACACAATATAATTTCCTGAAATGGCACAGTTTCAATTTTTGAGAGTTATAGGAGGGAAAAAAATACAAAGAACAAAAATAAACAACAAAAGACAAAAATAAATAAAAATAAAAACAAACGAACGAACAATGAAACAAACAAACTTAATTGAAATATATATTGCAAAAGCCGCTGTTATGCCAACCATGTCCCCTATTCCAACCCAGACTTGTCACATGCAACATTCTAATTTCCATTGCTTTCTGATATTGATGTAAAGTTTTTCCTTTTTTAAGTCTAGAAAATAAAATGCCAATTATTCTTCGTCGACATATTTTCGAAATAATCCTCCAACAAATTTAAGATACTCAGATGAAGGCCAGATCAAGAAAGAACAAAACTGGCTTAGTCAGGGTGCAATGTATATCAGTTAAAAGAGAACTTTCTCAGAATGCTACCAATTTTACAATTTGAAAGCCCCAACACTTACTCCTACAATAACAAATTCCATAATGACCCACAATGGCCCTACCCCATACAATATCCAATCCTAGTGACAGTGAGAGAACTGAAAATTTGAATCGTGCGGCTAGCTAGAAGAAATAAAAATAAAAATAAAATAAAATAATAATAAAAAACAAACAAATCAATAAGGTTGCTTTCGCGCCAATAGCTCCATTTAAGTCCCCTACCATTTGGGCCATCATGTCATTTTTTGTATATAAGAGAATAATATTGCTAAGGATGCAGTTTATACGTGGTGGACGAAGATAACATGGTCCCCTTAGAGCAACTTATCATGGGTACATGGTCCCCTTGGAACAACTTATCACGGCTGCCTAGAAATCACAAGCGAATTTTGGGGGTCCTTTTCAACAAGCCAGGTGCCCTCCTCCATTTGGTCACATGGATCCTGCATCAGCCTCAGCCATACGGCGCCTCCCCAAATAATTGGGACCTCACTGCATGCCTCTCCCACAAGGTACCCCACATTCACAACTATTATTCCATGTGATCCACTTAATATACCTGAAAGACAGAAGTAGCTATAGAATATAAGCATATGGTTTATTTTTTCCATTTTTAATCACAAACATATACTTTCACTATGGAATGGTCCAAAAGTTTGTGACATACATTAACCCATAATTTTTTCTCTTTTTTTTTTTTCCTTGTAGTTTACCAAATGAATCACAAATGATCCTAAGATATTCTAAGAAACAAGTTGTAGGCACTAGGCAGCCACATTTTGACAAGGTGGGCAGACAGCGCCTGGTCCTGAATCGATGCTCCACCCTTTGGCCTTTACTTATAAGGATTAAATATGCATGTTTAATTTATGCTTATTATTAAATATATATATATATATATATCTGTGTTTGGTTTTCGGCCACAAACAAGAAATAAATTAAGTTAAAAATGCAAAACGAACAAATAATTAGATATGAATAGAGGATTTAAGGCTTTGGACAAAAGAACATGCATGCATGGCATATCACCTATAAAAGGTACTCCCACCAACTCTTCCCACAATCCGATTTGATTCCACCTATCTCCCACGTGGGTAGATTTTATGCACATTTTAGACAGCAGTAGAAAAGCAATCATGTCTCAAAAGCATTGCTATATGGGACTATATATGCGACACGAAAACATCTATGGAAAAGAATGCTTGCTATCAGAAAGCATTTTTTTTCACAAATGTTCATGCACTTGGTTTGGTTTAACCAAACCCTAGCCTTGATACCCCTAATATGCTTGCAACAGAGCAATAAGCAACAGCTATTACTTGGCTGTTTGTTTGCAAATTACCTGCAGGCAAGCACATGTTCCATGTATAAATCACCTCACATACTCACATGCATAGCAACAGATGCCACTGGACATGTTTAAGCGTGTTTCAGACAGGAACTGGGATTATGATGAAATATTTTGCTGCATTAATTGCTGCCTATACCCTATATATACCTCTTATTAATGGGGCTGAAAATTATTCAGCAATGACCAAAAAGCTTGGAAAAAGGAAAAGATCCTGAACCTTGGGAGAGGTGAACCTGGCCATTTAACCGGCCGGCCAAGGTCGGTTGGGGCAAAAATTTCAAGGTTGGGTTTTGGTTTTTGCTGGGGTTGAAAAGTCCCAAACCAACTTGGGCCTGACTGAGTTTCAGCTAAGAACTAAAAAATTTTGAGTTTTCTAACCTAAAAACCTAAGCTGTTAACTGGAGAGTCCAAAAAGGTATCTGCAGCCATGACAAATTTATTGCATGCCAATTAACTCCATAAAATCTTATTTGATTCCAGGCCAGAAAGATTGCTTATCCAGACACTGGGACAAGAGAAAAATATTTCTGGTAAAGAATATATGCTTGCGATCCAGCAAACATATTTAAACTATTGGCATAATTTAACCAAAACCCCCCACGCCCTTGATCCCTTGATATTTTAGCAGTAGGCAATAATATGCACCAGACTCTAGGACGAAATTAAAGGTATCCTTGCAAGTTGCTAGAAATTCAGCATGGGTTCATGAATGAGATATCAGTCACATGTGTATAGCAATAGAAGAAGCCACTAGACAATAGAAGAAGCCACTAGACAAGCACAAGCTTTACCTTGTTTCAGGCCAACAATATATAGAACTAGATGAGGGTTTTTCACTCCAAGGTGCACCTGATGTAACTTGTAGGAGGTGGCCTTAATCTCACCATTCACAGTCAAAATCACGCATAACTTAATGTTGAATGAATTGTAAGATTGAAGTCACCAGGTTGATGCAAGCTGCATGAGGTGCATGCACATTATAGTAAAATAACTAGTACATATGAATTAGGTAGGATCGTATTACACTTAGTGTAAAATACTCTTTACTTTTTACCCCTTTTTTTCTGTTTTTTTTTTTGTTTTTTAGCTTGTGTAAAATTTTTTACTTTTATGCCTCTGGATATCTTTTTGTAGCATTCACATTTTTAAGGGTCTACGTCTTAGATTAGATTACGTGCCACTGTGGTACTTTACACGGTCTCTCATGGCGGCCACGTGTTGACATCCCAACAGTTACAACACTCTTTGTAAAAGCTCAATAGCAGCAAATCTGGACTTGTGTACACACACACACACATATATATATATATATATAGAGAGAGAGAGAGAGAAAGCGTTTGAAACTTTGGTTGGATGCACAGGATGGATTACTAAAAAACCCTCATCAGTTTTAAATAAGGTAGAGGTTAATAGGACTAGAAAGGTCTTTTGAGTAAAGACTCCTAAATAAACTCTAACTTAACCACCCACTATTCTCTTCCTTTCTCCCACTTTTCTCTCCCTTTATCATAACTACCCTCTTATTCTCTCTCTCCTTAACTACTTATATCAGTTTTTATTCTCATTTTGAATTCAAAATTTTTATTTATTTTCTAGGAGATTTTTGTAATATATTTTTTTCTCATACGCAGCGGGTGTGCTCCGACATCTAGTATTGAATGATCTCGATTGGGTTAGACAAGATCCTAGACAATGGTTGGACCACTTTTGGAGCTCTTAAACTTTGGGTTGGACTTAGTTTGATAAATCCCCACACAACATATATAAGGAGGGAGCGGCTATTGCAACCCCACAAAGGTATAAGTTTCCCCCACCTGATATCCCCACCCCCCAAATTTATATACCCACCCCTCTAAAAGACTAAAATACCCATCTTCTAAATAACCCTAACCCTCCTCACCCACCCCACTCCCCAACCCTACACGTAGGGCTGCAAATGAACTGAGCCATTCGTGAACAACTCGTGAACGAGCTCGATAAAAGCTCGTTCAAGCTTGTTCGATTAATAAATGAGCCAAGCCTGAGCTTAAATACTAGGCTCATTTATTAAACAAGCCAAGCTTGAGCAGACTATAGCTCGGCTCGTTTACGTTTGTGAACAAGCTTGTTAAGGGCTCGCAAAAAGGCTCTCAAATAGGCTCGTTAAAAGGCTCGTAAAATAGCTTATTAGTAGGCTCATTAAAGGGCTTGTATAAATACCCTAATTTTTTTTATTAGGGTTACACGCTTTATTGGAGAGTGTGAGAAGGTTCACTTATTCTTTGAAGCCGCCACCATCCACCATTTAAAAATAAGGTTCTCTTTTTTTTTTTAGGGATTCCACTTTTTTACCTCCAAGTCTCCATCATTCAGAGGTGACTACTTTTTTGACTCTTTGAATTTGCGTGAGTTCAATCTTAAAGCTTCTCTCCTATCTTCTTAAATTTGTTTTCTACATCTAAGGTTTTGAGATTCAGATTTCTTTATTAAGGGATTTTGGGTCTTATTTCATCATGTTAGAAATTTTAGAGTTTCTTTGTCAGATTCTATCACTTTCTTCTCTAACTTTGTATGTACAAAATCATAATATATCAAAGATGTCAAGAACATCTAAATTATAATGGGTCTATGTCAACTCTTGCTTGAAACTAACCATGTTTAGGGAATAACCTTGTTTAATGATGCCCTTGAATAAGAATTTAATTGATGTCTAACAAGAATTGTGTGTGTGTGTGTATATATATATATATATATATATAGTTATATGTTTTGTTGTTAATAGATGCAATAAAATACAGCATGGAGGGGCGGATTATGGATAATATATTTTATTGCCATCTGTTAGTTGAATGACTTTTATAACATTTTGTGGTTTATTACTTGTTTATTTATAGGTATATCAACTTCTCTGAATCCCTTTGCACAACCAGTTATGGAAAATAATAATGAAGACGAGCCTCAAAATATTAATGGTGAAAACATTGATAGCAATGGATCTCAAGACAAAGGTTTGGACCAATTTCAAAAAAAAAGGAGGAAGAGGACATCTAAAGCTTGGATTGATTTCTTAGAAGTGGTTGTTGGTGGTATTGAAAAGGCACAATGTCGTCACTGCAAAGTCTATCTAGCTATGTCTAAGGGTAAGTGTACAACTCACTTACTTAGGCACTTGGATATATGTCCGAGATGTCGACTTTCTAACAAGAAGCAAAGGGTTTTATCGCTTAATCCGTCTGGACCTGATTTAATGAATAATGTTGCGACGTTTAAGTATGATCACTGCAAAAGTCAGGAAGCTGCTGCGCACATGGTACTTATACATGAATATCCATTCAATCACATGGAGCATGAAATGTTTAATATTTTTATGAGGACAGCAACTCCGCATTGGTAGAAGATATCACGTACTACGTCAAAGAATGATTGTGTGTCAATTTATGAGATTGAAAAAAAGAGATTGAAGAAATTGTTGAGAATGTTAACAGGGTTAGCATCACTACAGACTTATGGAAGTCCGGTTAAGATATCCAATATATGGTTGTCATAGGGCACTTCATAGATTCTGATTGGAAATTGCAGAAGCGGATATTGAATTTTGTTGATGTACCCCCTCCCCATTCTGGAGTTGTTATAGCTGATGTTCTTTATAAGTGTCTTGTTGAGTAGGGGATTAATAATAAAATATCTACAATTACAGTGGATAATGCGTCATATAATGATTCAACTGTGAGGATCTTGAAGGACAATTTTGCGTGGAACAACAAGCTTTTGTTTGATAGGAAGATATTTCATGTGCATTGTACTGCACACATAATCAATCTCATGGTGCAAGATAGATTAAAAGAAATTCAACATATCATTGATAATGTCTGCCGAAGTGTGAAATATTTGGAGAATTCAGAAGCTTGACGTATACAGTTTAGTGAAATTAGAAAGCAATTACATTTGAATTCAAAAAAATTGCTCCTTGATTGTCCAACACGTTGGAATTCAACATACTTAATGTTAGCTGCTGCATTGGAGTTTAAAGAAGTATTCCCAAGGTACCAAGATGTTAGGCTATGTGTGGAGCCTATCCAACATGGTTTTCCTTCAGATGCACGTACGTGCATGTGTAATGCTCGTACGAGCATGGGTAATGCACGTACGATCATGTGCGACGGATATGTTTTATTTAACCCGAAAATATAAGGGTTTTATTATATTCTGATGTTAAGGTTGAGAGCCGTCTTTGAGAGCACTGTGTCTGGGAGTGTCTAGGTGTGAGACTTCTTTGTATTGTTCTTCAAAACATAGTGAAAATCGCTGCAACTCCGTGGACGTAGCCTGAATTGGGTGAACCACGTAAATATGTGTGTTGTTTATTTGCCTTTGATTTATTTCCGTTTTCTTTTCTATATTCGCATCTCAAGATCCGTAAGAATAGGGTAGTTTTAATCCCAACAACTGGTATCAGAGCTTTTGGTTTGAGTGGGAGCGATGGCAGGAGAAGAAGGAAAAGCAACAGGAATCGAGAAATTCGATGGCACAGATTTTGGGTATTGGAGGATGTAAATTGAGGATTATCTCTATGGGAAGAAATTACATCTGCCTCTGTTAGGGCGCAGCCAGACAGTTTGAAAGAAGAGGAATGGAATCTTCTTGATAGACAGGTACTAGGAGTTATTCGATTAACTCTGTCAAGGTCAGTTGCGCACAACGTTGTGAAGGAGAAGACCACCAAGGGTCTGATAGGCGGCTCTGTCTACTATGCATAAGAAACCATTGGCTAATAACAAGGTGCATCTGATGAAAAAGTTGTTTAATTTGAAGATAGCGAAAGGTACCCCTGTTGCGCAGCATTTGAATGAGTTCAATACAATTGTTAATCAATTGTCCTCTATCGAGATTGATTTTGATGATGAAATCCGTGCTTTGATTGTTTTGGCTTCTTTGCCAAACAGTTAGGAAGCCATGAGAATGGCGGTGAGTAATTCTGCAAGGAAGAATAAACTCAAATATGAAGATATTCGAGATTTGATTTTAAGCGAGGAGGTTCGCAGGAGAGATACGGGTGAAACCTCGGGTTCTGGTTCGCTTTAAATCTTGAGACAAGAGGTAGAGCACAGGATAGAAATTCTAATTGGAATAGATCAAAATCCAGAAAAGGAGGTAGAAGTAAATCCAGATTTGGACGACAACCAGAATGCTGGAATTGTGGCAAGACTGGCCACTTTAAGAAAAATTGTAGAGGACCGCAGAAGAAAATGAATGAGAATGATGCTGCAAATGCTGCAACAGATAAACTACAGGATGCCCTACTACTTTCTGTTGACAGTCCCATTAACTCTTGGGTTTTGGACTCAGGAGCTTCTTTCCATACTACCGCACACCGAGAAATCATGGAGCACTATGTGACAGGTGATTTTGGGAAGGTGTATTTGGCTTATGGAGAAGCCTTAGACATTGTGGGTATGGGAGATGTTCGCATTAAATTGCCGAATGGGTATGTGTGGTTGATACAGAAAGTGCGACATGTCCCTAAGTTATGAGGATTTTGATTTCTGTAGGACAACTTGATGCTGAAGGTCACACAGTGACATTTGGTGGTGATACTTGGAAGATCACAAAGGGAGCTATGGTAGTGGCTCGTGGAACAAAAACAAGGTACTTTGTACATGACCTCAAGTGTGAGAGATACTATTGCAGTGGTTGATGCAAAAGTTTATACAAACCTATGGCACCGCAGACTTGGTCACATGAGTGAAAAAGGGATGAAAATGATGTTATCTAAAAGGAAACTACCAGAGTTGAAATCCCTTGACTTTGATTTGTGTGAGAGCTGCATTCTTAGGAAACAGAGAAGGGTCAGTTTCTTGAAAGGAGGCAGAACTCCAAAGGCTAAAAAATTGGAGTTGATACACACAGATTTGTGGGGAGCTTCCCCAGTTGCATCTCTTGGAGGTTCACGATATTATATCACATTTATTGATGACTCAAGCAGGAAGGTATGGGTTTATTTTCTGAAAAATAAATCTGAGGTATTTGAGACCTTTAAGAAATGGAAGGTCATGGTTGAGACTGAAACAGGTTTGAAGGTAAAATGTTTAAGGTCTGATAATGGTGGAGAGTACATAGATGGGGGGTTTAGAGAATTTTGTGCCGCTAATGGGATTAGGATGGAAAAGACTATTCCCGGGACACCACAGCAGAATGGCGTGGCTGAGCGCATGAATAGGACCCTCAATGAGCATGCTAGAAGTATGAGGTTGCATGCTGGGTTGCCAGAAATTTTTTGGGCCGATGCAATTAACACAGCGGCTTACTTGATAAATCGAGGACCATCAGTTCCTTTGGATTGCAGGATACCTGAAGAGGTATGGAGTGGAAAGGAGGTAAACCTTTCTTACTTGAAAGTTTTTGGCTAGTTTATCTTATGTTCATATTGACTCTAATGCTCGCAGTAAACTAGATGCTAAGTCCAGAAAATGTTTCTTTATTGGCTATGGTGATTAGGCTTTTGGTTATCAAGTTTTGGGATAATCAAAATCGAAAAATCATCAGGAATAGAAATGTGAATTTCAATGAACAGGTTATGTACAAAGACAGGTCAAGTGCAGAATCTTTTATTACAGAGCCAGAACCAAAGAAGTCTGAGTTTGTTGACTTAGATGAATTTTCTGAGAGCATAGTACAGAGTAGGAGTCAGGAAAATAATGAGAATGTAGACCCACAGGTAGAACAGCGTACACCCACAAAGGCTGTCCGAAGGTCTTCTAGGAACATTAGACCTCCACAGTGTTTCTCACCATCCCTGTTCTACATTTTACTGACTGATAGTGGTGAGCCAGAGAGTTATGATGAAGCTTTGCAGGTTGAAAATTCTAGTAAGTGGGAGTTAGCCATGAAGGATGAGATGGAGTCACTGATGACGAATCAAACATGGGAACTAACTGAATTACCAGAAGGGAAGAAAGCTTTACATAACAAATGGGTGTACAGGATAAAGGAAGAGCATGATGGTAGCCAGCGCTACAAGGCTAGATTGGTTGTGAAAGGGTTTCAGCAGAAGGAGGGTGTTGATTACACAGATATTTTCTCTCCAGTTATGAAGCTAACAACAATCAGACTGGTACTGGGAATTATGGCTGCAGAGAATCTTCATCTTGAGCAGTTAGATGTGAAGACAGCATTCCTTCATGGTGATTTGGAGGAGGATATTTATATACATCAGCCACAGGGATTCGCAGTGCAAGGAAAGGAGAATCAAGTTTGCAAACTGAGAAAGAGCTTGTATGGGTTGAAACAAGCTCCAAGACAATGGTACAAGAAGTTTGACAACTTCATATGTAGCACTGGGCTCACAAGGTGCCAGGTAGACCATTGTTGTTATGTTAAGAGTTTTAACAACTCTTATATCCTATTACTGTTGTATGTGGATGATATGCTTGTTGCAGGGTCTAATATTGAGGAGATTAATAATCTCAAGAAGCAGTTGTCAAAACAGTTTGCAATGAAGGATTTGGGTGCTGCAAAACAAATCCTTAGTATGAGAATCATCAGAAATAAGGTCAGTGGGACACTGAAGCTTTCACAGACAGAGTATGTGAAGAAGGTTCTCAGTCGATTTAGCATAGATGATGCTAAACCAGTGAGCACACCTTTGGCTAGTCATTTTAGACTATCTAAGGATCAATTACCAAAGACAGAGCAAGAACAGGCCTACATGAGTAAGGTTCCCTATGCCTCAGCTATTAGAAGTCTTATGTACGCTATGGTCTGCACAAGACCGGACATTGCACATGCAGTGGGAATAGTGAGTAGGTACATGAGTAATCCGGGAAAACAGCATTGGGAGGTAGTCAAATGGATCCTAAGGTATTTGAAAGGCACTTCAGATACAACTCTGTGTTTCACAAGAGCAGGTTTAAAACTGCAGGGTTTTGTGGATGCTGATTTAGCTGGTGATGTTGATAGCAGGAAGAGTACTACAGGAATTGTGTATACTCTTGGTGGTACAGCTGTGAGTTGGGTTTCTAAGTTGCAGAAGATTGTTGCTCTCTCTACTATAGAAGCCGAGTATGTAGCCATAACTGAAGCTGGAAAGGAGATGGTTTGGTTACAGGGTCTCTTAGATGAGCTGGGTAAGAAGAATGAGAGGGGTACTCTACACAGTGATAGTCAGAGTGCTATTTTTCTTGCTAAGAATCCGGCGTTCCATTCTAGGACGAAGCATATACAGTTAAGATACCACTTTATTCGCTCTCTTCTTGACAGTAGACAGTTGGTACTAGAGAAGATTTGTGGAACTGAGAATCCAGCAGATATGTTGACTAAGGGTGTCACTATTGAGAAACTGAAGCTGTGCCCAGCTTCGGTTGGTCTTCGAGCTTGAGGACAAGAGGATGAGTTGCTGCGATAGTTACTTTGTTGGAGGCATGTCGTGTTTGGTGTTGGTGATTGGACCAGTCTCCAAGTAGGAGATTGTTAAGCTATGTGTGGAGCCTATCCAACATGGTTTTCCTTCAGATGCACGTACGTGCATGTGTAATGCTCGTACGAGCATGGGTAATGCACGTACGATCATGTGCGACGGATATGTTTTATTTAACCCGGAAATATAAAGGTTTTATTATATTCTGATGTTAAGGTTGAGAGCCGTCTTTGAGAGCACTGTGTCTGGGAGTGTCTAGGTGTGAGACTTCTTTGTATTGTTCTTCAAAACATAGTGAAATCGCTGCAACTCCGTGGACGTAGCCTGAATTGGGTGAACCACATAAATCTGTGTGTTGTTTATTTGCCTTTGATTTATTTCCATTTTCTTTTCTATATTCGCATCTTAAGATCCGTAGGAATAGGGTAGTTTTAATCCCAACACAAGAAAGAGATTCTGGTTATACTTATCTTCCAAATTCTAAAGATTGGAAGAAAGCTGAAAATGTGTGTCAGTTTTTAGAAGTTTTCAATGAAGTCACCAATATTGTTTCAGGGAGTGAGTATCCAACTTCGAATTTATTTATTACTGAGATATGGAAAGTGAAAGAGATTTTGAATGACAAATTAGTGGATGAAAGGCCATATATTAAGGCAATGGCTAGAAAGATGAATGAGAAATTTGAAAAGTATTGGGGTGAATGTAATTTGTTGATGGCTATAGCTGGGGTTTTGGATCTAAGATACAAAATGGTGTTAGTTGAATATTGCTTTTCTGAGATATACCCAGAGGGGGAAGCCACTAGGGACATTAACAGTGTTCGAGAGGCTTTATATAAGATTTTTTAGGAGTATGTTGCTAACCATACTTTAACTTCGAGCAGCAATGTCGTACCAAGTACAGCCTAAGACACTCAGCATTGTGTTTCTTCAAGTAGCAACAATTCTAGTAGTTTTGGGAGAAGTGTAGCCTCAGGAAAGTCGAGATTTAAGTCTTTTGTTAAGAGGGTTGATACTATTCAGCCGGTGAAGTCTAACTTGGATGTGTACTTGGAAAAGGGTGTTTATATATGTGGGGATGGTGCAAATGATAATTTTGATGCTTTGGAATGGTGGAAAGTGAATAATCTCAAGTTCCGTATTTTGTCTAAGATGGCTGGCGATATCTTATCAATTCCCATTACTACAGTGGCCTCAGAGTCCGCCTTTGGCAACTGATACAGTGCAGGTTTTAATGTGTGTAGTAGATTGGGCACGCAATCTTCGTGGAATTAAGAAGTCACCAAATGTAAGTATCATTACAAATATATAGTGGGAGATGTTTTCTATGGGTTGTTGACTGTTTTGTTGCTTTTATACCCTTCATAAAGCTTAGTGATTGGTTTAAGCATGCTATACAAATTTACTTTGGGACATAACTGACGATAGCATAAAGGAAAGTTTATTCTTAATCAATATGTGCTTTTCTTCCAACCTTTTTTTTTTTTTTTTTTTTTTTTTTTTGCTTCTCTTTGCAGAGTGGATTAATTAACATAAAGGATATAATACTTCCTTAGTAGTTATATCTATACTTATCTCAGGAAGATTTTTAAGGTTTGTGAATTTTTATCTTACCCATGACTTTATTTACTTTATTGTATTATTGTATATATTGATTTTAGACTTTCTAACATCATATTAACTTTGTATAACTTGTTGTGCTGGATCCGGTGGAAGTGTGATGGTGAATGGTCTTTAAGCTTTTGGGGGTTATCTATATGTTCCAATTTTGTAATTTGAACTATTGGTTTTTATTGATGGGGCTGCTAGTCTACTGGTTCACTGTAGTCCATAATTGCTCATGGTGAACATGGGAATGATGCTACTTTTTTTAACTTTCATTTATTTGGAACTTTGAAGTCTGCCAAAGTTTATTTATTTGATTTTGTAGGTTATTAGAGTTGGGTAATAGTCTTTTGGATTACTGGACTAAATTTTAGTTCTTTAAAGTTTGATTTTAGACTTACTTTAAATTCTTTTGTTCAACAGGTGCATTTTCAGATTTATGTTATTTTGTATGGAGGTTTATATTATTATGATTTATGAATGGAAGTATGTTAATTCTTAATGTTTAAAACTCACATTCACGAGCTCAAACCAATTTTGAACACGAGCTCAAATTCAAACTCAGGTTCGGCTCGTTTAACTTCAAACTCGAGCTTGAGCTCAAGCTTGGCTTGTTTAGTTAAACGAGCTAATCCGAGCCGAGCCTATGCTTTTCTAAATCTTAATGAGCTGAGCTTGAGCACAATAAATTAAGCTCGTTTAAAGCTCGGCTCAATTATAAATAAACAAGCTTTTGACTGAGTCGAGCTTGAACACTTCAAAGCTCGGCTCGGCTCGGCTCATTTGCAGCCCTAGGCTACACAAGACCTCCGATCTGGAAGAACCCCCCCCCCCCCCACACCCCCATAGCAGACCGGCGAGGAAGGCGACGGCAATAGAGAAGGCGATGGCGACGGTGACGGCGAGCACGAGCACCGTTTCTTCCTCTTCTCTCTTCTTCTCCTCTTTTTTCTTTCTTTCTTTCTTTCTTTCTTTGTTTTTTTTTTTTCCTCTACTGGTCAAATCTGTGGGGGAGGTTTTTTTTTTTCAAAACCTCCATTTTTTCCGGCAAGGGAGGTTCTTCCTCTTCTCTCTTCTTCTCCTCTTCTTTCTTTCTTTCTTTCTTTCCTTCTTTTTTTTTTTTTTTTTTTTTTTTTTTTTTTTTTTTTTTTTTTTTTTTTGTCATCTGCTGATCAGATCTATGTGTTTTCCAGCAAGGTAGGTTTTTTTTTTAAAACCTCCATTTTTTCCGGCGACGGGAGGGAAGAGAAAGAAAAGGAAAGAAAAAAAAGAGGGCTACCGACGGGAGGGAAGAGGAAAAAAAAGAAAAAAAAAATGAAGAAAAGAAGAGGGAAGAAGGAAGAGGAGGAAGGAAGAAGAGGGCTACAGACGGGAGGGAGGGCTGCCAACAAGAGAAGGGTGCAGTGCTTGCTGTCGACGAGAGAGGGTTGCGGGAGAGGGGTTCTATGAAGGAAAAAATAATAATAATAAATAAATAAATAATAAATAATAATAAATAAAAAAAAGAAAAAAAGAAAAAAAGAAAGAAGAGAGAAGAGGATGAAGGAAGAAGAGGGGTGCGATGCTCGCCGTCACTGTTGCCTCGCCGTCACCGGTGGGGTGGGGTGCTGGAGAGAGTTGCTAGTGGGGAGGGATGCGGGAGAGGGGATGGGTGGGGATACTTAAGCCCTTTTTGGTAATTTTATATAATAATTTTTTTAATTAAAAAATATGGGGGGGCAACTTATAGGTTTGGGAGGTTGCAATAGCCGTTCCCATATAAGGATCTCTGGTTTGGATTGGGCTGAGGCCTAAGGGAGCTCAACTTAACCCCTGCTGATCTAATTGTTGGAAGAAGATTTCAAATATGATACATATCGATGAATGAACTTACAAATAAAAATACATAAAAATTCTTAGGAGAAACTTCTTATAATGTTTTTGTTTTAAATATTCATTGCAATCAAAAAGAGAGGGAACAAAAATATTTGAATTTGAAATTAGAGTGGCACATTTTGTCAAAATTTTGACGAGGTTTCTCACTGTCATAGACTCATAGATGATGGTCTCGTATTAAAATGATAAACCAATCTTCTGGTTTCTCATTGCTATCCAGTTAGTTAACCGAAAAATGGCTAGTTCTTTTCTTTCTTTCTTTCCTTTCTTCTTGGGTAAAAGATCAAAACATAAGAAATGTTAATGACTTTTGGTTATGGTGGTGTAATTCTGATTTCCAAAACCGCATGGTCAATATTGGATTTAGATCATGTCCATCAATGTGCTTCAACGATCAAGTTAAGAGGAAGTCATTTCAAGCTGTTCAGCAACAAAGATCGTCATCAAAAGCTTTGATTCTCACACTTTGAAATAGTGTCCTAGAGACATTAAATTCTGAACCATAATTGGTTAGTCTCTATGATGGACCCCTTATTAATCCCTTTTTCACAAAAATTTCCTTTACATTCCTGACCCTCAAAATAAAATATGTATAAAGAAACAAATTATGCCCAAACATTCGTTAGCCTAAGAGCTACACATTTCCACCAATTTTTGCAATCAACATGAGATAGCAGAGCACAAGGTTTCACAAAGACTCATTAATTTGTGATCATTCTGGCATGGAATTTCATTAAATGGTCCATAAAAGAGACCATTGCATGGTTACATGCGTGTATATCAATTAACAGGTAGATGGCCAACTATTGGGAAATAGTGACAGTTATTTCGCAGATTTTCTACCTGTAATTAGTGCAGAAACAAGGGGAAAAGCCTAAACTCAGTAAACAATTGCAAGTTTTAACACCACAAAATCCCTGACAAAATCTAAACTTAAATATCAAAATAAAGCTGCAAAGAACACTTGCTGAAGAAGGAAAACAAGAGCTCTACCAGAATGGAAATTTGGCAACAGCTATTTCTGCCGCTGCAACTACTGACAGAGCTGCTCTACTGCTGCCACAATCTGGGCAGGCTGCACCACAGTCCACTCCTCCAGTGTTCCAGCATATGGGGTTGGCACATCCTGTGATGACAAGCATACAATTGGGGCGTCCAAATAATCATGGAAATTTTCACTGATAGCTGCTGTCAAGCTAGCACCAATCCCACCAGTTCGCATGCACTCCTCCACAATCAGCACACGATGAGTTTTTTTCACTGAGTTTCCGATTGTGTAAAGATCAAAAGGTTTCAACGACCTGATATCAATAACTTCGGGATCATAACCCTTGTTCACCAAAGTCTTGGCAGCTTGCATCACATGATATCTCATCCGAGAATAGGTCAAAATAGTGATGTGCTCCCCAGGCCTAACCATCTCGGCTTCCTCCAGTGACAACACATATTCTTCATCAGGAATCCTCTCCTTGAGGTTGTAGAGCAAAACATGCTCAAAAAGTATCACTGGGTTCTCACTTCGGATTGCAGCTTTCATCAAGCCCTTGGCATTATAAGGGGTCGAGCATGCCACCATTTGAATTCCAGGGATTGACTGGAAATAAGACTCAAGGCGCTGTGAGTGCTCTGCCCCGAGCTGCCGGCCTACTCCACCAGGTCCCCGAATAACCACCGGTATGGTAAACTGACCACCGGATGTGTAATGAAGCATGCCACAGTTGTTGGAGATCTGGTTGAAAGCTAGAAGCAGAAATCCCATGTTCATTCCCTCAATAATTGGCCTCAGGCCAGTCATTGCAGCCCCAATCGCCATGCCCGTGAAGGAGTTCTCAGCAATGGGGGTGTCAAGAACCCTGAGATCCCCATACTTTGGTGCCAGGCCTTTGGTCACCTTGTAGGAGCCTCCATAGTGACCCACATCTTCACCCATTACACATACACGAGGATCTCGTTCCATTTCTTCTTCCAGGCCTTCACGGAGGGCCTCAAAAAGTAAAAGCTCATGCCTGAGAATGGAAAGTTAGTTGTTAGCTGTATCCTTAACCAGTAATGAAGCCATAGGTTAAACAAATGTGAATGCAGAAACAGCGGTCCATGTATTAGCACAAGAGTAATGTCACAGTTTTACTAATTACTTAATGATGATGTTAAATGCAAAAGATATGGAAACATTGGATATACAGCAAATTCCATTTAATCTAGATGATCTACTATTATATTAGAAGATAATCCCTTTTGGCCCCGCCCCCCCCCCCCCCCCCCCCCTCTCTCTGGGGAGGCCAAATCACACCCCTTCCAAGACCCCACTTTCACAGGACAAACACTGGGTAATAGCCTTCTAGAGCATCAATGTGCACTTGGACTACACAACACAGCCCCGAGGGGGGCTAACCCTCCCCCTCTCCCATCCCAAGGTTTGGAGATTTGAACCCGTGACCTTCACCTCATAAATATCATACATGCAGCATATTAAACATAACCTCAGGTAAAACCTGGTACGCAAGTCATTAATAATGCTCTAGATGGAGATGGAAAGGCTAAACCTAAAAGGCAGGTTGCTTGATGATTATGTTTTAAGACAGAGACATGAAATCTTAGAAATAAACACTTTATGTTGTAACCCACCCTCCCCAAAAAAAAAAAAGGAAAAAGAAGAAAATAAACACTTTATACTCTACATTAGTAGTGACAAACCTGAAGAAAACCATTTGATTTGTTCCCAGATTGTTTGCGATGAAGCATTACATCACAAATTGACCATTGTACAATATAAATAAATAAAAACAAAATAATAGAACTCCTAAGGATGAGGTTTGAATTTCTATTGAGACAATGTAAGTATCCATTTTTATTTTGAATTCTGAATGAGGTTGAAAGGAAGAAGCTACTGATTTCAATGTCTGATAATATGCTCTAAAGTATTGGATAATTTTATCCAAAACATATCGTTTCTTAATCACACATAAATTTTCTCTTCAGAAAACCCTGTATATGCAAACCCACTCCCTCCCCCCCCCCCCCCCCTCTCTCCTTTTCAAATTGTATCTGATTGTTATGCATTTTCAACTCTTAATCTGCATGTAGATGTGTTGTATAAGCTTGTTAACAAGCAATTTTACCAACAGACTGAGCCAAAATGACTCACAACTTGGTCTAGCTGTTTGGGCCTGTAGGTCTGCCCAATTTTCCAGTCTAAAAGAGCACTAGGTAACCATCCTAGGAGGGATTCTTGTCCAAATGCTAGCCTAGTCAACATTCATTCCTTTCTTCTAATAACAAACCGCACCATCCTGCCATCATCTAAGCACCACAAAATGAACCATGGCACACGAACAACTTTTTCATAATTTTTTAAACAATGAAACAGTGAAATTTTCCCTCTTTTTTTTTTGGGTGACGCAAAAGTTGAATGGATAACAAAGTTGACATTTCAACACTGACTAGCTCCTTATAATTGAATTTGAGATGAATGGATAGAGCCTAAAACTCTAAAAGGAAAGCTCAGAACCAAAAACACAAACACATGCAACCCATAATCCACATTTCAAATAGTGCTGCCTTTTGAAGCATGATCCCTCAACTAGAGCAATCCATACAATTAAAATTATATAATATTTACTACGCGTGCTTCTAGAAATAAAAAGTTTGCAATCACAGAAACTACAGCTGCCTTTAGTGGCACAGGATTGTAAATGATTTAGCACTTCTATCCAGTGGAATTCAAAAATCTCTCACTATGCAATTGATTCATGAATTGGGGTCTATGGAATATTGGAATTTAAGCATAAAGCCAAATCCAATGGTATACAAAAGCAACCAAACATTGGAATTAGAATTTCGGGCCTCCAATTCGAATTCCAAGGCACTGATTCCGTGCAACAAAACACATCCAATAGTCAGGAAATCTAAATAGAATTGCAATTAGGCATAAGACTATGAACTCGGCATGCCTTTATAGCTTGGCTTACTATTCTGAATCGTTTGCCTACAAAAAATAAATTAATTGCTTGGGGTATTAATACTTCTGCCATATGTGTTCTCTGCCAAACCCATGATGAAGATAGAGATCACATTTTTTATGGGTGTAAATTTACTGCTGATGTATGGAAGGAGGTATTGCGGAAGTGTTGTGTGTATAGACACCCATGGGTTTGGGCTAATGAACTCTTATGGGCCATTCACAATTTGCGAGGGAACCCTTTTGCTACTACTATCAAGAAAATGACTTGGGCTGCTACCATTTACCCATGTTTGGCGTGAAAGAAACAGGAGGCTCCATGATAATGTTTTTCGGCCCTTTTAAGTTATTATTGCCACTATTGAGCATGACATCTGATATAGAGCCATGGGGTTAACATTGGTCAAAGACAACCTTAGGAATAGAATTTTTTGTCTGAACTGGGGAATTTTTTGAGACATCTTTTATTAGTCTTGGTTCTTTTGCTACCCTCGGGCTGTGAGGGGTTTTATCTTACACATCCTATTCAGCTTACTTGTTTGGGTTAGCTTAATAGGGTGTGTTTGATGTGTTTCCTTGGGCCTTTTGGCTTGCATTCTTTCTTTCTTTCTTTATATTCTTACTCACTTATCCAAAAAAAAAAAAATGAACTCGGCTTTGAGTTACAAATGTTCTATCTTGCAGTGTGTCATCTTAGGCGAAACGAATTGAATTTAGAAAGTAGATTAGGAACTGAAATACTAAATGTAGGATGAACATATTGAGCTAAACAGTAAGAAATGGCGAGCACAACAAATCATTGAATTTGCACGAAAAGTAAAGAAAACATACCCAGGTTTCGATGCCGTGGAAGCTGCAGAAGCATCAGCCTTTGCCTAAAAGACCACAAAATAATTCAAAATTCAATGCCAACAAACAACAATTCTCACATAATTTCAACCGAAGATATATATAAATATATATATATAGAGAGAGAGAGAGAGAGAAAGAGAGATGGGGATGTTTAACTGCAACTGCATTGGTAATCAACTGATCAGTCCTGCGACCTCTTGGGTTCGAACCGGGGATCACCCTTCCATCGGATCTGACCACCAAAAAGCTTCCTTTCCTCTCTGAAACAAAGACCCAGAAAGAAAAAAAAAAGTACATTTCAGCAAATCTCAGATAACCCATCACCAATTTTATCAAAAGGCAATCAGTTACATCAAAACTAAACCAAATTAGAATGCATGCATATACATATATATATGTATGTGTATGTATGTATATTGCAAGACCTGAGAGGGATCTGCGAGATGGGAGGTGAAATCTCTTGGAATCGAAGGAATTGGAAGATGACAGAGCTGCCGCTGCTCCGATTCCTTGAATAATAGTGGCCATTCGCTTTGCCAAGGAAGAATTGGGCTTGAGAGAACAGGAATTTTAGAGAAAGAAAGAGAGAGAGAGGATTGAAGAGACGAAGAGTAGAGATGAATTGAATATATATAAATATGAGGGGAAAAGGGGCGGAGAGATCTAGGGACGTGGTGGTGGTGTGTAGTGGTGGTCTCGCTGGCTCACGTTCCTCTCCTAGCGTTGGGCGATTTAGTTGAGAGAGAGAAAGAGAGAGAGAGCCACACATCGACAGGTCTGCACCGCACTTCGTTTGCATCGGTAGTTCTCTCGGATTCGACTCCTCTACATTAGCCCCCACGTGTTTCACCAATAGGGACTTGCCACGTCTTGCTATAGAAGGGTGAGCATGTCATTTCGGTAAAATTAGAAAATATTTAACTCATATAATTACCCCAACATCTAGGAGAAACCATTGGTTTCATATTTTAGTGTTTCTACGTGGGAAGCCGTGATTGGGAGAGAGTAGTGATGTGGACAGTGGAGGGACGTTCCACTCTCCATGTTTTTGTCACGTGAGAAAGCTCCATTGCCGTCTCCCACTGAAAGAAGTTAAGAGTGGGTGACCCACCTGATCCAACCCTAACAAACAGCTCGTTAATGCCTTGGTGGGAAAAAATCTGCTGCAGCTGACACCACTCCCTACTCCCTAATTCCTTGTGAACCACCAAGTCATCACCAAAATACTTTGCAACACACTTCTAGTGCTGCCAAATACCAATAATCCCACATCCAAACAACCTTCCAACCCCACTTTTTTTTTTTTTTATTATAAGCAAATGATAGTAGATTAAGAAAAAAGTTCAAGGTGATTCTCAATTTCCCTTTCCTCAAACAAAATAGAGCGAGGCAAGTCGGTGATAGGTATTGAACCAAAGCGATTACAACGGAATGCCCATTGGGACAGTTTGTGGGTAACAGAATTGGCATTTTTAAGAATACAATTGATAACAGACATATTAAAATAAACTAACAAAAATCTGGCATCCCAAATAATTGAGTTAAAAAGCCCCCCTTAGTGTCACAAATATGAATAGGCTCTAGTACAAGAGAAGCATCCCCTTTCAAAACAATGTTATCAAACTCGCACGTCTTGGCCGACGACAAAGCCAAACAAGCTACCTTAGCTTCAGTAGTCTGAGGGTCCAATGTCCCTTCTTTAGCGGTCCAAGCAACAAGAAAGATACTAGAAAAATCTCGCACTACAACCCCAATAACTGAAAAGGATTTTCTAATGGCAACATCAAAATTCACTCTCACCCAACAAAGAGGCGGAGGAAGAAGAAGACCGTGGAAGGGAGGATTCCTTGCTCCTCACAACTAAGTGTTCCACAACTGCTTTATCAATCTGAAGGAGAATTACCGTTGGAAACATACCGTATCCCACAATGGTTAATTATAAATCTTGACATAGATTCATATACCTGTTTGGGCCCTCCACTCATAAATTTAGGCTTGTAAGTTAGAAACTTAACTTGGTATTAGAGCATGTCATTCCTGTGTCTGTTTCGCTCGTAAACCCGTCTTTGTTGCCCATGTGACAAGCTATTTGAATCTTGTTAGGCTTACATGTGAGAAGGAGTATTGGAAATATACCACATCTCACATTGGTTAATTATAAATCTTGACATAGATTTATATACTTGTTTAGGCCTTCTACTTATAAACTTAGGTTTTTAAATTGGAAACTTAACAATTAATTATCTCTCTGTCAAAAGTTAATTTGTTACGAGCAAACCACAAGACATCCATCGGTACAACCGCGAAGATGAAAAATCGGTGAGCTTCAGCTTCAGGCAATGGAAAGTCAAGAACATTAGAGTTCATCCATAGGAATTTAGAGACTTTGCACTCCATAAAAAGATGTTTATAGGCTTTTTAAAATGGAAAGTCATTGCGTGTGGCGAATGAAGGCACCATTTAAAAAGAAAAAAAGAGGAGGACAATATTTGACTACCCTAGCAAAATACGAGACAAGAGTATATTAAATGGACTACATGAGAAATATCATTCAATTCCTTTTTTAAACAGCTATGAACATAGACGGAATACTACAAATTTTAATAAAAAGTTCAAGACTAAAAATACCAAAATATATGTCATGTTATTTCATTTAGTATATATTACTATTACAACTCACCGTTGTTATCTAATTTTATTTTTAAAAAATTATAAATTTTTGTTAACAAATTTATTATATTTAAAATAGCAATCAAATAAAATCATTTTTCTCCGTGTGTGAGCAAATTGTGTGTGATTTTTGTGTGTGTGAGAGAGAGAGACTGAGAATGAGTGTTCCTTTGTTTTAAAGGAGGAATGCTTATTTATATCTATACTACCTGTAAAAGTTTATATCTTATAAAAATTATTGATTGATTATTACACCCTTATTTTAAATGTTATATATTTATTTACGCCTATATTTAACCAATTAAGAATGTTTATTTTCCAGCCACAAAGAAAGAAAAAAAAATGATGTCCACACTTCATGAATTCTATATAGCCTCCACTACTATGCATATATGTGCCATAGCCAACTTTTCATTCCTGCCATAACTCTTACCTATGGAAGGAATTTTGACCTATTATGTTGAGCGTCTATTCTAATTACTTAAATTAACAAAATGTAACAAATAATTATATTTTCATATATATTTTATTATTTAAATATTATTTACATGCAACGCACGTGTGCTCATATCTAGTTCCTTTAAATGAGGGAATAGGCAAACTATGGAATAAAGATTCCATTTATTTTTACTAGCCATCGGGTACACGCATCACGTGTGCAACACATATTCAGAAAATATTAATTTAGGATTTAGTTGAAAATTAGTTTTGATAACTGTCAAATTTCAAATTTTAAAGTGTCAAATCAGTTTATAAGAGAGAGAACCAAGAAAAGATCTTAGGAGAGTGGGGGAATGAGAATCCGTGCTCAGTTTAGAGTAAATAACTAATTATAATTTCCTGTAATTACTATATTATCCCTAAGTCTTCTTGAAAGTGTTATAATTAAAAGAGAGTTTTTGATAAATTTAAGTACATACCAATGATAAAGAAAATTGATTTTATATAATAGTATAGATTAACCAAACACTCCAGTGAGGAATCCATTCCATCCCTTAAACCCATGTAACAGCGCGGCCCTAAGATGAACTTTCAAGTGATGGCCTCATTCTGATGATGACATCATGTTGATATCATGTGACTTGCACCACTTCATTTTGCGCTTTCGATTATTAACTTTGATTGGCCATAACTTGAAATTTCAAACTCCGATGGATGCAATTCAAGACGTGTTGAGAAGGTCTTGAGGCGCCTTTTAGTTTGACTGGGATATCGCATGGTGATTGCAATTTGATTTTTTTACACAAATTTTCAAGAGTCAGAATTTTTATTTTCATTTTTATTTTTTGGTCTAATTACCAAGAAAAACTTCAAATATAAATATCTTGTGATCCGAGACCCTTCATCAGGACCGGCCCTGAGGTTAGGCCACTCAGGCGGCCGCCTGAGGCCCCAAAATTTTGACAGAAAATAAGGGCCCCAACTTAGTTGGTACCCTTGTAAAAAAAAAAAAAATAATAATAATAACTACATAAGCAAAAGCCCCAATCCAAGTTTAAGGGCCCCAAATAATTCCTAAGTTCCTAATCCAAGTCCATATATAATAGCCTAAATGGTCAAATAATCTACTCAACTCAAGCCCAAAACCAAAGGAAAAAAAAATAAAACCTTTAACCCTAAATCATATTAGATCTAACATCTCTACCAATCTGCCTCCAACCTCCTCCTTTCTCCCTCTCTTAGTGCTCTCAACCTCTCACAGCCCCCACGACTCCACCCCAATCATATCAGATTAAAATTTTATTTGGAAGATTAGAAGTATTTGATTACCTCTCAGACAAAGAAATCAGGTACACCATACGGTCATACACCAACGTTCAATCATTCTCTCTTTAATTTCTTTACTTTTTCTTTCCTATCTCTATCTCTCTCTCTCTCTATATATATATCTATCTATCTATCTATATATATATATATAATATTAATATAATAATATATACACATATATACCTTACTACCTAGTCGTTTTGCTTCCAAAATAAATTGACCCAACTTTGTTTTTTATATTTTTTTTTCTTCTTGATATTGATCCAACTCACAACTTACTCAAAATTATTATATATTATTTTCTTAACAAATCAACAAAGAAAAGGAACACTGGAGACAGGTATTAATAAGGATACTTGCTGTTGTGAAAACTTTTGCTCAAAATAATTTAGCATTCCGTGGAACTAATGAGAAGATTTATGAAGAGAACAACGGAAATTTTTTAAGTATAATTGAAATGATTGCTGAATTTGATCTAATAATGTAAGAACACATTCGACGTATTAAAGAGAAGGAAACTCATTACCATTATCTTAGTCACAGAATCCAAAATGAACTGATACAAATGTTGGCGGGTGAAATCAAAAGTATGATCGTTAAAGTAATCAAAGAAGCAAAATATTTTTCAGTTATACTTGATTGTACTCTAGATGTAAGTCACCAAGAACAAATGTCTCTTATAATACGATGTGTTGATGTTTCAATAAGTTCAATAAAGATTGAAGAGTTCTTTTTAGAATTTATAAAGGTAGATGATACATTTGGGCAAGGACTTTTTAGTGAACTTGAAGAAATGTTGAAGACTCTTAAACTTGATATTTGTGATGTAAGAGGACAAGGATATGACAATGGATCTAATATGAAAGGGAAAAACAAAGGTGTGCAGAAAAGACTATTCGAAATAATTAAAATCCTAGAGCATTTTATACTCCATGTGGTTGTCATAGTCTTAATCTTGTACTTTGTGACATGGCCAACTCTTGTTCTAAAGTTGTTACTTTTTTTGGAGTGGTACAACGTATATATTCATTGTTTTCATCTTCTACTAAGCGGTGGAAAGTTTTTCAAGATAATGTGCAAGGTCTCACACTTAAACCATTGTCACAAACACGGTGGGAAAGTTGTATTGAAAGTATTAAAGTAATAAAATACCAAGCTCCACAAATAAGAGATGCTTTAATTCAATTGGCAGAGACTAGTGAAGATCCCAAAGCAAAGAATGACGTTGGGTCCTTAGTTTTATATGAAATTGAGAATTTTGAGTTTTTGCTTGGTATGATTATTTGGCATGATCTATTGCTTGTTGTGAACACTATTAGCAAGGCTTTTCAAAAGAAAGACATGCATATTGATGTTGCCTTAGATCAATTAAAAGGACTTATAACCTTTTTTGAAACTTATAGAGAAACTGGATTTGACAAAGCCATGGAAGAAGCTAAAAACGTTGCAGCTACAATGGGAATTGACCCTGAATTTCGTGAAAGACGTGTCATTCGTAGAAAGAGACAGTTTGATGAAAATGTCAGTGAAGAGGTGACTCAGTCAGATGAAGAATCCTTTAGGGTTAATTACTTCATATATATTGTAGATCAAGCTCTTTCTTCTCTCAAGAGTAGGTTTGAACAATTTGAAGTTTATAAACAAACTTTTGGGTTTTTGTTTGATTTGAAGAAGTTCAATTTTGGTAATGATGAAAGTCTACTAACAAACTGCGCCAACCTTGAAGATGCTCTCAAACATAAGGGGCACTCCGATATTAATGGGGGAGATTTATTTTTAGAATTAAAGGTCTTGAAAGAAGTTTTACCAACTGATCTAAAAAATCCAGTTGAAGTACTGAATTATTTGAAAGAAATGGACGGTTGTTTCCCAAATGCTTGGATTGCTTATAGAATATTGTTGACCATACCAGTTACAGTTGCATCTGCAGAAAGAAGTTTTTCAAAGTTGAAGTTGATCAAATCTTACCTTCGTTCCACTATGTCACAAGAAAGATTAACCGGATTAGCTATATTATCCATTGAACATGATATGGTAAAAAAACTTGATTATGCTAACTTAATTAGTGATTTTGCAGCTAAAAATGTGAGAAGAATAATATTTTAGTGATACTTTGCTACAGTTGGTTTATTTCTTTTAAGTATTACAGCTTTACATTTCGTTTGTTTGTTTTTTTTTCTTGTATATGTGAATTTTTCTAAATTATAAAAGATCATATTTATTTATTTTTAGTTCTTATAAAGATTTATTTTTTTATCTTAGTCTATATAAGAAAATTTTAGTAATCATATATATAGGCAAATTTTGTGTGTACTAGAGAAAAAAGTTGTTGGGTATAAATTTTATTGTGCGTGTGAATATGTATAGAGGCCCCATTTTAAGAGTTCGCCTAGGGCCCCAAAAAACTCAGGACCGGCCCTGCCCTTCATTGATGCAGTTTTGGTAATGCTAGGAAGATCTAGACGAGCTCAGTCTGACAGAAACAATAGGTGTTACATATTACTTTCCCAAAAAATCGATGCCACAATTAGTTTGAGTTCTGGGAAATTCCATTGTTACAAGTTCAACAATTATGACCTGCCTCACCACAACGTGAGCAAATGCAACAACTTTTCCCCGAACTACGACTCAATGCTTTTCATCCGCAAATAACAATTTTTCTCCTTACATGCTCAGTTTTTCTGTCTTCCAACTCATGCAATGATGCTAGTAGTATGCTAGTTCTTGAAATACACCATTAACTTAGCAAAAAAAAAAAAACCCCCATTAAGCTATTTGGAAAACATTGTGGTTATTTACATTTTTTAATTTTGCATTTTTTTTTGTTATAAATAATATTACAATAACAACCAAGCCCTGTGTAATAGGTAAGGGTACTAATGGTTTAGGTTAAAATAAAAAATCAAACCGAATCAAATCTAATCGACAAGTTTGGTTTGGTTTTGGTTTGCGAGTTGAAAAAACGAAATCAATCGAAAATACTAAAGTGTATATAATATATGTTTATTATATATTAAATTTCAATATGTAAACTTCCTATTTCATTTAATGTTTTTTTTCAATTAACAATCTTTAATGCCATTACAGAGTATTAAATCTGTTCTTATTTTAAATTTTGGATTATCAATTTTCTCATTTTATTATATATATCAAACTAGAAGGAACCCGCGCAATGCGCGGGAATCGCAAACTCTAGGACAATATTGTAGGTTTAACTTCTCACCCCCTATTAGGATCATCACTAGTTACGTTTAATTTGGGCGTTAGTTGATACCAAGTGAAAGTTATACCCTATTGGCAAAAAAGAAATGATGGCAACTCATGTGTCAAAAAATATAAATATCTCAGGAAAATGCTAGTGATCTATAATATAATTTCCTATCCTAACCAGCAAAAACCCATGTGATGTGTGGGAATCACAAATAAATATCGTCAACTTAAATGCTTAGTGAAAACGTAACAACCTATTTAAACAAAGGCGAAAATCAAAAAAAATATAAGTTGAAAGAAAAATATTTAATCATTAACTGAACTTTTGTCGAATACACTTTCAAAAACCCATCAAAACACAATAATTGTTTTTATAATGAACTAAGGCTGTGTTTGTTAGGTTGGATGGAGGATGGAATGGAATACTCATGGAATACTCATTCCATTGATCCAAAAAAGTGGAGTGTTTGTTCGACCCAAAGGGATGGAATCATTTTTCCCTCTTGCCAGCCATTCCATTAAACGATGGAATGAGCTTTCCTTCCTTCACACAAGGGAAAGCTCATTCTCAACCCAAAGAAAGAGAAAAAGTAGCACGGCCCCACCCCCTGACACACATTGATCCTATCATCTCCCTCTCCCCGCCTCTCTCTCTCTCTCTCTCTCTCAAAAATCACTCCAGATCAATAAACCACACCCAGATTGCTTGTCGTCGCCGGCCTCATCACCATCGTAGTCCCCATTCCCGGCGCCGTTGCCATCCCATCACCATTCTCGTCATAGTCTTTGTCGCCGTCGGCTCCTGCAAACGCGATCTACATCTCTATCGCCATCCCTGTCACACGTTTGATCCTATCATCTCCCTCTCCCCCCCTTTCTTTCTCTCTCAAAAATCACTCCAGATCAATAAACCACACCCAGATTGCTCGTCATCGCCGACCTTATCGCCATCGTAGTCCCCATCCCCAGCGCCGTTGCCGTCCCATCACTATTCTCGTCATGGTCCTCGTCACCGTCGGCTCCTGCAAACGCAGTCCACATCCCGGTCGCTATCCCTGTCCTCATCTCCTTCTAGATCTACACCATGCCTTCCACCTGCAAACTGGTCATCGTCCCGGTCACCATCCTCATCCTCATCTCCTCCCAGAAATACACTATATCTCCCAAATCTACAACATATGGAGCATCTTGTGGTGATGTGGGTGTTAGGTAAATGGGTATGAGACTTTGAAGATGATGGTTAAAAAAAAAAAAAAAAAACAATGGTTGAATGGGTATGGGATGATGAAGATGATGATGGGTGTGAGGGGGATGGGGGCGGTGGATTTTAAAATTTGAATGGGTTTCACATTAGGTGTAAGAGGGAGAGAAGAGTATGAGAGAAAGAGCGTCTCTGATGAGGAGTGGGGGCGGGGGGGGGCCGAGAGAGAGAGAGAGGAGAAGAGGGGCTGTACGGGAAAGGAAGGAAAAAAAAATAAAACAATCCTACTGACATCATGGTGTGGGCCCAAAATGAATGAGGAAAGGGGATTTTGGGGGAAACCCTTATGAGCTTGCCACCTCATCTATTGATGAAGTCAGCAAACTCTTAATTATAGTATTGAATAGATTATTCATGGTTCGGTTTAGTTTGTTTTTTTATAATATGGTCTAGCTTTGGTTTTGTAAAATTTGCCCTAAAAACGAAGCAGAACGAATGATTGTACATATGGTGGACACGTGCGAAGATATGATTGGGCAATGTATTTCCCAGTCGTGAATCTAACCCTTCCATCTCTCCAAATCATTATCTTTGAACCATATAATAGTGGACACGTCCATCATCGGCTATGCAGCAGACATGGAAGCACTCTATCTCCTCTGCTCCATCCTCTCCACCTTCTTCACATCCCTTACTCTCTCTCTCCTCCTCCCCTTCCGCTTCCTCCTCCGCTGGCGCTGCTCCTCTCGCGCAGCCGTCAACGGAGCAGAAGCAGTAACTTTCTACGAAGGCAATGTCTGGCACGAGCGCCGGCGCCCCGTCCACCACTCTTTCCGGTACGCCGTCCGGTACGCGCTCATTGAGCTCGATCACGCGCCACCAGACCATCTCTCCGCCGAGGAAGCTCGCCGAGTCGCGGAAACTAACGGACCTGTGTAATTACTTACTCTCATTTTCGTCTGACACTCTGTTGGGCTGTAGAGGAAGTGTAGGAAATGGATTTCGTTTTCTTTCTATTATATTCTATTTTCTCAGGAACCAAACGATTCTCTACGAGTTTATAATGTAAAATTTTGATTTTTTTTTAATATTTAATTCAAGCACAATTTTTCGTAGGATTTTGTTGCGATTATTCATTTCAGCTTTCAATTTCACATGCCTGGAATAAAATTTAGTGTTAGAAGAATTAGGAACTCATAGATTAAAAATGCAAGGTACTCTTCAAACTAAGCTGAACTGTTGTATTAGGCGCAGTTGAGTGGAGTTGCTTGTTTTTCTGAGCGAAAACTGTGAAAATTTCATATATCAATTTTAGGTTCTTTTCTTTTCTCAGGTTTTCTCAGCAACCAAATGGAGCATTAGATTTTGATATTTTGAAGACTGATCACTTAGATTTGTCATTTGAAATGTCCCTATTTACAGGTTGCCAATTATATTGCCTAACATCAAAATGCACATTGTCATGATATTGAGGCATATTGAATTAGGTCCTTTCTTCGAGCAGGGGAATTGTTTTCTACCAACTAATTACTCCTAAAAATGTTGATATGAAATGTAAAACTCTGCTAATTTTGTTATAGTTGTCATTGATTTATCAATTAAAATTTATTTTCCATTTTTGTATACTCTTTAAAATTGAAAGTTTGAGGTAATTGATTTATGAACTTCAAAAATAAGTTCAAGTTATCTTTGTTGTGCTATATGATACATTAAATTTAGTTTTTGCTTTTTTTCTTTTTAAATAATAATAAATTATGAGATGATTATTTTTCCACTTTTTATGTGTTGAAGGTTGCACAAATTGATGTTTTGCATACTTTGTACAGTTTTCTCTTGACAATACCTCCAAGCGTGGGATATGTACAAAATCCATTGAGTTTGTATTATTGCTATGACCTAGAAGGCTCGACTAGGCGTTTGAGGAAGTGCATAGCTGAGGTGTGTAATTCTGATACTTGTCATGTCCAACTAGTTAAATGTATCGTTCAATTTGAGGAACTTCTAAATAACACATGTTTTTCTAGCTCCTAATCATTAGCCAATGCAAGAGTTTCCACACTGAGAATTAAAATTAAAGCAGAACTATTTAACTTGTTTTTTTCTTTTCTGTTGGGGTGCGCCAGGCCTATGCAGTAGTGCAAGGCATGGGCGAAGCTCGAGAGCCCCAGTAGAATGTGGTTTCCATTTCTTAATTCTTAAATCATCCTTGATCATGGCTTTTCTAAGTACATCAATGATGTACAAAGTAATTGCGTGACAAAAACTACAGCGCTTTGCATGAGGAGATGGATGGCATTTGGGATAGGGTGTGCTTTCTCGCTTCCTTGTGGGCTTTGGTGGACAATTCTTCTGAGGGTGTCCCTTGTTTATGATTGTTAGGAATTGGAGAGAGATTTGTGCTTCGAAGCCTGTTAAGAGTAGGGCATCTGGGAGTCACTTCCACCCTCCTTGAGGTGTTTTGCTCTCTCATTTGGGTCTGGCTCTCGGTTAGTTTTTGAGGGCTGTTCTGCTCTTTTTGTTGTGTTTTTGGCCCGATGTTTTGTAGGGCTTGGGTTTGGCTGTTTTTTTTGGTTTCTCTATTGGACTTCCTGTCCAATCTGTATTTCTCTTCTTGGTTAATACAATTTGTTTCTTATCAGAAAATTAAATAAATAAATACTACTGTGCTTGTGAATTTATGCACTTTTCCTTCGCATGTCAAACATCAAAATGTCTTATCATGGGAGACTACGATGAAGAAATGTATTATTTACTCAACCAGGTTAAGATGCCATTCATGACTAATGGCTTCAGAGACAATTCTTCGGTAGAAGTAACTATTTATTAGAACCTAGGTTACTTGATAGTGAATCCTGTATACGTGCATGAACAGGTTGGTGATTTCTCTTGTCTTGTATGCTCGATTGAAAAAAAAAATAAAAAAAATAATGTTTAGTTTTGAAACTTCATTTACATTTATGATTTAACAGTATAGTAAGGTCACTGTTTTATGACTATTGTTTTTTCCAGTTCTTTCACTTTTGATGTGGCAAAGTTGTAGCCTGTAGAAAGGATGGATGTTGTCAAAAGTGTAGGTTTTTATGCATGCTCAAGTGGTTTGAAGCATTTTTGTTACTTTTAGGGGCTGTTGAAGAAATTCATGAAGTGGACAAGGCCAGATTCTCTTCACTCACGCTGTCTTATTTTAATGAAAACTGACTTTACATTGATTTGAAGAAACAACCCCTTTTCTTCCTGAATGTTAGGATAAAGTTGTATGGCTTTGCAGATCATCTAAGCTCTCCAAACATTTTAAAACTCTAACCTAGTCAAACAACCCTCTGTTGACTGGGTTTTGGTTTTTCTGAACAGTCCCTAACAAACATCAATCGAAAGATAAGAGACAGTAGAAACTAGATAGAGGTTGGACATCTCGAGATTGGATGTCTTAATACGCTAGCTTGAAACTTGGAACTCAATTTGGGATATTGGTAGTAGAGGGGGCTCATAAGAGATGATACTGGAAGGTGGCTAGCAGGCTATATGTACCTTATAGGCTATTAAACAGTTACTACAGCTGAGCTTTGGGCATCTTTCGATGGGTTGAAGCTAGCTTGAGAAAAAGGATATAGATGGGTTATGTTGGGAATTGACTCATCAGTGGCTTCATTTTATTTAAAGGATTTAAAGGGAAAATTCCTCAACGAATAGCTCTAATGGTTCCTAATTCATGCCCACTGGGAGTTGTTATCAAAATAGTGGGACTGCAAATTGATACATATCTTTAGAGAACGGAATTTTGCAGCTGATTGGCTCTTCAATGAGGGCTTATATGCCCCCTTTGTTTCTTTCAGTGAAGGGCACCATAAAACAACACTGGAACAATATAATTGCCCTTGTATTTCTATAAAGCAGTTGATTAGTTTTTAGTTCACTACATCACTGAATTATAAGGCTACAATGTTTTGAAAATGACCTGGAGGTAATGTTATTCACCAGCATCAGATGGTCACTCAAAAATGATTTGTACGAACTCATGAATCCATGTTCTTGCATAGGTTTCTGGCTATTCATTCCCCCTTCCCCCCTCTGAATCCAGCTATTGGTCCATCTATGCTATTGTTGGAACTTTGGATTAGCCAGACTGTAGCATCATTATCCGCCTCTATCATATACAGTTTTGTTTATAAAGACATCATATTTTTTCTCCCTGATTGGGACTATGCCATCTACCCATTTTGACTATAGGGTGTGGAGGATGCAGATGTCCTACCTGTTATTTTAAGTATGTTTTGCATGTTTGATTTTGTTGCTTAAAATGATAATTTATTAATGGAAAGGGCTCAATATATTGCTACAAATTTTTTGCCTACTTTTGTATTTAATTTCTATATAGGGTGATTTTGGATTTAATGAACGATTTGCTAACAACATGTGATTTAATTTTAACATGCGATTTCTGGTTTTAGGTGACCAATACACCATGGGGTGAAAGAGCGTCATTTGTTTTCAATCCAAACTCTGATTTAGTGGCAAAACCATTACATGTCAGTCCTTTTATGGTATGTGACTATGTACTAACAATTGCTTTGATCTTGTGCTTTTTGGTTCCTTGCTTTATTTCATTTTTGTATTGTCCTGTTTGTGGTTTATAGTCATTTGTGTCATGCACATACACTATTGTCTTTTGTATAAAATTTGGAATTGTACTGATTTGACATTTTCTCATATCTAGTTGATGTTTCCATATGTTCCATGGTGCCATTTCTTTTCATCTTGAGATGCATGCTGCATACTCTAGGCCCTCAAACTCTTAATGCTCTCCAGGCTCACATCATGAGTTTGAGGAGGGGAGGGGTGTGAGATGTAATATTTTATTTTAGTAAGGGTAGTTTAGTTATTAAGTCATATTACAGTTATTAGAGTTAGTTTCCTTTTCTAAGGATTAGTCCTCTATGTATATGCTTGTAATAGGTCATTTAATAAAATGATAATTTCCTCTTTCTTGCAAAGTTATTAGAACTAAATTTCTGGCATTGCCCTTGGCTTTTGAAATCTCAGTCCTTCAGTGTATAGAACTTGAATCTTCAAAGTTCAAACAATCAAATTAGAATCATGTTCCTACAAGATTCATGTTCCTCTGGGGTTTTCTTCTTCACCTATATATCTAATATTAAGCTTCTTCTTTGCATCAAATTTTGATAGTAGGGGCTTTTAGTATATTATAACCATATTTTGTTTCTTTTTTTTGTTCTATAACTTTAACTGATGTAGGACAGAAGTTTAGACGAATCAGAAGCCAAAATAGCTTTCTACGTATAACCGTACCTACGATCAAACAAACCGTACCTACAGTTGGGAGCAGTTTTATTTCTAGCATATTTAGTATTTTTCCGTATCTTAGTTTTTTTTTTTTCCTTAAATTTATAGTTCTAGTTGAATTAGGTTATTTATTAAGTTTAGGACTTTTGATTTATAGTTCTAGTTGAATTAGGTTATTTATTAAGTTTAGGACTTTTGAGTTATAGTTCTAGTCAAATTAGATTTTGCAGCCTATCTAAAGGCTACCTCTTTTCAATGTAAGGTAATGTTTTGATTAATAAAGAATTTCTTTGCTGAGATTTATTTCTCTTTACTTGTGGATTCGAGTTGTTTTCTCTTTGTTCATGGATTCGAGTATTTTCTAAGAAGAAGACGGTGCTCTTTTTCTTTCATACGCTTTCCACTACGTCAGTTGGTATCAGAGTAGGCTTTATCCTGGTGAGATCGCGAATGTACGCTACAGTGGCAACTTCTTCTACGGCGACGAACGTGGAGAAGAGGATATTACTAGAGCCAAAATTTCAAGGATTCAACGCGACACCCAACGAGCACTACATGATGTACACGCAGGACTCGCTAGGTTACCGATGAAGACTAATAGGTTACGTGAAGACTATAGGGTTTGCGCCAACGATGGGGCTCGCAGTCGTCCTATTGGTAGACACGTTCCTAATCGTCAGAAATTTATGGAATTTAGAGATGTTCCTAATTTCAATGGATTTCTGAACGAAAACTATTATTGGTTATTTGATTTGGAGATATTTTTTGACTTTGTGGGGATTTCGGACGAGGAAAAGGTGAAAGCTGCAACGTTCAAGCTTAGATTTTGTGCTGCAAAGTGGTGGGATCAATTGCAACTTTCAAGAACTCTACAAGGTAAATCTCCTATTCGCTCATGGCCTAGAATAAGAAGAATGATAATATCTAAATTTTCTCTTTATGATTATAAAGAATTTGATATGGATCAAGAATATAGGCATACTAATTATTTGCGAGATTATACCGAGAGCTTCTACAATCAACCATCAAAAGAAGATGTGCAGCTAAAATTTGACAAGAAAGTTAATTCTTTTGAAGTTAAAGAAGAGGTGCAACATGTAGCTCATGAAGAAATTAAAATGGAAGAAAAAGATATTTTGAATCCTGATAATCATCATGAGAAATATAATTGTGAGCTTGAAGAATGCATTGATACACCGGGAGCTTGTGATTTAGATATTGAAAATAATTTTTCGCAAGAGATTCATGCAAATTTTGAAGATCCAAATTCAGAAGTTGATTTGGTTATTGAAGAAAAGGTTCTTCTAGAAATTCATGAAGTGGAGGGGCAATCTTTACTACCTGTGAGTAAGTCTGAGGTTGAGATCGTCACAAATGTCAAAGAGATTGAGAGTATTGTGGTGGAAGTGCAAGAACCAGAGGTAGTTGTCGCTTCTAATGAGGTACAACCACCCTTGGAAGAAAATTGTGAGAAGTTTGAAGATCTAAAGGAAGTAATTTTTGAGCATGAAGCTTTGGGGGAGACCATTGATTGCGAAATTTCATTCATAAAAATTTCAGGAGAGATCCAATCAAAGCGTCTAGTTGTTAATTTATCAATTGATCTTCTCCATATTTACAGGTTGAGAAACATTGATTTTATTGGGGTCGAGAAATTTAATTTTATTATCAGTCCTTGTTTGATTAATCTCGTTAATCAATTGAAGGGTATAGAGACATTGGCTCGAGTCAAAAATATTTTAGAGTGCAAATTTCAAAGGAGAATGAAGAAATTGAAGTACTCGAAGTATCTTTTTGTATAGGATGGAAGACTTCAAGTTCATACAACGAACTCGGGGGCGAGTTCTTTTCAAGCAGGGGAGACTGATGTAGGACAAAAGTTTAGACGAATCAGAAGCCAAAATAGCTTTCTGCGTATAACCGTACCTACGATCAAACACACCATACCTACGGTTGGGAGCAGTTTTATTTCTAGCATATTTAGTATTTTTCCTTATTTTAGTTATTTTTTTTTCTCTTAAATTTATAGTTCTAGTTGAATTAGGTTATTTATTAAGTTTAAGACTTTTGAGTTATAGTTCTAGTCAAATTAGATTTTGCAGCCTATCTAAAGGCTACCTCTTTTCAATGTAAGGTAATGTTTTGATTAATAAAGAATTTCTTTGCTGAGATTTATTTCTCTTTACTCGTGGATTTGAGTTGTTTTCTCTTTGCTCGTGGATTCGAGTATTTTCTAAGAAGAAGGCGGTGCCCTTTTTCTTTCATACGCTTTCCGCTACGTCATTAACCATCAATAGCAATCATCTGTTATTGATCCAATGCTACAGAATTACCTTTTTCCTTTGAAGGCTAATACAAAAACTACACAGTATAATTCTTATAAATCTCTTAATTTTCTATTTAAAATTGTTAAAGATACTTGTTTAACTCTTATATATATATATATATATGTAAAAGATACTTGTTCAATTATAACATATGTTACATAGATAAATACATATTATTTTATTAATTCACAAGGAAAAATCCACATGCAATGCACATAAACAGAAACTAGTACATATGTATGTGTGTATTGCTACTGTCATTAATGAAATGATACAAAATTGGTCTTTTGAATATGTAGGTCAATTAGAAATTTGAATTTAGGAATTTCAATTACTACTCATTGAAACTAGCTAATTATTGGACACTTTTACTGCCATGAGAGAGTTTTTCTTTTTCTTTTGTTTTTCATTTTCTTTTTGTTCTTTTTTTCTTTGTTGGGGGGAGGGGGAAGGGGGTGACCAACTGCTACAACAAGGGTTGCAGATATAAATTCTATTGAACTTTCATGCTTTATCTGATGGGTTGTTGTAATAGGTTGCTTATTATGATATTCAGAACATGCTCTTCTAATCCAATCCTCATTGTTTTTTATGAATGGGATTTTCACTCTTTTGAGTTGTATGGGAGAATATTTGCAGGATATGCTTGGGAATTGGAGCATTAAAGCAAATGCACCTTCAGATAATCTGTTTGTAGCAATTTCTGTTCAACACCCCAAGCTTGGTGATTATTTCACAGCTACTTTGACAGCTCGAAGAGTCTCGTTGGATGTTGATCAAGCGTTGTTCTTCTGGTTGATGCCCCACAAGGTTGCGGTGTGGATATATTGGCATGTAAGTGCTATTGAGATACTGCTGAACTTAGTCTTGGCTGGGCTCTAAATCGTTTTACCAGCCCTACGTTGATAAATTATTATTGACCTCGACATCCAATGGACTTGTGAATTTAGTGAGTGAACATATTTTCTAGGGAAGCTCGGTTCTGAAGGAATCATGGATATTGGGAACTCCCGCATCCCACATCGATTAAATTTTGAATTTAATATGGCTCTATATGCCTGTTTGGGCCCTCTACCTAATAGCTTAGGCTTTTAGTTTGCAAACTTAAATGTTATCAAAGGCCGTCATTGTCATTGTTGTTCTTAGGCCTGTTTTGTTCGTGAGCTCATTGTTTTTGTCCATGTACAGGCCCATTCTAGTTGTGTTAGGCTTGCACATGAGAGGGAGTGTTGGGAAGTCCCACATCCCTCATCGATTAAATATCGAATTTAATATGGTTTCATTTACTTGTTTAGGCCCTCCACCTAACAGATTGTGCCTTTAGGTTGGAAACTTAACAATGGGAAATAGGCAAATATCTGAAAGTTGTAGTAGGTTGAAAACTTAACAATAGGAAATAACTCAAATAAGCAAATATCTGAAAGTGGTAGTATGACAGTCCACTGGAACCGTGATTAGTTGAAGGTGACAGGGGTCCTCAAGTTGCTAGGACTGTACTCCTTGTTGCCTGAGGCACTAGGCAACGTGCAAGTCTTCCTAACATAAATGGTTAAATTTTAATTTAATTACTTAATTTTTCGGGAAAAAAAAATCATGACATAATTTTTATGATTATGTTGGGTATTACCAAGTAATACACCAATATTCATGAACTCATGATCGTCTTCCTATTTTTAAGCCCCGACCATTGAGATGACTAATTTTTGTCTATTTTGGGATTGGGGTGAGGAGATGTTAGTTCATGTAAGTTGATCTGCTCGTCATTGTACAAATGTCCCTTCTGCGAGGAGCTACTATGAAAAATCAAAATTTGGCACAGCTAATTTCAGATTTGGGTGAAATCAGCTGGGCATTGCCTGCGCACTGGAAATAATGCACATCAAGTACAAGGAAATTTGGAGAATATTGATTTTAGGTCCATTTCATGAACCAATACGCTTGTTACCTTGTTATTCTTTTTTGATAAGGTCTTACCTTGTTACTCTGGCCAAGTACCATGCCTAGACTCGAGGCGTGTGCTTCACTAAATGTGCCCTTTCTTAGTTGAAACGTGACCTTACTTTGGTGCCTCACCTTGTCTGAGTTCCCCTCAAAATAAGGTGGTACATTCACTTCATTGTTGGGATTAAGTCATGTATGACTAAAGTTTGAAAAATGTGTACTTTTTGGAGCGCTTTCCTTGATCCTAGCAATATGCTACTATGTTCCATGGACCACCTAATTTTCTCTCTCAGGGTTATAGCTAAGCGCTTTGAGTGCCTGATGGCATTGCTTTAGGATAAGCTATATAAAATTTAATACCTTTACAAGGTACTTGAATGAGTTTTAAGGTCAATGTTCAATGCCCTATGAGATGTTTCTGATGAATTTCTCTTTTTTTGGCAACATATTTAATGGAAATAGAACAAAACTAGGAAATTGTCTGGTTGAGTATGAACTTTGGCTTATTGACTCATTGAGTTTTGACTTTGTGAAGATGTGGAATAAGGGATTGGTTTTTATGGCCAATGGAAAACATATTACTGTCATCAACCCACCCTAGCAAAAGCTCTGACCGGACAATATTTCTGAGACGTGTTCAGGTGCTTCAACATTCAATAAATTATTCACTCTTTCTTACAATGGGTTTATACAGGCTCTCAAGCTCTGGTGGAAAAGTGTGCCATTCATCCGACACCCAAAGTATCTCAATCCAGCATATAGGGAGGAAGCCTTAATGCGTGATCAAAAGCTTCATTGCTGCCAGGCAATTGAGTGGGACAAAGATAAACATTTGCATGTTGAAGGAAGTGATTCAGGTTTTGTGGCTGCCAGGGATGGCAGGGTTCGTTGGTTTGCATGGAGAGATGCTAGGTGGCCCTGGTCTTGAATACTAATGGTAAGCCCTTGTGTTACTGTTTCATTTTAACATGGTAAGTAGCCTAGACGTGTCTTCAGATCACTTCCATTCCCATGAGATTGTTAAGCTTAAATTTGGGGTTACCAGTAAGCAAGCTCATTGGAAGAAGTTATTGATTTAGGCCTTCTCAAGTATTCACTGCATATATTATATAGAGTCAAAATATGATGGGGACCTCTGCTTGCATGGTCATGTAGAAGTGTAGAACCCTCTTAAAAGGAGTAATACAGTGCTGCATTGTAAAGTACTACCCTTTTTTAACCATAGCTCTGCATCCCATCATATTCTAACTTATCTATTTATAAGCTATGTATGATCTATTTTTTTACCCATGATTACTTTGTATCTGGTCTTGCTATTCATCCGTAACCTGAAGAAATTAGCTGCAATCAATCACTGATCTGTTCATTAGAAGTTTAGATAATCATGTCATTCTTTCCTGTGATGTGTTATTTTAATATCTTCACCCTACGTTTTCTTGATTTTTCTCTACAGTTTAACGTTTTTCTTTTATTTACAGTTGCTTAATCTGTTAGCGTATTATCACATTACCAATTAATTTTGTATTATATCAGGCATGTGTTGTCTGATTTTACTCTGGTGAAGTTGACTAGAGTATTGCTACCAAAATGAAACCTGCTTATGATGTTTCCAAATTCCAATAAATAAGTACTATGGCTGTCTTGGCTGGATGGTACTTTGTAATTTCCATAGAGTACGTAATTGTGGTTTCATCTTACCTCATAACATTAAGGGGGCACTGCAATGTCCTAACAAAATGCAATCATTCCATTATGCCGAAACTATCATTTTCTTTCCCCTTGCATTTGAATTTATTATATATTACTGTGTGAGAATGTTTATAGGCCTAATTAGCATAATAGACCCCAAGGAAAAGAGCCTGTATAGATCAGTCCAAGTCTACTAAAGAGGGTCCATATAATTTGTCATGTAATGAGAAGAATGATAGGTTGTTGCATGAGCTGACATTTGGCAAGATATGGAAGAAAGCATGAAGTTAGAAAGTGGGTAGAGAAAAATTGTCATATCAGCCATGATTTATGGGATATGGGTTGCAAGTTGCAACTACCCATGATCTGACCACCTTTCTCTACCTACTTTCTCACTAAATGCTTTCTTTCATGTCTTGCCAAGTGTCAACTCATGTAACCGCCTATCACTCTTCCCATTACGTGAACGAATACTATGGACCCTCTTTAGCAAACTTGGACCAATTTATATGGGCACTCTTCTTTGGGCCTATTATGCTAATTGGGGCTAAAAACAAAGATGTAGGATACTAAGGCATAATGTACATCTTTTTTTTGATCATCGTCATCATTATCCCTGTTGGGAAGTCTTGCATCCCTACATCGTCTAAATATCGAGTTTAATATGGCTTCGTATACTTGTTTGAGCCCTCCACCTAATAATTCATACTTTTAAATTGGAAACTTAACATGGTATCAGAGCTCCTGGCATTCGTGTGCCCATATTATTGTCCATGTGACAGGCTTGTTTATGTCTTAGAAGGCTTGCATGTGGGGGAGTGTTGGGAAGTTCCCCATCTCACATCCTCTAATCTTGAGTTTGATATAGTTTCATATACTTATTTCAACCCTCTACTTAATTGCTTAGTCTTTTAGGTTAAAAACTTAACATTGTATTTGAACTTATTGTTCTTGAGCCTATTTCATTCGTGATCCCATCTTTATTGTCTACATAAGAGACCGTTTTTGTTTTGTTAAACTTACACATGAGGGGGAGTGTTGGGAAGTCCCGTGTCACACATTGTTAAAAATTAAGTTTGATATGACTTCATGTGCTTGTTTGGGCCCTCTACCTAATAATTTAAGCTTTTGAGTTAGAAACTTAATAAATCATAACTATTGTTGTAATTATTATTTCGGGTAATGACTCCAATATGCTGCAACTATTCTAATTTCATTTGTAATGACAGTCTTGAAGAATGAGCTTCATGGAAAATAATGGAACAGTTTATTCTCGTGGAAAGTGAAACACCCTGAAAATTCATACAAAAGGAAGAGAGAGAGAAAAAAGTGGGGGTGGGGTCATGGGTTGCACATTTAAAGAATGTTTCGTCACTTAAACATTATGCATTACGGGACCTTCGATGAAATTTCTTGCCGTAACTTGGACATTTCTATCTCCCTTTTGTCTAATCATGCTTTATTTAGCAGGTAAGTATTTCACAAGAATAATCATTGATTGCGGTGATGCCATCCCATCGCAGATGTCTTTTGAGTTTTCTTAACCCTACTTTTCCACATGGGAGACAACTGCGCATACTTTTCAGCCATGTTTCTGGTATGGGTACGGTGTTTAGCGTGGAGCTATGCAACGAATAAAACATGGTTGGCTTATCCGATTGTTTTTATTAGATTTTGAATGTAACCTTCTGGATTCCATGAGCTGTATTTTTTTTTTTTTTTTTTTTGTTGAAATTACATGCAATTTGACGTCATAATAAAAGAACATGTTAAAGCTTTTGCTGCATATTTGGTTATATATATATATATTTTTTTTTTTTTAAGATTTTCAAGGTTTTCTTTTTTTTTTTAAAGGCATTTTCCAATTCTATAAAATGATATAACCGATCTGGCATTCACTGCTGCCAGCCTGAGCTAACCCACCATGTCAAGAGCTGAATCAGAGTTCAATTTCAAGGCGCTCCGGCAGCATTTAGCTCCCAATCAAGGTCATGCAGCTTTGTGATCCAGAGTCGAGTTTAGAGGACATACCCAGTTGAAGATTTGTTGATTGTGCAGTTGTAATTTGTACATTTTCGTGCAAAAGCTATCTGATTGAACCCAATGAAAAACCCTAAACTGGAGCTGGATTTAGCCTGGACTCAATAATTCTGTAATGTGCTGGGCAGGGTCTGTGCTGAGATGTGGAATTCTCGGTTCCTAGTTCTGCATTTTGTTTCAAAATGATTGTTACTCTCGTTGGACCCGCTGACTTTGTTAGCAATAAAATGGAGAGATTCAGGGAAGCGGTGATTTAAATATCATGGAAATTGAGATGTCAATCATTGTGAATGGAGCAATTCAAGAAAGCGGCGGCCATCGTCATAAATGATAGTGTGAAAATCCGAAATAAGGAAAATTTAGGAATTCTAAAAATTGATCCAAAAGTCCCAAGACATCAACTATGAATCTATGGTGATTGTTGACTATGCGAGAAAGAAATAGGATCATGCAAATTTCACTGGACAACCAAACAGGCCCTTCGCTTTAGTGCGTGAAGCGTAGGTTATAGTGTGCGTAATGAGCATTTATTAGTCACCTGACCATTTTTCCTAGTAAATTCAGACCCCAAAAAAAAAAAAAAAAAAAAAGGAAGGAAAAAAGACCATTTTTCCTAGTAATTAAATTCATGAAATTAGAATAACCATTGCCTTTTATTTTTAACTTTCTTATTTAACTACTAATTAGTCTTAAACTAGTGCAATGCATGGGAAAGACAGACTGACAGAATTTTGTATGTAAAACTTTCTTTAAAAAAATAGAAATATATTAAAAACTAAACTTACTAAAATTCATAATATAGCAAGATTCAATATTTGCCCTTTTTTTTTTGTTTTGGACAATGGATAGAACTTACATCTATCTCTAACTTCTCTTAATATTAACAAATGGGTATGAATGTTTTTCCATAAGTTTGAACTAAAAATCACTCACTTAGCAAGTGAGGCAAATAGCACCAGGCTAAGAATCGCTTTTATTCAACAATATGAGTAGTGCAATAATCAACTTTTTATTTATTTATTTATTTTTTAGTTTAAATTTTTTTTTTCTTATGTACAACAACAAATATAACCCTAGACTATTAAAACTCTTATTTTTATTTATTTATTTTTTTTTTTGGGGGGTGTTAAATTACACAAACAAACCCCCCTCAACTATAAGTCCAATTTCACAAAAACCCCTAAATTTTAAAACCAAAAAATGACCCATTGATTATTAAATTGTAACACTTTGCTGTCTCTGCTTTTTCCATCATAAAATTTCATGAAAATGGATCATTTGAGCATCATGGGATTGCCATTAAATAATTTAAAGGGACCTAGCAAAAAATATAATAATAAATTTAAGGGTAAATTATAAAAAACTACCTTGAACGTTAGGTCAATTTTCAACTCTAAATAGATCAAAGTTCAAGGTCCTTTTTTGTGATTTAGTCTAACTTTAATGCTTAAATAGACTTTTACAATTGTTTTAGCAATTAAATATGATGAAAATAGATCATTTTTTTGTATCGGTTAATTCACAAGTTGGAAATAAATGGACTCAAACCGCTGACACCCACCCCCCAATTAGGCATTTAAATTTGATAGAGACTAAGAGTAAAGTATCACAATTTAATAGTTTAAGAGCTCATGTCATTTGTTCAATTTTAAAGTTTAGGTGGATTTTGTGAAACTAGACTTATAGTTAAAAGGGGGTTTTGTGCAATTTACCTCCCCCAAACCCCTCTCCAATTAGAAAGTTAGAAATAATTAAGCTACTCTACCATATGCTACCCCAAACGAAGCTCTCCCCCTTCAAAACTAACACGTCATTAACTATATATATATATAGCTTAAATAAACTGAGGGGGAGACGTATGAGTGGAAATTGCCATGTGCTTCTCAACGACAACGTTTGGTACTCCAAAGGGACTTATGGGGTACTTTCTTTCCTTACTGGCCTAAATTAGGTTTATTGGCCTACACTAGGGAGTGTAGCCACAAGCCCGAGCGTGATAGACGGAGAGAATGATTTATCTTGAGTAATAGAGGTTGAAAGAATCCTCACGAATCATTTTGAAAAGGACAATACTTGCCAGGTCGGAACTCACCCGACCAAAATTCACCAGCACATGTGTAGACTAATAAAAAAAAACCATAATGACCTTTAGGGCACAAACTGGATAGAGTCGTAGACGTTAGCCGAGGCAAGAAATTAGTCTTGTTGGGTTAGGATTAAGAAAAAAAAATTTCTCCACTGGTGGATCACAATAGGATTTTATTCTTTAACTTTGTATAAGGTAGAAAAATAATTACTCTGTATAATAAATAAAAAAGTCAAACCCATCAATTTTTTGAGTTAAAAAGGCAATAGAGGGTCAAAATAAATTTTTTTAAGAGGTTAAATAAAAAGTTGACAGGATCAAATTTTTAAATACCCATAATTTAGTTTATGAAAATGAAAAATAAAAATAAAAAAATGTCAGAAGGATCAATTCTCCTGAGAAAGGATTTGGTGTTGTAACAATACCGGTTCGTGATTGCATTTGCATGGTTTATGTGTTGTCATCCATGCGATCATGCACTATTCACTGTGTATGATCACATGGTTGACAACCATTCTATAACAGCACCAAATCCAAACCCATTCCTCCACCCCCCCCCCCCCCCCCCCCCCCCACCTCTCATGACCCCCATCCTTCCGCCCCTAGTCATAGACCATAGTACTTGCCTCCGTTTCGATGTGGAAGAGCTCTTCCTCAGCTCTATTCATTTTTTGTGACATGTCATATATATTTTAGAAGAATATAAATTTGAAAAAAATAAAATAAAATAGATACGCAAATACAAACACGTGGATACTATCTATGTTGACATAAGCATGTTATACACAAATATGGACTTATGGAAATGTGCTTACAATTATGTATATATGATGATGCATGCACGCACATAATCAAATTTCCTTACTTATTTGGACAAGTGGCATAATATGAATGAGAGGTGAGGAGAAGCTTCTCCACCTCGAGGTGGAGGCAAGTAGTTTCCCTCTATTTATTTTTTGCCACGTGTCATAAATATTTTAGAAAAGATATGAATTTCAAAACACGAACAAATAGATACGCAAATATAGACATGTGAATACGCATTTATGTTAACATAAACATGTAACAAATAAATATGGATGTATGAAAATGTGCTCACAATTATGTAAATATGGGAATATATGCACATAATCAATTCTCCTTATTTATCTTAGACAAGTTAAATATGAATGGGATGAGGGGTGGAGCTAGCTCCTCCACCCAAAGGTGGAGGCAAGTTTTTCCTACGATTAATTCTCTTTTATTTATTTACATTTAAAGATCTAACCTATACACATGATTATAGTTACACATGATTATAGTTATCAAAATCATACCACTAAATTGGTTGGAGTGGTGTCCATGAAATATTAGTTTAGTTGGATTCTCCTTACTTTTTGAGTGAACGATATCGGATTCAAAATTATAGAGAAGTATTGATATCCATTTGTTGATATTGGGAAGTTTAGATATATGGGTTGCCCAAAAAAAAATATATAAAAAATAAAAAATAAAAAAAATAAAAATAAAAATAATATTGGACATAGTGGTGAATTAAACCCTCAAGAATGGAGCCATATGGAGGCTAGGGTGGGCAAGCGTCACGCTTGATCGACTAATTTTTCAAATAAATTTTATACCCTTAACTTTATTAAATTAGAAATTTGTCAAACCTGATTTTTTTTAAAAACCCCTTTAATTTTATTTTATATCCCTCTCTTTTTATTAATTTCCCTTCTTATAAAACCCCTTTATGCTCTTTGTGAAATTAGAAATTCATCTTACCTCACCAAAGTTCCTAACTCCATTCTACAGACACTTGTTTGATTCAATTTTACTAAGCAAGGAACTGGTTTGCCATCTCTTGGTGTCCTTAAAAAAAGGACATATTGTTTTTTTAAGAACATCCAATTTTATAGTATCTTAACAAAAAATTTGATACCATATTTATAAGGTGATTATTTGAAATGATAAGTGAATCATTTCAAATAGTAAATAACCACCAAATGATAAATTAGTAGTAAGTAAAACATTTAAAATGATAAATAAATCACTTTAAATAATAAATGAATTACTTTAAATAATATATAAATATGATACCTAAAAATTTTATGGATACCATAAAAGTACCCCATATTTTGGAGGCACAAAGGCTCAGATCATTTAGGTTAGAGACGATGGACTAATGCCTGATGGATAACGTGCAGAGGCTCGTGAAAATGTGATACTAGTCATCTTTGCTAGCTGGCGCTGCAATTTCATTACGTGAAGAACAAGGGCACATGACCGTCCTTAACTTGCCCAAAATACCCATATGTGATCTGACCTAGTGATCAGGTGCAAAAAGAAACGTTGATCACGTGTCTCAAATGGAGTACTATTTTTTTTTTAATTATTTTTTTTTTCTTGCCCAAAAAGCAAAGTCGAGGAGGGTAGGGCCACCGATTTAATTGAAAACTGAACTGCCAAGCCCTAAAAAAACAACAATTCCCAACCCCACAAAGCCTAATGACTTGTTCGAATCCCTTGAAAATCTTTCAAGACATGTGCATGTGAAAATATATAAAAAAGAGTGGCAAAGTCAAGGCCAGTTCTTAGTGATGCTCACGACACTGTAAGTCTACAACCTTAGGTCACCTCCTTAGCATGAAAAAAATGTAAAAACAGAAAGGCCCACAAAAGCCACCTAACCATAAATGCTTGGCTTGGAAAGTGGCTAGGGGGCTCTTTGAGGTTCTGGCTGTCTCACTGTCTCAGGGTCTTATTCAAAATTTGGGTAGGACAATAAACATTAATGATGGGATAAAGGTTGTCTCACTGTCTCAGAGTCGTTTGTCATTAATTTACCGGGGTGTAATCAAATAGGTTATAACAAGATTGTTATCCTTTCATTTTTCAAAAATAGCATGCACCAACTATGTATTTATTTGTATTAATAAATTGGAATAAATAATAAATTGGAATATTGCATTTTACCAGGGGACTAAAAGGACTACGGTCTATTAGGACCCAAAGTTGGAATTGTAATTCCAATTACAATTCAAATAGAATTGGAATATATTAAGCTATAATTATAATTAAGATGTTTAGATGGTATTAAAAGAAATAAAAAGAGTAAATTGGAATTCTATATTTGTAAACCAACCCCCCTCAAAAAATAAAAAATAAAAATAAAAAAAAAACAAAAAAGAGGGGAGAAATTCTATATTTTTGCAAAAATCATTTAATAGGGTGAAAAAATTTATGCATAAAATTATATGGGTAGCAAGGGAAGTCAAGACTTGCTCTTTTTGCAACTATACAAATATATATATATATATATATATATACATGTAGTCCTGATTAGGTGAGCACATCAATATCAGCACTATACATTAGGGGTTGTATTCCGTATATTGACCCATGTAACTAACCTACTAATATGCAAGGTATAACTCTCAATGTAAAACTGATATAACTTACATTCATACGTACTCACATGATCGTTATATATATAGGGCTGATCATGTGCGGGATATCCTGAAGTATCCCGTTCGATACGGTCATCCGTGAGCGACATGCACGTATTGTTCACAAATGGGTGTAATCGAATTGGATATTCGAGATATTCCACATATGATCAAAGCTTTATATATATATATACATACACACACACACATAGTTCTAGTAAGTTGAACATGTGCTTACTCAGCTAACTTATATCAGTATCATGCATTAAGGATTGTACCTCGTGTATTAGCCTAATGTATCCTGTAACTCATTAATACATGAGGTATAATACTTAATGTAGGAGTTGATGTAACTTATATCAATATGTGTTCACCTAATCGTTATATTATACTGTATGCATATTTATATATATATATATATATATATATAATAAAGGCGGCGGTGGGGGTGATGACGAAATGGTGAAAGGAGTCAAGACTTACTCCTTCTAAAGAGCCTTTTGCAATTCAATTTTCAAGAATTCTAAATAATACACCCCTTCCTTGAGAATTTAGGGATCTTTCATTTATAATTAGAAACCAACTCCATAAATTGGGTCATCTACAAACTCATGTACCCAATAACGAGAAAAGGGAAAAAAAATTAAACTCAAAACCTTTTATTTTTATACTGAACTCCTTTGCAATCTACAGTGAGTTTTAAACGTGTATACAGCAAAATATATAAATTTATGACAAGGTCATACCTGTAGCCGCTAGTCACCACTGAACCAGCTTTCATCGTGCCTTTCGCCTTTGACGTTTTAAAACCCAAAAACACGTCACCAGACATACCTTTTCAGCACGATTGTTAAATCCTAACCGAGCCCACATCCTCTAAGGCTTGCGAGGCCATCGAGCACGTGCTCCCATGGCTTGTGTCTGTAGTCAGAGCCGTTGTCTATCCATCAGCCCTTTTTGACCGATCTAGAACCCACTAACGAAACAATGCGCGCATGTGCTCTGCCCTTCGGCCACCGGTTCCCTGTTTTTGGATTTGAAAATTGAAAAGATTAGAAAGGCTGCCAAGTGCCAAGAGGTGTTGTGTGTATTATAGTCCATTTACTAGCTTCGAATCCGTGTGATGCACGGATTAATTTATAAAAAAATAATATTATTAATAAATTAAAATTTAACAGAATATTTATTTTCTAAAATAATAAAATGTATTTGTTAATATAATATGTCAATTAAATTTATAAGATATAGGCAAAAATAATCTTTGATGTTTAATCAAAATTATTTTTGGTGTAATGTTAACGTAATGTATCATACAAAATTTAATTATACTCTCGAAAAGATAAATTATTTTGAAAAACAATTAATTTAATGGTAGAAACTTGTAAAAAATGAAAGAACTGACACGTTATGATATTTGGTGGGAAAATATTAAAATTCCCTAGAACTTAACCCATCCCACAATCATGGTTTTAACATGTTGGTATATGCCAAAGCAAGTATAGCCGTTGAAAGTATCTCGAAATCCAACAGTGCAGATTTTAAAATGCATGACAACAATGAATCTTAGCCTTCCATGAGGCTTCGAGTGGGTTTCACAAAGAGTGAAAAATCATGGGGAAAAATATTAAAAATTTGTTTGAGATTAGAGCATAAAGAGATGAGAGAAAAATCTAGACTGTGAAAGAGAATAGGAGAAAAAGTCAAAGGGAGAAGAAAATAAGAGAAAGTATAAATCTTTTCAATTTTATGTAATTAACCATATTGAAGAATTTTGATTAAAAAATATTTTTTCTTACTTTTTTTTTTAATTTATTGGTGTCGGAAGCAAATCAGGAAAATTTGAAGATTTCAGCGGATCGCATTTTCTTTTTTTAATTCTCCTTTCCTTTATTTGTCTCTCTTTTTAATTATGACTATTTATAATTTTATATGTTCAATTTTTAGAAAGGGAAATGAATAGTCATAAAGAAAATAGAAAAATATAGTATAGTCTATTAAGTTTGGATTGAACATTGTATAGTATGGGTTTTTTTAATCCTCACACATAAAAATAAAGAGATATGCAATGAATACCAAACGTCAACTTACTTCTACCACATGAGAAAGAGCAAATAATACCAACAAAAATAAAAAAGGAAAAAAAAAGGTGAGAAATTTATCTTTTGAGGAATTTATCTTTTGGTGACCATTTCTCAGCTTGATACCAAACAAAGAAAGTTAATAGTCCTTTTGAAGCACCTATCAAGTCAATTTGTGGCAAGTTGACAAATAATATCCTTTGTTTGGTATTAAGTTGGAAAGTGATGACTAATAGTAGTTTTCCCAAAAGTCACAAATGTAACTTTTTGGCAAAATTACATTTTAGTGACTACTTCCTAAATTAATATGAAACAATGGAAATTAGTTGTTATTTTAGCACACATTTGTAGTCAATTTGTAGCAAGTTGATAGAAAATATCCTTTTTTGGTATTAGATTAGAAAACGGTTACTACAATGTAATTTACCAAAAAGGCATCCCTGTTTCAGCATGTGAAAACAAAAAAAAAAAACAAAAAACAAAAAAAAACAAAAGAAAAAAATCTCATTTTCACACTTGGCATACAAAGGGGTGCCAATCCTGCGTTTTAGATATATATAATAGATAATAGATTGAGGTATAGCTGTTATTTTATTTATTTATCTATATTTTTTGGCTGCTGCTTCTATTGCAGTGTAAATCATCGTGATCTTATTGGATGAAAATAATCCCTTAGGTGGTTTGTACTCAATCATCTCTTTCTACTAGAACGATGATCATTTTCATTAACTTGGTGGTCCAATAAAATTTAGACTATTCATATTTGATGGGTAATTGTCATTTCTATTTGTATTTTTTTGTGATAAGTTATGATGCCTAGGCAATCGTGGTTTCCTCCCCTTTTTTTATATTATTGAAAAATAAAAATAGATAAGATAATACTCCGTAATAAGAAAAGATTATTTGTAATTTGGTGTATTTCCCCCCCCCCCCCCCCCTTTTTTTTTTTCTTAATCATTTTAAAAAAATTTTATTGCAAGGGAGTTGAACCCTTGTCGATATTGTATTGATCAGAGCTATCAAATATAGTTAGCAGTTCCACTAAAACACAAACTCACCCTTACTAAAATTTAACAAACATTTTGGGTGATTAAAATTAATTGCCAAAGTCAATAGAATGATTTCAAAAAAGTAAAAATATCGAGGACCCCCCCCCCCCCCCCCCCCAAAAAAAAAGGAAGAAAAAAAAAGCTATATATTTCCAAATGAGAAAGCAAAAATCTCAACTAGGACCTCTCACCTTTCAAATAAGCAAAAATCTCAACTAGAACCTCACCCACCTTTCAAATTGCAACGTGGACGACTCAAATTCAATCAAGTGCTCGAATTGGTAACCCGTTTATTGGTCGAACGGTGAGGGGCACCTGGCGCCGACTCAAATCCAAGTGCATTTTAACCTAACTTATAGCTCAATTTTGTGACCCAATTGAATGAGGGGTCTTTTAGTGCTTTTGTTCCTCGGATAAAGAAGACCCATATCTTGAGATTAATTTCCATATTTATATCTCCTATGAATGGATATATATATATATATATATATATATATATATATATATACCAAATAAACCAATATGTGTGATTGTGTTTGCTCCCTCTTTTTTTTTTATTTTTTGCCTTGATGTTTTAAATCTTGGCCTGTCATGATAAATCATTATTTTAATATTTGCCAACTAGACAACACCTTTTTAGTTTGGATAATCATCAAAAGGAAATTTAAAGTAAAAGTCTGAGTTAAAAATAAAAAAGTAAAATTATCCAACTACGACTAATTTAAAAGTTTAAACTCTTTTTGTCATTAGTTCCTTAATGAGTAAGGAAGTCATTATGTTCCCACTTAATTATAGTCGGCACGAGGTGAGAGGTCCCCTTTCCGTCCTCTTTGATTATCAAGAATTACCCGGTTATTATTAATTTTCAATTTGCTAAAACTTCAAACAAAAACCCTAGTAAATTTCGCTAAATAATAATAAATAAATAAAATAGAGAGTCCCACGTTGCCAAAGCAGACAATAAGAACAAAGAAATGCAAGTGGAACAAACATATGGGACATTGGAACCAACCATCCCACTTTAGGTTGTACATTTTCCAAAAATTTAAAACCCAAAAAAGGAAAAAGAAAAAAAAGAAAGAGTTGGATCATGCCGACGCAGGCACGTGTACGAATGAAAGCACTGATAAGAGGTGGCGTTTTTTTTGGAGCCCGTGTGGAAATCGTGTTCTACGTGCGAAAAACAAAGGTTCTGTACAGCCTGATAAAAAGGTCGCGTCTGTATTGTGTGCGTTACGTGTTGTGTACAGTTAAAAACGGCGTGCTACTCATGCTCTACCCTTTCTCTACATGTATAAACCAACCAAATTAAAACCCCCCTCTTCTCTGTCCATTGCTCTCCATCCTTTACCATCTCTCTCTCTCTTCTTCTCCACAGTTTTTATTCACACACATATCCTTTTCAAAAGAAAGTTTAATTTGCCCTTCAATATGAGGAGGAACTGCAATTTGGAGCTCCGCCTTCTACCCTCCTCCCATGGTTCCATTCACCCCCACCCCATGTAAGATCTCTCTCTCTCTCTCTCTCTCTCTCTCTCTCTCTCTCTATATATATATATATATATATATTTGGATGTGTTTATTAATTGCATTATTTGAACATGATGCTATGGTATTTAAAGTTGTTTACTGATTATGTTTGTTTCATGTACGTGATCATATTGAAGGATGGAAGAATCAAATGGAAGTAGCCCAAAACAGCAGCAGCAGCAGCAGCTAACCATTTTCTATAATGGAAGGGTTTGTGTCGGCGACGTTACAGAGCTTCAGGTATGTATACAATTTGGATTTGGGTTTGGATGCTAAGCATTATTTCTGGGTATAATTTTAACATTTTTGAATTTGCCATTTCGGATACCAAAATCTCCTCTCCATTACAAAACAAAGCAGTAGTGGAGATCTCAATATATATGCTGTCGTTTGAGGGTTGTTTTTATATTGATCGATGTTGCAATATTAATGGCGGTGGTGGCCGTGGGGAATGTTACGGCGCGTGCAGCCCACAAGTCTTGCACAAATGTGGTGGGTGGCTGGTGTGGTGGTGTTTTTTTAGGTGAATTTAGTTTTGAACTTACTAGTCACAGCTTGGGTATTCAAGAATATATACCTAATGTTTGGCACCTTTGCCTCCATTGGAATGGACACTAGTTTATTGACAAATCCCTACTTAGAAAAAAACAAAAAAGCCAAAATAATTAAGAAATTTTATGATTCTAATGGTTACAAATTTTGAGGTTTTATAATTTCTTGATTTTTGTCTAATTCCCCACATCTAAACACAACTTAAAATTTGAACTACACACCATTAGAGTTGATGCTCGGAAGACAACATTTTGAGTGTGTATTAGTATTGAAGTCTAAACTATATTTCACATTCTGCGCCGGTACCATTAAGCTACAAGGGTTGATGATATTTGCACATTTTCTTCACAAATTATATTTAGAAATGACAACGGATTGAATTATCGGATTGGGTCAATAAATCAATAAAGTACCCCACCCACCCTCATTGGCACCGATTTGGAAATAATATTATCGGGGTCAAGCAGGTTCAAATTTCTCCAATTATTATTAATTTTGCGCACATTTATAAGCTTATTTTATAGTGTAATTTTCAGAAATAACTCAATAAGTCGTTTAATCTGCCGGTAACCCATCCCATCCTACCTAACTATATAGTATATTCTTACTATTTTGAGGTTACTTTTGTGGGCGGCATCTTTCAGACGAAATTGCCCTTCCATTATTTATTAAATATATAAAATAGGTACACATAGTACAATACCTGAGAAGCATGTATAGTCATTGGTCCCATGCCGACGAGTGACGACAAGTCGTCTGACTCTGCTGGGAAAGTATACAGTGACCCGCAGGCAATTTCATCGAATTTTCGTGAATCTGCACCAGTTGACTTCGAAAAGTCAAAGACATGAGATTTTCATGCCTTTTTTATGTACAAAATTTTCCGAACATTTTTCTAAGAAGGTTCAAATAACATCACAATCGTGTCATAACTTTATCATATATATGTTTCACCAAAAAAAAAAAAAAAAAAAAAAACCTTTATCATATATATATATATATATATTACTCTTTCTCATGATTATTCACGAGTATCTAAAATATTTTGGTCCAATTAGTCAAGCAATCAGCTTTTGGATGTATTCCTAATTAAAGGTCTTTATTTTGATCCCTTAAAACTATTGCAGCTTGGCTATGGGGCGTCTCTCATGATCCCTTAGAGGATTTAGTCTAAGTTGTAATCTCAACACAGAGGTATGAGATACCCCTAATAGTTAATTAAAAATAGTTTTACAATAATTACTAAATTACGGAGTATGTACAAATTATTTTTAAAAACCCAGGATGAATGGATGATAGTACATGTTCATGTGGCTTTAACATGCATGCACTGCATTTCTTATTTTCATTATTTCATTTGTATTGAACTGTAATTATTTCATTATTTCATTTGTATTGAAAAAGGGGGAATTATAGCTTGGTCCGATTACGAGCAAATAATAAGTAGTTATTCATTATTTCATTTGTATTGAACTGTAATTATTTGCATGTAACCAGATCAATTTGTAATTATCCCTGTTGAAAAAACAAAAAAGAAAAAAAAAAAGAAATCTTATATTTATTCAAGAAAAATTCTTGATTTTCGATGATTATGCTAAAAAAAATTCCTAACATTTCAGCTTGTTGCTATTCTGTGGATTATGATTTCCCATAGAAAAATTTACGACAATTTAATAATAAAATTGTTCATATATTGCAGGCTAGAGCCATCATATTGCTTGCAAGTCGAGAAGGGGAAGGAAAGATGAAAACCCCAAGTGGGTCAGAGCCTGCTTCGCCATCCCTGCAGTCTCCACTGTGTAGCCCCACTGGCCTTTCCATGAAGAAATCGCTGCAACGGTTCCTCCAAAAGCGAAACCATCGGATCCAAGCAACATCCCCTTACCATCGATAGTTTACTTGGACTAGAATTTGGAAGTTATATTCAAGCCTTATATATATATATATATATATATGTGTGTGTGTGTGTGTGTGTGTTGAAGATGATGTTGTAGAGAGTCTCAGTGTTTCTATTCTTCAAGACACAATGAGTACGTTGCCATAGAGGCATGTAAATTATGATAACCGAGGATTGAAAGGTTTTTTTATTTTTTGTCTTTTGGATTTAATTTCGTTCTTTATTGATCTACATTTGATTTGTTTCATTTAGTACTCCTAGTGATGATGGCATGATTAGTTTATATAAAATAGAAGATACAAATCTATCATCGATCCTGAATTAATCAGACCATTGAAAAGAATTTGAGCGATTGGTACTATGAACGATGAATATGACCAATTTTGAGAATATATGAAATATATGCATGCCTCCATCTTAAAATCTTGCTTTCATTGCCCTCTCCTCTATGCCCCTCATTAAGTCATTATGCCCCATGTTGGTATCATAAAAATTATATGAAACCATTTTATTTATTGTTCAAATAGGATCATGATTTGAACACAAAGGATTAGCCTAATGGCAATTAAGTTGAATCTTGATAAGCGTTTCAAAAAGCGTAGTTGAATGTTTGAAACCCACGAAGGCATTGATCTCCTTTGGGGTTACCTCTAGGACCTGAAGGGTTTGGTAATCGTCTAGTGCGTGTGGGATTAGGAAATACATGTGTCCAAAAGATTAATCGGGGTTAAAACTTCGAACACCCTTATTAAAAAAATAAAAAAAAAGGGGGCGGGGTGGGGCGGGGGGGGGGGGGGAGGGATTTTAGATTGGTTGGGCTATCGGAAGATAATTACAGTTGAGTGCTATTTTGTACTAACGTCCTAATAAATGACTACTAACTTCACTAACAAAGACAACTAATTGTAATTATTTTCTTGTAACCTGACCAATCTAAAATACAAACCCCCCCCAAAAAAAAAGAAAAAAAAGAGATTATGATTTGCACTAGAAATTATTGATCTGGAATTATTGGATTGTACCAAAAGTTGAGAGTGTGATGCTTACTCTTGCGAGAGTAGGCTTCTAAAAATGGGGAATGACTCTTGATGTGACTTTTCTTTGAGTATATAGGCTCTCGGGAACTTGAGAGTGACTCTTGTATGGTATTGTTTTAGGTCATTTTTGTGGGATTTGGAAGCAATGGATATTCTTTATAATTTTCATCAATTTAGTGAAGTTTGCTAGTCATCTTTGCCTTTTGGCAAGGGGGCTATTTCATTCCACAACACCACCCCCCCCCCCCCCCCCCCTTTTCTTCTCTTCTCAGAACACGCCCCACCTTTTTTTTTTTCTTTTTCTTTTCTTTTGGGAGGCAAAAAATCAAAATCACCCTCTCGCATTCTAGGTTGTTAGAGGCAGCAAGATAGGTAGGAAGGGTTTAAGGTTCAATTCTAGTTGTTGATGAAGAAAAAAGAAACATCCAATCAAATTTGGTAAATCAATTTTTAGCCAAAAGTAATCTCACTTTTCAAAATTATTCCCAAAAAGCTTCTCTTTGTGAGTTAGTAGCCTTAACTGATGTCTCATTCAATTTTTTCATAGCAAGATGTGAATACGGTGAATAACCATAACAAGTCTTGCAAGACAAAGTAAGAAGAAATGGCATAGCAAGGGTAGTTGTCAACACAAGACTTGTAGATATAGTTTTTAGAATAAGCAGCCTAACTAGACAAAAGAAATCCAAGATCTGTAATTTGAAATTAAAAATGTAAAACTATAAGCAATGGTTACAGGGTTGCCAGTTATTTCAACAACCTTAAACATATTAAAAATTATCAACACCGACAAGATATACATTTGGAAGAAAGAAAGAAAGAAAGAAGGAAAAAATAAAAAGAACACGCCATTGCACATGTATCATAAACTATGAAGCACGGATACTTTAAAACCCCCCTTCTTCTTTTTTTCTCAATTTGACAGCCACATAAACCCATTTTCTCACCGACAATTTGAGAGGGGAAAAAAAATCTTGCTTTCATTGCCCTCTCCTCTATGCCCCTCATTAAGTCATTATGCCCCATGTTAGTATCATAAAAATTATATGAAATCATTTTATTTATTGTTCAAATAGGATTATGATTTGAACATAAGGGATTAGCTTAGTGGCAAGTTGAATCTTGATAAGCGTTTCAAGAAGCGTAAGTCGAATGTTTGAAACCCACGAAAGCATTGATCTCCTTTGGGGTTACCTCTAGGACTTGAAGGGTTTGATAATTGTCTGGTGTGTATAGGATTGGGGAATACAAGTGCCAAAAGATTAATCGGGGTAAAAACTTCAAACACCCTTATTATTAAAAGAAAAAAAAATTAAAAAAGGAGGAGAGGGGTTTTAGATTGGTTGGGCTATCAAAAAATAATTACAGTTGAGAGCTATTTTATACTAACATCCTAATAAATGACTACTGACTTAACCAACCATGACTACTAATTGTAATTATTTTCCTGTAACCCGACCAGTCTAAAATTGAACAACCCCCCCCCCCCCCCCCCCCCAAAAAAAAAAAGATTTGGATTAGAAATTATTGATGTGGCATTATTTGATTGTACCAAAAGTTGAGAGTATGATGCTTACTCTTGCGAGTGTAGGCTTCTAAAAATGGGGAATGGCTTTTGATGTGACTTTTCTTTGAGTATATAGGCTCTCGGGAACTTGGGAGTGACTCTTGTATGGTATTGTTTTAGGTCATTTTTGTGGGATTTGGAAGCAATGGATGTTCTTTATAATTTTCATCAATTTAGTGAAGTTTGCTAGTCATCTTTGCCTTTTGGCAAGGGGCTATTTCATTCCCACCCCCAACCTTTTTTTTTTTCCTTTTGAGAGGGGAAAAATCAAAATCACCCTCTCGCCAATGTTATTCTAGCTTGTTAGTGGCAGCAAGATAGGCAGGAAGGATTTAGGGTTTAATTCTAGTTGTTGACGAAGAAAAAAGAAACATCCAATCAAATTTGGTAAATCAATTTTTAGCCAAAAGCAATCTCACATTTCAAAATTATTCCTAAAATGCTTCTCTTTGTGAGTTGGTAGCCTTAACTAATGTCTCATTCAATTTTTTTAATAGCAAGATGTGAATATGGTGAATAACCATAACAAGTCTTGCAAGACAAAGTAAGAAGAAATGGCATAGCAAGGGTAGATGTCAACACAAGACTTGTAGGTTTAGTTTTTAGAATAAGCGGACTAACTAGACAAAAGAAATCCAAGATTTTGTAATTTGAAATTAAAAATGTAAAACTATAAGCAATGGTTACAGGGTTACCAATTATTTCAACAACCTTAAACATATTAAAAATTATCAACACCAACAAGATATACATTTGAAAGAAAGAAAGAAAGAAAGAAAGAAAGAAAGAAAGAAAGAAGGAAAAAAATAGAAGGAACACGCCATTGCACATGTATCATAAACTATGAAGCACGGATACTTTAAAACCCCTTTCTTCTTTTTTTCTCAATTTGACAGCCACATAAACCCATTTTCTCACCGACAATTTGAGAGGGGAAAAAAAAAAAAAAAAATCAAAATCACCTCCCCTTGCCAATGCTGTTCTGGCACAAGATTAGAGGTATGAAGATAGGTAAGAAGGGTTCAAGGTTCAATTCTTGTTGTTGACTAAGTAAAAAGAAATACCCAATCAAATTTGGTAAATCAATTTATAGCCGAAAGTAATCTCCCTTTTCAAAATTATTCCCCAAAAAAATTCTCTTTGTGGGTTGGTAACCTTAATCAGTTTCTCATTCATTTTTTTAATAGCAAGATGCGAATATGGTGAATGGCCATAACGAGTCTTGCAAGTCAGAGTAAGAAGAAATGACATGGCAAGGGTAGCTGTACGTTAGAGTTCCCTCTTACCTAACCTATGGTTTAACGTACACATGACTTTCAGATTTGGTTTTTAGAATAATTAAGAGACAGAAGAAGTCCAAGAGATTTGTAATTGGAAATTAAAATGTGAAACCATAAGCAACTTTGACTTATAAAACACATGTTACAGGGTTACCAGTCAGTTTATTACTAGCTTCAACAACATTAAACATATTAAACAATTCTCAACACTGACAAAATTAATATAGTTCTTTTTTTCTTTTTTCTTTTTTTTTTAAATAATAAAAAAAAGGGTTTTGGTTCCAAGATTTGTATGGAACCAAATCTATGCAGACATGGATAATATTTTTGTCTAATAAATTTTCTTCGATCGTCTAAAAAAAAAAAAAAAAAAGAAAAGAAAAAAAAAGGATACATGCAATCCATATAGAGGGGCTAAGGGGGTTATTGCTACCACAAAAATTCGTTTGCATCTACCCACTTATTTTATACTTTTCGAGATTTTATGAAAAATATAAAAGGTTTTTATGAAAAGTAGTTCTATTGCCCACTAAAAAAACATAATTTCAAACAATTTTGTAGAATAAAGTTTTTCCAAAATCTGTATTCTTTTTTTTTTTTTTTTTTTTGGCTATTTACAATATTTGTTTTAATTTTATAGAATGTTTCATGAAAATGTCCCAAAAATCCACTTAGGTAACATATTTTTAAAAAAACTTTTTATTTTTATTTTTATTTTTATAAAGTTGTTCAAAATGATGTTTTTTTTTATTAGATAACACGACTAGTTTTCGTGAAAATATTTTATATTTTTCATAAACCTTGAAAAGTGTGAAATAAGTGGAACGTGTAAAAGAATTTTTGTGATGACAATAACCCCTCTTCCACTCATATCATAAATTAATCTGTGGAACTTTGGACCTAGATCAATAAAAATTAGATTTTTCTACGAGGGTTTGATTGAAATTTCTAGGTTACTTCTAGGATTTCATGTAATTTCCCATGCCGACGGAAAGTTATATTTCTAGACACAATCAATTCGAGGATACTGAGTCATAAGAGCGCCAAACCGTAATCAGTTGACTTGTACAATAAAAAATAAAGCAAAGTCCACATTCACACCAAACACCTTATAATAAAAAACAATGACAATATCACCCATTTTCATCATTGGGAAATTTCTCCAAACACATTATAATTGAGAACAATGCTAAATATCACCCTCATCATCGGCGCAATTTGTACTGAAAATTTCGATTCTAAGTCCCCACTAACCTTAATAAGAATATTCTTCAACCGGTCGCCATCAAAAAATAAAATTCTAAGCAATATTTTAGTCTAAGTGGTTTTGTGGTTTAATGACATTTCTCCGATGTCGGGGTTTCTAATAGATCCTATTATATTGTGTGATTCCTATTATTTTTATAAGAAGAGATTTTATTCTATGATGATCAAGTGTAGATGTGCTAATATAAGTTATATCAATCCTGCATTAAAAGTTGTACTTCATGTACTAGTGGATTACGAGATACATTAAGTCAATGCACGAACTACAATCCTTAACGCATAATGCTGATATAAGTTAGATGATTATATATATATAAATTTTGGGTAAATTACAATAAGATCCCCTCTAAAATTTGACTATTACAGATACACCCCCTCACGTTTTTAAAATTACACTGACACCCCCTCCTTTACAAAATAAACTACAAAGAGACCCCTCCTTTTAACTTTTGTCCATTAATCCGTTAAATCATATTCAAATTTTTTCAAAATACCCTAACTACCCTTAGTGGATGATAACTTCCATGTTAAATGTGTATAACTCACCAGTCCAATAGTTCATCCAGTACTTTTGAATTTTTTAATTATTATTGATAAACAACTAAAAGATAATATATATATATATAAGAAAAATGCTAAAAACAATTTAAATTTTCTGTCCAACTGATGTGGCAGCTGTCAAATTTGCTGTTTAGAAACAATTATTTATTTAATTAAATTTTTAATTGATTTGCAAAATAAAAAATAAAAAAATTGATTTGCTAAGTTGCCACCTCATTTGAGTAAGTAGATTTGAGTAATAAAAAAAAGGGCTATGTAGCATTACTCATATGTAGAAATAAATAAAAAGAATTATTACAATGGAAATGCACGTATAGAGGTGGCAAATGAGGTGGCAACTTGGCAAATCAATTTTTTTTTCATTTTTACACATCAATTAAATAGATAATTGTTTCTAATGAGCAAATTTGATGGCTACCACATCAGTTGGACAAAAATTTAAGCTCTTTGGCATTTTTCTTTTATATATATATATATAATATTTTAGTTGTTTATCAATAAATAAATAAATCAATCAAATGTACTAGATGAATGTGTTGGACTGATGAGGACTGATGAGTTATATGCATTTAACATGGAAGTTGTCATCCAATAAGGATAATTAGGGTATTTTGAAAAAAATTGAAAGTGATTTAACGGATTGTGGACGGAAGTTAGAGAGAGGTAATCTTAATGTAATTTCAGAAACGTGAGGGGGTCTATTTGTAATTGTCAGATTTTAGAGAGGGTCTTAATATAATTTACCCATAAATTTTTCCCATATGAGTGTATACATTTTGAGCAGTAGGCAATAAAACCTACGCTGCCGTTAAGTTTGCAGAAAATCTTGAAAGTCAAAAACGTTTTAAATATTTTCTCTATTGTGGGCTTGTGGCATAAATTCAAAATGATTTGATTTGATTTGATATCAACTAAATCTGAGGAGCAGAGGATAAGCTTTCCTTGACATTTTCTTTCATTTTAGATCATTTTGTGGTCCCTTACTTTTCCCCGTTTCCTAGACTTTTTGGTCCAATATTTTGGCTGATCTGATTGTACTCTTTCTGCTAAATGGGTATCTTTTTTTATTGCTTACACCTTCATTAGTCCCAGCATGTGCTTGATTTTATTTTTAAGGGTAAATTACATGAACACCCTCTTTAAATTCTAACAATAACAAATACACTCTCTTATGTTTTTAAAATTACACTAACACCCCATCAGGTTTATAGGTAACAAATGTTAACAAAGCTTTTTAAATGTCTGAAATGCTCTTACTAGATGAACACCCTAAGTGCGTAAATAATGAAACTAGTAATTTCCAATTGTGAAAACCAATCGAGCCACTAGGGATAGAACTAAGAATTCATCATTAGAGGGCGGATTATTTGTAAGTAGAACAAAATTTAAATTTTAAAAATATAAATAAAAGTTAAAAACATACATAATAAGGTGATTATATCATAGCAATATGAATAATAGAAAGACGAGGATAAAGCCTACTAAATGTAAGGTGGCTATATCATAGTAAAATTAATATTAAAATTTGAACCCTCAAATTATTTATTTATTTAATTTTTATTTTTCAATTTTGAGAAAATTTTTTTGCAACAAGAATTCAAGGAGCTTAGGCTTAGAATAGAAAATTAAATTAAATTAAAAGGTAATAGAGCCTATCAATCATATTAATAATAAAATATTTTTTAGTAATCATATATTAGTATTATATATTTCACTTTGTTTAGGAAAGAATTAATAATATTTTTTTTCTCTTTTGGTACCAAAATGTATTTGGAATTATAATATTTTTTTCTTATATTTTTTGGAAACTTTTAACATTTAGTCACAGTGGAATAGAGATTAATTAGGAAATAAATATATAAAGAGAGGTTTTCTCCTAAAACTTAGGAGCATAATGAGAGTATGATTTAATTTTGGGAAAACTATAATACAATAAAGGTCGTTGGGGGTAGAATAATGTGCTTGGGTTATCTCCATCTTTAATATTGATGTGCATTCATCCAACAAGGGTAGTTTAGGTATTTTGAACAAATTTAGCATGATGACCCTTTTATTTAATAGAGGAATTGACGGAAGTTAGAGGAAATGGCTATCTTTGTAGGTTATTTTGTAAAGTAAGGGGTGTCAGTGTAATTTCAAAAACAATGAGGGGTATATCCATTATTGTCAGAATCTAAAAGGGGTGTTAATGTAATTTATCCTATTTTTAAAGTTCCTATCAAAATCAAGAAATAAAAGAAATAAAAATAAATAAAGAAGATGAAGACCAGCTATCTTATACGGATTAAATATCATTTATTTGACCAACTGTACATATGACTAATTAGTATTTTGTTATTTTATTATTATTATTATTTTTTAAAAGATGTATTATGAGTTAGGTTCTCTTTGAACATCACTTGCCTAAAACTTTCTTATCTTTCCAAAGTCCAAGGATATTGCTGAAAATAAATAGAACATCCCTACAGGCCCATTTATGGTGTATTGGAGAACCAAATATGACCCATTAGGCCATAGCATGGCTAAACAACCAAAAAAAAAAAGGAAAGAAGGAAACTCTCCTTTCAAACTTTCCTTGGCATATGGTTATCCAACCTCTACACTCGGCAGAATGCCTAAAGATTTACAGATTATTTTCCAGTAGCTTCCAGGCAACCCAATGGCAAATGCAGCATTAGTTTTTTCAGGAAATTGTGCCGTAAAGGAGTGTGATAATCCCATTTCTACAAGTAATGCCAGTATCCTCACCAGAACTTGCGATTCGTTACAACGTTATGCACAATCTTGTGGTTGAAGAAAGAATGTACAGCTAAAACGGAAGAAGCCATTTTATAGAAAAACCATTCATTGTCAATACGAAAGTTTAACCTCTTCAGAATATACGTCGAGCCATATACCTGAAATAAATTATTCTAGAACCAAACAGCAACATATCAGTGCTCCATTAGAAGGAATAATGACCATCTTATAACCTGGGAGCTACACGAGGAGGGTCCCAGTCGGTCACAATGTGGTTACGGGTAATCTCCTTCAGTGAGCGGCAACCACTTAACGCCATAGTTAGCTCAAACTCATCACGAAGCATTTGAAGAACTTTTCTTACACCAGCCTCACCTTCAGCCGCCAATGAGAACACCACTGGCCTTCCAATCTGAGATTCAAATGGGTCAAAATTTCCTTGGAAAGTAGGGATCTTTGGAATTCTATTTTAAGATTTATGATAAAATCTACACTACATTTTTCCATGAAAATTTAGATATGTATAGGATTAACAACATATAGCAATTTAACACTTAAATTTTCCAGGAGCAAGTCCACAGGGTGCAACTCGTTTTGGTTTGACCTCAACTCAAAAGTGAGCATGCCAAGGATTACTTATCATTTTCTTCACCCAAAACCAACCCATAGACTAGTAAAACCAACCCAAGCAAAGTTCAGGTTGGTTCAGTTTGGAAAGAATATATTCATAATTTTTTTTAAAAAAATTACTACAAAACTTTAAAGTTTATAACAAAAAAATAAAAATAAAAATAAAAATCAAGAAGATAGCAAAATCAAAACATTATATGAATTTATTACTTTTAACAGACACTTAGTGCATTTCTAATATACAACAGCAAAATAAATATTAAACTTGGAACAATTATAATATGACATAAATATCTATACTTGTTTTCGTTTTTTTTTTTTTTTTTTTTTTTTTTTTTCAAAAGAAAGAGAAGGAGCATCAAAGAGAACCTAGCATCCCAACTATGGTGGCACCCTAGGCCTCCCAATAAATAGCTCACAACTCTAATATTATTAAAGAAGAAGAAAATAGACACAAGAAAATAAAAGGGAAAAGAGAACAAATTAAAAGTCGAGTCTTGGTGGCTCATAAATGCCACAATCTAGCTCACAGCAGCAAAAAAATTCAAAACTTAAACCTGTAAGGTAAACTAAATATATCATGGCAAATTAGACCATTAAGGGAAGATGGAGACATGTCAGCATTTTTAGACTGTTGGATCTTGTCAATCTAACGGCTTAAGAATGGTGTCAAACATTGTCCCTTGATCCTGACCCAGTAAGCTCTCAGGCTGGGTCGATTTACTAGGTGCCTGAGTGCCTCAAGTCCTCAACACAAAATTGAATTGGTTCCCCATTTCCTTAACCCAGGACAGGACCAAAATACTAAAGAACCAAACCAACCAAATGCAGAGGAGACTGGGTTGGTTCAGTTCATGGGTTGAAGTAGACCAAGCTGCACCCTGGGTGCACCTACTTTCCGGAAGGAGTTAAGTAGTTCGATGTTTAGAGGTAACATAAGAACTATTCCATTGCAGCGAATATACTTACAAATATGCCAGATGCTCCAAGAGCCAATGCTTTAAAGACATCTGTTCCGCGCCGTACCCCACCATCCAGAAAAACAGGAACTCGACCTTCTGCGGCTTTAACAACCTGCAAGTTACCTCAAAAGAACCACTGCATCAGAAGACAAGATACAGTTCTGAACAAATGCAGCTTCAACTGATGGTTTCAAATTTCAACATGGAAAAAATTTTAAGGTAAGGAAATTAATCAACATGGAGAATGACTAAGAACTCCGAAAGATATTGAGTGGACATTGCAAAAATGTCAGAAAGTGAGTGGCAACAACAAAATCTAGCAAAATACTTATGAATGATTCAGAAAAGAAGAATAATTGAATGTGAGAGTTGGCAGAAAGCAATATATTTGGAGAAAAGGAAGCATAAGTTGTTTTCAAATATAATTTCAGAATAATTTGACAGATTCTGTCGAATCATGAGAAATACATAAACAGTTTTTTTTTTTTTTTTAAGTGGAGAGAGAATAAGGCATAAAATACTGAAATAAACATTACAATCAATTTTTTTTCTCAGGGTGGGATCAGATCATCACAGTTTATAGACCCTGGAACTCCCCCCCCTTCCCCCCTCCACCCCCTCTCTCTCTCTCTCTCTCTCCGGGACCTGAGATGCCATTAGGCTACAAGGCCATTGGAAACATTATTAAGTTGGGTTACCTCTGTTTTACGAAAAAGTAACATGTAGTTCACGTAATTTTGGAAAGTTTGGAGAATTATACTAGAATGGATTCAGATATTTCAATGCACAATAATCCTGTCAATGCAAGCAAATGTACCTCTTCTAGAGCCATAATAGTTGCAGGAACATAATCAAGTTGGCGAGCTCCATGATTGGATACAATAATTCCTGCTGCTCCAGCTTGCACTGCTAGCCTTGCTGTATTGTTGGCAAGAAAATTGGGTTTAAATTAATAATGATAAAAGTCATATAAAAGATCCATTAGAGAATCAAAAGAAAGGAGGGTGTTTTTTTTTTCTTTTTGAAAATTCTTTTATTTTATTTTTTATTTGTTTTTTTTCAAACGATTTGATTATGTGCCAAGAGCACTTGATATGAGATAAAAAGGTAGTTCTGATTTTATCTTATTGAATTTTACTCACCATCCTCGGCAGTGAGCACACCCTTCACTATAATTGGCAATTGTGTGATTGTTTGAAGCCACTTCACATCCTGTTCAAAATCCCAGAAAAGCTTTTCAAAAGATTTCTTCTGTGAACCAGTTCATGAAATCTTAAATCTTAATATAGAAACAGCTATCTCACCTTCCAGCTAAGAGACCGATCAATTTGCCCAGCAAAATATGAAGAAAGTCCAGAGTCATCGGTCTGCAAGGTTACCTCGCTAAAAGTCATCAAAGAAAAAGTAACGTAAAGGAAAAATATTTATTCGTATTTACTTGATCAGGTATGTAACTTACCTTATCCATCTTTCCAAGATCCAGACCCTCAAAATTTTTCAATGTCAAGTTCGGTGGCAAAGTAAATCTGCACAACAACCATTAAACAACTTCTTACAACAGAGCAAACTAATTGAAGTAATAAAGAAATTAAAAGATAATATTTGGATTGGGTTAGTATACTCGTATTATTTAAACAGACTAACAGAAGGATGTGGCATAACCAAAATTTCAAATTCTTGGATCTTTTATTTTTCATTTTTTTCAAAAAACAAAGTTCTGAGTAAGAGTTCACCTGTTCTTGATATCAACTTCCCTGCGTCCAAGCCTTGGAGCATCCACAGTAAGGGCAATTGCCTTGAAGCCAGCCCTTTCAGCTCTCCTCACAAGCTGTGCAACCACATTCCTGTCTCTGTATACCTGTATGATAAGCAGAGCAATCATTTATAAGGTGGCATAGTATTAGTTATGAAATGATATGCACTCTCAAGTTGATCATGCATTCAGGATTGGTACCAATCAATAAATTGCAATTCCAGATAAAATCAGAAAAGTATCATGTTAGAAACAGTAAGGCGGAGAATTTAGGAGTATTTAAATAATTAAATTTAGTGCAGGCAATGCATGTGTTATGCTAGAATTATTTGGAATTATTTATGAATCTCACGAGTAATTCAGAAACTATTTTCAATGTTAGCAATACTCATGAGTCACAAATAACTTGGGAGCTTCAAAATTATGTGCAATAAAATGGGTTATGTAATAGTTATGCAAATTTCAGGTTCTTTTGGAAAATCATAGAATTGAATCACAGTGCTCATGAGTCATGACTAAGACAAAAAATAGCAAACAACAACAGAACATGTAAGATGATCTTTCAAAACTCACATAAAGCTGGAACAAGCGAATGCCAGGTCCTGTTGATGCAACCTCTTCAACACTAGAAGTAGCAAATGAAGATAATGCCTGAAATGACCAATCATGAATAAATTAAACAAGGCAGACTATATGATATTGATTGCACTTAAACTAGCAAGCCACAGTAGAAAACAAGGTCCTAATGATCTACATAGTGAAACTAAGATTACGTAATGCAAGATAAGAGACAAATTTAAACTGAAGATCGAATTAAAGTAAAATAGTAGGAAACTGGACCATGATTGTGCCAGCTGCCGATGCTGCTCTTGCTGTTGCATACTCTCCTGCATGAGAATATAACATTTTGGATTCAGAAATAAATTGTGTTATGTATTTTTTTTTATAGAATTTAAAAATAAAAAATAAAAAATAATTACTACAAGAACTTCCCCCAATCTAACAACATCAAAACCCTGGGAAGTTAGGGGGTGATTGGAAAGCAACCCTAAAGGAATAATTATTTCAAATGCTTATAATATAATTCTAAAACAAAAGAAAAATAATAAATAAAAACACACTTGTAATAAACTCATAAATCAAATGTTTTACTTGCAACTTTCAAGATTAAACTGCGGTTAATTAGTTAAGAGCAGTTTAAGCATTAAATTAATTTCTTGAAAATGCAGGTACCACGAGCTCTACAGGTGATATTCAAAGGGGGTCAAAAGAGAAGAGAACTCAATTGAACGTTTCCAGCATTTTTGCCTTCATTGTTCAATTATTCAATTAAGATGTCAGAATGAAGCCACAATAGATCATTTTAGTGGCCATTAGACAGCATTTGGAAGCAATTTATCAGTAGAATGGCTTCATATGGGCGTTGAAATGATCCCTAAGCGTCCATTGCCATTTGGCACATAGCCCCATAAATTATTTTTTATCATTTGAAATCTTTTCAATTATTGATCATGATATTACATTAATCTGCCACAGTCAGATGGTTCCCATGACATGCCCCGCAGGGAGGGGGGGTGTTGTTGTTTTATCCAAAAGATTGATTTGATTGGTAATTGCAAGGATTCCAAAAAGTTAATTGCAGAGGATAAAACCATTAATTTCCTGTGTCTTCTCCGTGGAAAGAATATTGAACATAAAAATGTAGTGCTTGGAAATTTATATGCCAGGAGATTATTCCTTATCAAAATCCGAGATGGACCTTTAACATCTCAAGAGCAGGTGGCACCCACTTTTCCAACAAATCATTCCAACGTCCCAGCAAACTATGCAAACTTGCAAACTAGACTGATTACAGGATGTCCTAGCAAACTGCATACTGAATTTTAGGGGCCCTAGTGGCCATGAGGATCATTCTTTATTAAATTTGTTACCACACCCCCTAAGATTATGGGAATGGTTGTTTTGGTTATTATGAACACATATGTGTGTATTCACGTATGTAAATAGTCATATGTATGCAATCATGCATATATATATATATATAAATGGACACATGAAAGTCATATTATGTATGTTGAAATGTACTGTAAAAATAAACTGCTCAATCAATGCATTGAAAAAGAGGACAGGCTTAATGAAACAGAGCATATTTACCTTCAGGGTGAGCCATTTTCTGCATACCCGTAGGAGCAATCATGATGGGCATGGAAATCTTGAAGCCCAGTACAGTTGTGGCCATATCTATTTTGCTTACATCAACAAGGATACGGGGTCGGAACCTATTATGTGATCAAAAACAATATATTAAGAGACGAAAACTCCAATATTGATGCTGAAATAATTAAAAGATAGCGTACACAACATGACCTACAATGAAAAAAAGACAGAATGCTTTTCACAAAAATCATTCTCATTTTTCCAAGAAGTTGAAACAAGAACATGAATCACCGAATAAAACCAAAGCAAAAGAAGAACTAATTTTTGGGGGAATTGAAAATGGCAAAAGAAGAGCCTACAGAATCCTTGAGAATGCATTTCGATTCTCCTTAAGAGTCCACTGGTCCTCTGCACCTGATGCATAGTACTCATAAATCATCTTTGGCAATTTCTCCTTGGCAATGGCCTCATACTCCATAACATTAGTTATCTCCATATTTTCAATGCACTATTTATACCTTCCACAAAAAATTCTGAAAATAAATTTCAAAAAATATTGAAACATGTAAAAAATTTCTCAAAATTCTCAAAATTTCAAAAATTTCTCAACTTCAAAGTATTTAGAAATATAAGCAGAAACATATTTAATCTGAGTAAGTCACTTTGAACAATGTATGAAACATTTAAGGGCCTATTTATGTGTCCCATGGAAATTGAATTGTTTCATTTTTTTTTTTCTTGAATTTAAATTTGTGAATAGATCCATCATTCTAAACAAGGAAATTCAAGAGAATCACAGCCATCTCCATAAACTATTGTAAATGTTTTATATTGTGGCATTTCATGAATTCGTGAAATTGATATCATACGGAGTATCATCTATTGTGTTTGGTTACAATGAAAAAGTGAGTAGAAAGAAATTATACCGGAAAATAAGGAGGAAAATCATATTAATAATTTTCCGTTTAAAGACATGAGGAAAGTGCGTGGAAAATTTCATCGGGCTCAACTCTCGTGCTCTCTCACTCCCTTTGCTTCTAGAAGAGAAACACTCTCACCTCGCTCCCATCCACAATGCAACGTCCTCCATAGGGCCATGGTGAACTGCCGACCTTTGTTAGTCGCTGGTCGGCGACCCAGACCGCCGATCATAGTCCTAAATTCCGATTGTCGATTCCGACCATCTCGTCTGATCGAAAGCCACGTCCTTCTCTATGCTCCCAACACTCCAACAGGCTCTATTTTTTCATTTAAAAACTTGAAGTAGACAACAGCAATGCAAAAACGATGCTCCAACGATGAAAGAGATTCCATCTCCGACGAAGGCAATGAAAATACAAATCGGTTTAGTCTCTGTTTGTCTTGGACTCTAATGGTGTCTCTCGATCGGTTTAGAGTATTAGGATTTTTTTGCTCTCCAGGTGTTTGGAATTTTGTCTGTGTTGGGTTCCATTGGTAGTGCTTTAATTATTTCTTTTGTCTAGTGGGTGTATGCTGTATAGGGTATCGCATTATAAATTTTTTTATCATGTGCGGGATATCTCAGATATTTCGTTCGATCACAATAGTTCATGAGCAACATGAAAATGTGTGTGAATGCATGCGTGAATGAACGACCATAAGCGAATGAGATACTTCGAGATAGCCTGCACATAATCGGTCCTCTTACATTATATTATGCCTTTTGTAAGCTTGGTGGTTCTTTTTAGTGAATTTCATGTTTTTGCAGATATATTAGTGATGGAAATTATGGGGAAACTCTTGGAAAGGGATCCATGAGTGGAGATACTGATATAGTCATCTAGGAATTTCTGATATAGTTGATGGTGGCTGTTTGTGCTTATGGCTGAATTTGTTTAATATTGAACCAATTAATGAATGTTGAAAGTTTCAGTATTTATGTGTGGATTGGGTTCTAATTTATAGAATGTTTTAATGAGGATTGGTACTTAATATAATAGGGGAATTTGTTCACAAAATGTTCGAAGTTTCCATACTTAAATATATGTTTCGCACAGGAATATGCCTTTTGGCAACAGCACAATTGCAACAGGAATATTTAAATTAATAAAAAAAATTGTCCAAAAATGTCTTAAATATAGTGTTACAAATTTAGGATAGAGATCTAAGTATCCATACTAGTGTCTCCCATCTTTTCTGTTCTGTTGTATTTAGTTGACTATACCTAGTAGTAGTTGCTTAAATTAACTGAGTCTTCTAAGTTTTCAATACTGTATTATTTAGTTGATTATTTTAAATTTATAGTCGACTAAAATTACAACAGCTGGAAACAGTACGTAAGTTACTTAAACATTTTGGCAAATGGGTTTATATCAAAATCAGGAGGGGCCTCATATTTGATTGTGGTTGTGTTAGTTAATATGAAAACTAACATTAGTAACATCCCTTTATTATTTTATTTTCCTTTCCTTTTGATTTTCTCCCAACAACTAAACATAAGAAATCACTTTTCTTTCCTCTGGTTTTTTCTTAGACAATCAAATGTGAGAAAGTTTTATGTTTTCATTACTTCCTTTTTTTCTCCCTTTAATCTTTTTTTTGCCCTTTTAGAATCCACCAACCAGATAAAGGGTAAGAGAACCATCAAGATGATGAAATTATGCTTTGCTTAAGCTCATGCCTTTAAAGATCACATCCTCAAATTTCACGAGATTATAACCTTTTAACTTCTAATCAAGTTTTGATTAGTTCCAAACATCACAATTAAGCTGTCTGCAATCAAATCCTTACAAAACCCATCAAAAGATGTAATCACTCTAACAAAGAATATCCCAAATTCTGATTAATGAGATTACAAACTTAATGAAAAGTTCTGATTAGTTCCAAAAATCACAATTAAGCAGCATGCAATCAAATCCTTCTAGAACCAGCCAGAAGGATATAAACAATATGATATTGAAAATCTCAAATCCCAATAAACACAACACACTAATCCTAAATTAAATTCCCACTTTGGAATAAACACAAATAGACAGTCTGCTCTCACACCTCCCCAGAGGAACCCAAGGACATAAAACACCCAACTGAAACAGGAAATCAATTCAGTCCCATTTCCATAAAACAAATCAAGAACGCAATCACTACATCGTTTACAAATGATTTTGATAAGACCCAGATGAGAAAAATCAAAAGAAGACATCAAACAATGAATAAAAAAGAACAAATAAGTACCTGAGAATGAAGAAAAGAAAAGGGCAGAGAAGAATAGACCTTGAGCTCCTCCAATAAGGGGAGAAAGAGAGAGAGAGAGAGAGAGGAGTCAAAGACTGACAATGAGCACTCAATTCTCAAGTAATAGAGGAAAAAGAGAAGCGACATTAAAATATGGAGGGTAAAGACAAGAGGGTGACGATCAGTTGAGAGAGAGAGAGTTGTGAACTTGTGTAGGTTTTTCAAAGTGGGCATTTGAAACAGCATGTGTTCATGGAAATTTGGTTTCTCTTGTCCACATATGTACGTCGTTCCTGCGTTGATCATTCCACGCTCATCCCAAACTGGAAAACATGATATTTTAGAAAGGAGTTCTTTTGTGTGAATACTCGGATGGAAATGATATTTCCTTTTTCTTCTACAACTCTTTTTATTTTTATTTTTGGGTAAGTCTCTTTTTATTTTTTCCTCTCTGTTTTTATTTTTATTTTTTAAAAATTTTTTTATTATTATTATAAAGATAAAATATCAATTTCCTATCAAATTAGCTTTACCTACCAAATTTTCGCAAATAACAACCATTATTTCTAAAGGAAAATTAAATTCTCATAAACGATTACTCTGTACATATTACTTTATATCCTAACATTGTAAGAACATCTGTAGTTTTATTTGCTTCTCTATACATATGATTAAGCTTAATATTCATATTATTCTTAATAATAATCTTTTTACAATTACTTATTATATTATAAATCGTCCAAGGACATTTATCCAAATTATGTAAACTATTAATAACCAATTTAGAATCACCTTCAACAATCACTTTGTTACAATTTTTTTGCTTTGCTAACAACTAACCATTCCTTAATGCAATAGCTTCCATTCTAGGAACAAAAACATTCATCTCAAAATAATTATAATGCATAGCAATTGGCTAACGAAAATAATTACGAATTTTTGATCCCGTAGTCTCATTCTTTTTTTTAACAGATCCATCAAAATTTAATTAAACCCACTCATCATCAAGACGAATCTATCTAATAAACTTTGAATTCTTTTTAAATTTCTTGTTTTCACTATTTGTGGATTTATCAAAGTTAATACTCCTTTCATCTCACAAAGATAGGCTAAGTTTGACAAAACACACAGTTTAAGAAAAACTATCATTATATTGACTTATTATTTATTAAATTCCATCTTTCCAAAAGTACCTTTTCCTATTTGTTATCAGGTTTTGTGTGGAAAGTAATTATTGAAATAACAAAGGGTAGTATTGTGATACCCTAGGATCCCACATCGCCTGGTTAAAAAAAGTGACTACGTAATGTATAGACTTCGCTCCCCAACTAATATGACATGTTTTAAAGCCGTAAAGGGTAGCCCAAAGTGGACAATATCATGCTAGTGGTGGGGGTGGGGCATTACAATTGGTAGCACAAGAAAGCTATCATGCACGTCCTTGATATCTCTAGAAAACATATGCCCAACTAAATGACCTCTCCATCTTCCACGGCCTTTCCGCCATGCTTGACCTCGAACTACATATTCAGAAGATGGTAAAATAACATTTCTTTGCTCTCTGTTAGCTCTCTTTGACACAACCTTGGTCCATGATGTATCATTAGATCCTTCTTCATTGAGTGAATCTTCCATGTAACTGTGACACAGTCAGGTAGTGTTACAAGCTAATAGGGGCTAAGCAAAATGGAATTGTGGGGCCAAAAAGTACCCTAACAATCCCACTTTTCTTAGTTCTCATTGGCTTGTGACACCACCTGACCATACCATAGTTACATGGAAGTTTTTCTCCTCTTCATCACTTTCTTTATGAGACTCCTCCATTTTACTCCCATTGAAAGATTTTTGGAGTTTTTGGATAGATTTCTAACTTATGTCTACCTCAGATTTTGCCATTTTGTAGCATTTAATGACTCAACAACATTTTAAAAACTAACTGTTGGAGTTCTGAGATCGCAAAATCAGTCGACTGAATTGGGAATTCAGTGGACTGATTTAGGCAGAATCAGAAGACAGAAGCAGGGACTTCTTCTGGTCAAATGAGTTGACTGAATGTGCCTTTGAGTTGACTGAAAAGGTCAGAAATGAACTATAATGAATATTTCACAAGTTTAAATCAATCAAGTTCATTTGTATCAACTTAGGCCTTGTTCAAGTGATGAAATAAGATTACCCAAGGATCTTAAGGTCCATCTAAGTCAATGGAGGGATAATATGAGCAATCAAGTACATTAAGAACCTAAGACCTCACTCATAGCTATTCAAGTATCTTCATTGACGATGCTAGCTTGGTCTTGAGTGTTTGTAGGTCTTTTGCATGCTTTCTATGCTCGTATGCTCTTATACTTGATTGTCCTTGACATCATAAGTATGTGCTTCAAGTTCCGTGATATGGATATGTCTTTGTGCTTCATTTGGATCTATATATTTTGAGTACTTAGCTTTGATTATTATTTGACAAATAAACCATTAGTACTAACATCGATCCTTTGTTATCATCAAAATCTCAGATATGCCCTTGGTTATATAACCTTGGGGCCAACAGACAGGTAAGGGTTTCGATAGTCGTAGGTAGAGGGGTCAATTCTCCCTCTAATGTAATGCAAAAAATAAAAATACCAGAAATAGTTCTCTTTATAAAATGAATATTGTGTAATGGTCATGGAAACTTCCAACCGGGTGGTTTGAATTAGTGACCTTTTTTTCCCCCTTTTTTAGGAGAAATTAGTGACTTCTTACACTAAGTCATTTGGGAACCCAGAATACAGCATTGGGTTCTACATCATTTTATAAAATTTATTTGTATGCTTTTTATACCACCCAAACAATTATTTTATTTGGTATCTATATATCAACAAGTAGAAAGATTCAAGTTGGATTCCTCTCATAGGCCAACCACAGTCAAATTTTTAAAACTTAATTGTTGTAGAGTGGACGGTGGCCAAATTCATGTTCCTCAATTCTTAAATTATTACACTACCAATTTCATCAAAATTAAAATTAAAATTTGACATCCACATAAACCCATCTTCTCACCCAAGTTTTGAGAGGGGAGAAATCAAAATCACCCCCCCTTGCCAATGCTATTCTAGCATAAGATTAGAGGCATGAAGATAGGGAGGAAGGGTTTGAGGTTCAATTCTTGTTGTTGACGAAGTAAAAAGAAATACCCAATCAAATTTGGTAAATCAATTTTTAGCCGAAAGTAATCAGTTTGTTTGTTTGTTTGTGTTTTTATTTATTTATTTATTTTTTATTTTTTTAAGGTGCATGCAATTCCATATAGAGGGGCTGAGGGGGGTCTTGCTACCACAAAAATTCAGGAAATTTTGCTATAAGGAGTATGATAATCCCATTTCTACGAGTATCCTCACCAGAACTTCCAATTTGTTACAACGTTACGCACAATATTGTGGTTGAAGAAACAATGTACAGCTAAAGTAGAAGATGCCATTTATTGAAAAACCATTCATTGTCAATACAAAAGTTTAAGCTCTTCAGAATATATGTTGAGCCATATACCTGAAATAAATTATTCTAGAAGGAATAATGACAATCTCATAACCTGGGTGCAACACGAGGAGGGTCCCAGTCGGTCACAATGTGGTTACGGGTAATCTCCTTGAGCGAGCGGCAACCGCTTAATGCCATAGTTAGCTCAAACTCGTCACGAAGCATTTGAAGAACTTTTCTTACACCAGCCTCACCTTCAGCCGCCAATGAGAACAACACTGGCCTTCCAATCTGAGATTCAAATGGGTCAAAATTTGCTCGGAAAGTAGGGATCTTTGGAATTCTATTTTAAGATTTATGATAAAATCTACACTACATTCTTCCATGAAAATTTAGATATGTATAGGATTAACAACATAAAGCAATTTAACATTTAATTTTCCAGGAGCAAGTCCACAGGGTGCAACTCGTTTTGGTTTGACCTCAACTCAAAAGTGAGCATGCCAAGGATCGCTTCTCATTTTCTTAACCCAAAACCAACCCATAGACTAGTAAAACCAACCCAACCCAACCCAAGCAAAGTTCGGGTTGGTTCGGTTTGGAAAGAATTTATTCATAATTTTTTTTAATTACTACAAAACTTTAAAGTTTATAACAAAAACATAAAAATCAAGAAGATAGCAAAATCAAAACATTATACGAATTTATTACTTTTAACAGACACTTAGTGCATTTCTAATATACAACAGCAAAATAAATATTAAACTTGGAACAATTATAACATGACATATATATCTACACTTGGCTTTTCTTTCTTTTTTTTCAAGAAAGAGAAGGAGCATCAAAGAGAACCTAGCACCCCAACTATGGTGGCACCCTAGGCCTCCCAATAAATAGCTCACAACTCTAACATTATTAAAGAAGAAGAAAATAGACACAAGAAAATAAAAGGGAAAAGAGAACAAATAAAAGTCTAGTCTTGGTGGCTCATAAATGCCACAATCTAGCTCACAGCAGCAAAAAAATTCAAAACCTATAAGGTAAATTAAACATATCATGGCAAATTAGACCATTAAGAGAAGATGAGCCATGTCAGCTTTTTTAGACTGTTGGATCTTGTCGATCTAACGGCTTAAGAATGGTGTCAAACATTGCCCCTTGATCCTGACCCGGTAAGCTCTCGGGCTGGGTCGATTTACTAGGTGCTTGAGTGCCTCAAGTCCTCGACACAAAATTCAATTGGTTCCCCATTTCCTTAACCCAGGACAGGACCAAAATACTAAAGAACCAAACCAAGCAAATGCAGAGGAGACTGGGTTGGTTCAGTTCATAGGTTGAAGTAGACCAAGCTGCACCCTGGGTGCACCTACTTTCCTGAAGGAGTTAAGTAGTTCGATGTTTAGAGGTAACATAAGAACTATTCCATTGCAGCGAATATACTTACAAATATGCCAGATGCTCCAAGAGCCAATGCTTTAAAGACATCTGTTCCACGCCGTACCCCACCATCCAGAAAAACAGGAACTCGATCTTCTGCGGCTTTAACAACCTGCAAGTTACCTCAAAAGAACCATTGCATCAGAAGACAAGATACAGTTCTGAACAATGCAGCTTCAACTGATGGTTTCAAATTTCAACATGGAAAAAATTTTAAGGTAAGGAAATAATCAACATGGAGAATGACAAAGAACTCCGAAAGATATTGAGTGGACATTGCAAAAATGTCAGGAAGTGAGAGGCAACAACAAAATCTAGCAAAATATTTATGAATGATTCAGAAAAGAAGCATAATTGAATGTGAGAGTTGGCAGAAAGCAATATATTTGGAGAAAAGGAAGCATAACTTGTTTCCAAATATAATTTCAGAATAATTTGACAGATTCTGTTGAATCATGAGAAATACATAAACAGTTTTTTTCTTTTCCTTTTTTTTTTTTTTTTTTTTAAAGGAGGAGAGAGAGAGAGAATAAGGCATAAAATACTGAACTAAACATTACAATAATTTTTTTTCTTTGGGTGGGATCAGAACATCACAATTCATAGACCCTGAAACCCCCCCCCCCCCCCCCCCACTCTCTCTCTCCCTCCCTCTAGGCGGAACCTAAGATGCCATTAGGCTACAAGGCCATTGGAAACATTATTAAGTTGGGTAACCTCTGTTTTATGAAAAAGTTATATGTAGTTCAGGTAATTTTGGAAAGTTTGGAGAATTATACTAGAATGGATTCAGATATTTCAATGCACAATAATCCTGTCAATGCAAGCAAATATACCTCTTCTAGAGCCATAATAGTTGCAGGAACATAATCAAGTTGGCGAGCTCCATGATTGGATACAATAATTCCTGCTGCTCCAGCTTGCACTGCTAGCCTTGCTGTATTGTTGGCCAGAAAATTGGGTTTAAATTAATAAATGATAAAAGTCATATAAAAGATCCATTAGAGAATCAAAAGAAAGGAGGGTGTTTTTTTTTTTTTTTTTTTGCTTTATGAAAATTCTTTTATTTTGTTTTTTATTTGTTTTTTTTTTCAAACGATTTGATTATGTGTCAAGAGAGTGATATTAGATAAAAAGGTAGTTCTGATTTTATCTTATTGAATTTTACTTACCATCCTCGGCAGTGAGTACACCCTTCACTAGAATTGGCAATTGTGTGATTGTTTGAAGCCACTTCACATCCTGTTCAAAATCCCAGAAAATCTTTTCAAAAGATTTCTTCTGTAATCCAGTTCATGAAATCTTAATATAGAAACAGCTATCTCACCTTCCAGCTAAGAGACCGATCAAGTTGCCCAACAAAATCATCAGCCTGCAAGGTTACCCCGCTAAAAGTCATCAAAGAAAATGTAACGTAAAGGAAAAATATTTATTCGTATTTACTTGATCATGTATGTAACTTACCTTATCCATCTTTCCAAGATCCAGACCCTCAAAATTTTTCAATGTCAAGTTTGGTGGCAAAGTAAATCTGCACAACAACCATTAAACAACTCCTTACAACAGAGCAAACTAATTGAAGTAATAAAGAAATTAAAAGCTAATATTTGGATTGGGTTAATATACTCCTTCCATTCCTAAACAAATGGCCTACTTTCCTTTTTGGGATGTTTCAAAATTATTGTCACATTTCAAAAGTTATTGGTTCCTTTTGACTCATTTCCTAAAATACCTTTTAAAAGGTATTCTCTCTTTTTCTAATGTTTTGCACACTTAAGGGCAAAATTGGAATCTCAAAACATCTGCATTGATGTGAAAGCATTTAATAGGGTTTCCATAAAAAGCGTGTTTTTTCAAAGGGGACGGTCAATTTGAAACGGAGGGAGTATTATTTAAACAGACTAACAGAAGGATGTGGCATAACCAAAAATTCAAATTCTTAGATCTTTTATTTTTCATTTTTTTTGAAAAACAAAGTTCTGAGTAAGAGTTCACCTGTTCTTGATATCACCTTCCCTGTGGCCGAGCCTTGGAGTATCCACAGTAAGGGCAATTGCCTTGAAGCCAGCCTTTTCAGCTCTCCTCACAAGCTGTGCAACCACATTCCTGTCTCTGTTTACCTGTATGATAAGCAAAGCAATCACATATAAGGCGGGATAGTATAAATTATGAAATGATATGCACCCTCAAATTGATCATGCATTCAGGATTCGAAAAACAAATGGTACCAATCAATAAATTGGAATTCCAGATAAAATCAGAAAAGTAGCATGTTAGAAACAGTAAGCTGGAGAATTTAGGAGTATTAAATAACTAAATTTGGTGCAGGCAATGCACGTGTTATTCTAGAATTATTTGGAATTATTTATGAATCTCGCGAGTAATTCAGAAACTATTTTCAATGTTAGCAATACTCATGAGTCACGAAAAACTTGGGAGCTTCTAAATTATATGCAATAAAATGGGTTATGTAATGTGATGTAATAGTTATGCAAATTTCAGGTTCTTTTGGAAAATCATAGAATTGAATCACAGTGCTCATGAGTCAGGACTAAGCAAAAAAATAGCAAACAACAACAGAACATGTAAGATGATCTTTCAAAACTCACATAAAGCTGGAAAAAGTGAATGCCGGGTCCTGTTGATGCGACCTCTTCAACACTAGAAGTAGCAACTGAAGATAATACCTGAAATGACCAATCATTGAATAAATTAAACAAGGCAGACTATATGATATTGATTGCACTTAAACTAGCGAGCCACAGTTGAAAACAAGGCCCTAATGATCTACACAGTAAAACTAATATTACATAATGCAAGATAAGAGACAAATTTAAACAGAAGATCGAATTAAAGTAAAATGGTAGGAAACTGGACCATGATTGTGCCAGCTGCCGATGCTGCTCTTGCTGTTGCATACTCTCCTGCATGAGAATATAACATTTTGGGTTCAGAAATAAATTGTGTTACTTATTCTTTTATAGAATTTTAAAAAATAATAATAATAATTACTACAAGAACTTCCCCCAATCTAACAACATCAAAACCCTGGGAAGTTAGGGGGTGATTGGAAAGCAACCCTAAAGGAATAATTACTTCAAATGCTTATAATATAATTCTAAAACAAAAGAAAAATAATAAATAAAAACACACTTGTAATAAACTCATAAATCAAATGTTTTACTTGCAACTTTCAAGATTAAACTGCGGTTAATTAGTTAAGAGCAGTTTAAGCATTAAATTAATTTCTTGAAAATGCAGGTAACACCAGCTCTACAGGTGATATTCAAAGGGGGTCGAAAGAGAAGAGAACCCAATTGAATGTTTCCACCATTTTTGCCTTCATTGTTCAATTGTTCAATTAAGATGTCAGAATGATGCCACAATAGATCATTTTAGTGGCCATTAGATGGCATTTGGAGGCAATTTATCAGTAGAATGGCTTCATATGGGCGTTGAAATGATCCCTAAGGGTCCATCGCCATTTGGCACATATCCCCATCAATTATTTTTTTTCATTTGAAATCTTTTCAATTATTGATCATGATATTACATTAAACTGCCACAGTCAGATGGTTCACATGTAGTGCTTGGAAATTTATATGCCAGGAGATTATTCCTTATCAACATCCGAGATGGACCCTTAACATCTGAAGAGCAGGTAGCACCCACTTTTCCAACAAATCATTCCAACATCCCAGCAAACTATGCAAAGTTGCAAACTAGACTGATTACAGGATGTCCTAGCAAACTGCATACTGAATTTTAGGGGCCCTAGTGGCCATGAGGATCATTCTTTATTAAATTTGTTACCACACACCCTAAGATTATGGGAATTGTTGTTATGGATATTATGAACACATATGTGCGTATTCAAGTATGTAAATATTTTCATATGTATGCAATCATGCATATATGTATATATGTAAATGCACACATGAAAATCAAATTATGTATGTTGGAATGTACTGTAAAAACAAACTACTCAATCAATGCGTTGAAACAGAGGACAGGCTTAATGAAACAGAGCATATTACCTTCAGGGTGAGCCAATTTCTGCATACCAGTAGGTGCAATCATGATGGGCATGGAAATATTGAAGCCCAATACAGTTGTGGCCATGTCTATTTTGCTTACATCAATAAGGATACGGGGTCGGAACCTATTATGTGATCAAAAACAATATATTAAGAGACGAAAACTCCAATATTAATGCTGAAATAATTAAAAGATAGCGTACACAACATGACCTACAATGAAAAAAAGACAGAGAATGCTTTTCGCAAAAATCATTCTCATTTTTCCAAGAAGTCGAAACAAGAAATTGAATCACCGAATAAAACCAAAGCAAAAGAAGAATTAATTTTTGGGGGAATTGAAAATGGCAAAAGAAGAGCCTACAGAATCCTTGAGAAAGCATTTCGATTCTCCTTAAGAGTCCACTGGTCCTCTGCACCTGATGCAATGTACTCATAAATCATCTTTGGCAATTTCTTCTTGGCAATGGCCTCATACTCCATAACATTAGTTATCTCCATCTTTTCAATGCACTATTTATACCTTCCACAAAAAATTCTGAAAATAAATTTCAAAAATATTGAAACATGTAAGTTAATAAAAAAATTTCTCAAATTTCTTCTCAACTTCAAAGTATTTAGAAATATAAGCAGAAACATATTTAATCTGAGTAAGTCACTTTGAACAATGTATGAAACATTTAAGGGCCTATTTGTATGTCCCATGGAAATTGAATTGTTTCATTTTTTTTTTCTTGTATTTAAATTTGTGAATAGATCCATCATTCTAAACAAGGAAATTCAAGAGAATCACAGCCATCTCCATAAACTATTTTAAATGTTTTATATTGTGGCATTTCATGAATTCGTGAAATTGATATTATACGGAGTATCATCTATTGTGTTTGGTTACAATGAAAAAGTGAGTAGAAAGAAATTATACCGGAAAATAAGGAGGAAAATCATATTAATAAGTTTCCGTTTGAAGACATGAGGAAAGTGCGTGGAAAATTTCATCGGGCTCAACTCTCGTGCTCTCTCACTCCCTTTGCTTCTAGAAGAGAAACACTCTCTCACCTCGTTCCCATCCACAATGCATCGTCCTCCATAGGGCCATGGAGAACTGCCGACCTTTGTTAATCTCTGGTCGGCGGCCCAGACCGCCGATCATAGTCCTAAACTCCGATCGTCGATTCCGGCCATCTCGTCTGATCGAAAGCCACGTCCTTCTCTGTGCTCCCAACACTCCAACAGGCTCTTTTTTTTCATTTAAAAACTTGAAGTAGGCAACAGCAATGCAAAAACGATGCTCCAACACGAAGAGATTCCATCTCCGACGTAGGCATTGAAAATAGAGGTTTAGTCTCTGTTTGTCTTGGACTCTAATGGTGTCTCTCGATCGGTCTAGAGTATTAAGTTTTTGGAAAAATTACAGATTGCCCCCCTAATCTTTGAGCGGAAATCACTTTTCATCCCTTATCTCCAAAATCGGACAAATAACCCCTGAAGTTTAAAGAATATTCACTTTATATCCTTTCGTCTAATTGACGTTATGATTTTAACAGAAAAAGTCATGTGCATTGCACGTGACCAACATAATTCACAAATAAGACCAAAATACCTTTATCTACATTGTTACAGCCCATGTGCTTCTCACTCCCTCAGCCATTGACTTCCTCCTCTATCTCCATTGTTATTAGGGGTTCTACTCCATTGTTAAAGCGCTATTGTTCTGACAATACGTGTATATTTACATAGAATGACCAATCCAAATTTTCTTCCAATCCATATAACCCCAACAGGCAACAGCATAAAACGTAGAAGAGAGGATGAGGAAGAAGACGAAGTAGTAGGAAGAAAAAAAAAAAAAATCGAACAACAGTTCGCCGGCAAAAAATTCGAACATCAATGATGCTAAATCCAAACCAAGATATTATAAAAAAAAAAAACAAAAAAAAAAAAAAACAAGATGTCGTCACCGTCACCGTCGCAGATCTGGGATTTCTTCATTGTCAAAGACTCAAAGAAATGGACCACAATCGATGCTAACAGCCATGGCTATTATAGGTTTTGATAGATATGAATTGCCCTCCTTCCCAACGACACCAGCGACACCCGTCGAACCAGACAACCACAAATGTTTGACCCTTTCTCTCCTTCATCTCAAACCCATTCCCATCGTCGATAATTGGACATGATTTGCATTTTTTTCTCTTTTCCCCAAATTTTCTCGGCAGCCAAACACAAGGTAAGAAAAACAACCACCGCTACAGCTCTGCGTCCACCATGCAGCAACCAGCCCTGCGTCCACCGTCGATCTCAAAGCGACCTATACAAAACTCTAACCACCGCCACAGCTCCATTGCTAAACCCAAAACCAAACCCATATACAAAACCCTAACCCCAACCAAACACAGAGCAACCAAGCCACCACACCACCCCTCTCTCAAGTCGTCGGTCATATCGTTGGTCATAACCCCACCGACGAGCCTTTCTGCTGCCGTCAGCTACAACTACCCAGCCATTGCTGCCATAGTTCTCGGTCGAAGCAGATCCGACCCATAGCTGTTGATCTCACCCAAAGACCAACATCAACGAGCTCCCGTCGTTGAGCTACCCGCAGTCGAAGACGATGTTGGAGATGACGGCGGCAAAGTAGTCTTCTTTGGACGCCGCTGCAACTCTAGTGAATTTTCTGTGGGAGTAAACGCCGAACGCCGATTGCCTCTTACATGTCCAGCAGCTTCTTAAGGAAGCTTCATCTAATTGTTTGTGTAAAATAAAGTGAGGGTAAAGATGTAATTTTGTATCTGTAGATGAAAAAATCTCAGGGGTATAATAGTCATTTCACGGATTCTTTTAACGGCGTTAAGTATAAATTACATTTTTGAAATTTGAAGGGGTTACTTGTTCGATTTTGAAGATGAGGGATGAAAAGTGATTTCCGCTCAAAGATCAGGGGGGCAATCTGTAATTTTCCCTAAGTTTTTTTGCTTTCTAAGTGTTTGGTATTTTGTCTGTGTTGGGTTCCATTGTTAATGCTTTAATTATTTCTTTTATCTAGTGGGTGTGTACTGTATAAGTTATTGCATTATAAAGGTCTGATCATGTACGGGATATTTCTGATATCCCATTTGATCACAATCGTCCATGAATAACATGCGCGCGTGTGAATGCATGCGTGTTATTCACGGACGGCCATGATCGAATGGAATATTTTAGAGAAAATTACACTTTGCCCCCCTCATCTTTAGGCCGAAATCACCTTTTCCCCCCTCATCTACAAAATCCTACAAATAACCCGATAAATTATTAGAAATTAATTATGGATGGACGCCATTAACGGAATGAATGAAATGACAATAATATCCTTTAGATTTTTATAGCTGAAAATGCAAAATGACATAAATGCCCCGCTTTGTTTCCCCTTGTATTATCCAGCTGTTTAAAAACTTCCCAAAGAAGCTTCTAGAGTAACTTCATGCCCCTCACTGGAAAAAATGGAGTCCGTTGGCGTGGAGATGCTGCCATGGCCGGTGTCATCTAGAAATGACGGTTCAATTGGGAATGGAGGGTACCGACCCTTCGCCGGATCTGAACTTCATTGCCGGAAAATATGTAGAGAGAGAAAGGGGGCGGAGGATGTCGTCGGACATTCCAACACCCATGCCTGCATCTTACCTCCATTGTCGGTGATTGGCACCACTATTGTCGGCGTCACAAGAGAAGTTAAGCATCAAGAAAATGATCAAATGATCAAATGGGCTTAAGCCGTCGTGGAGAGAGAGCCGTCATGAATAGAGAGAGAATTGCCACAGTTTTTAGATCTAGGGCTTGAGGAAGTGACAGTTTAGATCTAGGGCTTAAGTGTGAAATCCTAAAGCTTCCTACCGTTCCTCGTCGCTGGCGTTTAGATCTAGGGCTTGAGTGTGAAATCCTAAAGCCTCCCACCGTTCGTTGTCGCCGACAACAAATATGCTGCAAAAGTTGAGCATGGGTTCTTGGCAGATCGACGCCCTCCCCTCCTCATCAACAGATTTGCAACTTTTTTTTAATCACTTTGTTCACACTTTATGCCCCTCACCGGAAAAAATGGAGACCATTGGCGTGGAGATGCTTCCATGGCCGGCATCATTTAGAAATGGGGTTTCATCACCGGATAAAATGGAGTCCTCTTTTGACTAGATGGAAAGGGAGAAAGGGAGGCCGTGCGGATGTCGTCAGACAGTGACTTGTGGGTTTGTTTGATAGAAGGGGGGAAGGGGGGAGATGACATGCTGTCCTATTTCTCCAGCAAAGTAGGCGTGTAGCAGCCACATCAACTGCCACGTAAGGACGGGTGGTCAAAGTGTGCAAGGGTAAGGGAGAGCACATGAGCCCTTAGAAGGGCATTTTCGGTAACAAATGGGCAAATCCTATATCACATGCATTGCACATGATGCTTATTATTAATTTTCTCATGGCAAGTTAACGGTTTGGTGAAAAGTGTTAATTTCCAATAATTTGGGGGGTTATTTGTAGGATTTTGTAGATAAGGGGGGAAAAGTGATTTCGGCCTAAAGATGAGGGGGGCAAAGTGTAATTTTTCTAATATTTTAAGATATCCCTCGCATGATCCGTCCTCTTGCATTATATTATGCCTACAAAAGACATGGTGGTTCTTTTTAGTGAATTTCATGTTTTTGCAGGTATATTACTGATGGAAGTTATGGAAAAACTCTTGAAAAGGGATTCAATAGTGGAGATACCAATATAGTCATCTAGGAATTTCTGTGCTTATGGTTGAATTTGTTCAATATTGAACCAATTAATGAATGTTGAAAGTTTTAGTATTTATGTGTGGATTGGGTTCTAATTTATAGAAAGTTTTAATAAGGATTGGTAGTTAACAATAGGTGAATTTGTTCACAAAATGTTCGAAGTTTCCATACTTAAATATATGTTTCGCACAGGAATATGCCTTTTGGCAACAGCACAATTGCAACTGGAAATATTTAAATTAATAAAAAAAATTGTCCAAAAATGTCTTAAATATAGTGTTACAAATTTAGGATAGAGATCCAAGTATCCATACTAGTGTCTCCCATCTTTTCTTTTCTGTTGTATTTAGTTGGTTATACCTAGTAGTAGTTGCTTAAATTAGTTGAGTCTTCTAGGTTTTCAATATTGTATTATTTAGTTGACTATTTTAAATTTATAGTCAACTAAAATTACAACAGCTGGAAACAGTAGGTAAGTTACTTAAACATTCTGGCAAAATGGGCTTATGTCAAAATTAGGAGGGGCCTCATATTTGATTGTGGTTGTGTTAGTTAATATGATAACTAACATTAGTAACATCCCTTTATTATTTTATTTTCCTTTCCTTTTGTTTTTCTCTCAACAACTGAACATAAGAAATCACTTTTCTTTCCTCTAGTTTTTTCCTAGACAATCAAGTATGATAAAGTTTTATGTTTTCGTTACTTCCTTTTTTCTCCCTTACCTTTTTTTTGCCCTTTTAGAATCCACGAAGTAGATAAAGGGTAAGAGAATTACCAAGATGTTGAAATTATGCTTTTCTTAAGCTCGTGCCTTTAAAGATCACATCCTCAAATTTCATGAGATTATAACCTTTTAACTTCTAATTAAGTTTTGATTAGTTCCAAACATCACAATTAAGCTGTCTGCAATCAAATCCTTACAAAACCCATCAAAAGATTTAATCACTATAACAAAGAATATCCCAAATTCTGATTAATGAGATTACAAACTTAATGATTTCTGATTAGTTCCAAAAATCACAATTAAGCAGCATGCAATCAAATCCTTCTAGAACCGACCAGAAGGATATAAACAATATGATATTGAAAATCTCAAATCCCAATAAACACAACACACTAATCCTAAATTAAATTCCCACTTTGGAATAAACACAAATAGACAGTCTACTCTCACACCTCCCCAGAGGAACCCAAGGACATAAAACACCCAACTGAAACAGGAAATCAATTCAGTCCCATTTCCATAAAACAAATCAAGAACGCAATCACTACATCATTTACATATGATTTAGATAAGACCCAGATGAGAAAAATCAAAAGAAGACATCAAACAATGAATAAACAAGAACAAATAAGTACCTGAGAATGAAGAAAAGAAAAGGGCAGAGAAGAATAGACCTTGAGCTCCTCCAATAAGGGGAGGGGGAGAGAGAGAGAGAGAGAGGAGTCAAAGACTGAGAATGAGCACTCAATTCTCAAGTAATAGAGGAAAAAGAGAAGTGACTTTAAAATATGGAGGGTAAAGACAAAAGGGTGACGATCAGTTGAGAGAGAGAGAGGGTTGTGAACTTGTGTAGGTTTTTCAAAGAGGGCATTTGAAACAGCATGTGTCCATGGAAATTTGGTTTCTCTTGTCCACATCTAGTACGTCGTTCCTGCGTTGGACAGCGTGTTTTTTTTTTTTTTTTTTTTTTTTTTTTGTGAAAAGGAATGCATTGCAATAAAACCTAAGAACATAGAAGTCTAGGGTATACTACCCCATTAGCATCCAGAGTTTAAATTATTACAGACGTTATTAGTAGGTACATAAAGGATAGTAAAGTCAACACTAGCATCAGTTCCTTGCTTAGCCAGGTAGTCAGCGCATTGGTTAGCTTCTCTATACGTGGGTGTGATCTTTACTTGCCAGTCATTACTCAATAGCAACCTGCAATCATTAATAATGGTGCCATGCACATGCAAGTCAGCATCACTACTATTATTTAACATACAAACAGCAACTTGAGCATTCAAGGCCATTCGTAACTTTCTGAACCCTTCATCCCAAGCGATCTGAAGCCCATCCCTAAGGGCCCATAGTTCAGCTACTACACTGTTGCTTATCCCCACATTACGAATAAACCCCACAATTCATCTTCCATCAGAGTCTCTAATTAAACCACCAGCTCCTACAGGCCCGGATTTTCAATGGAGGAGCCGTCAATGTTGAATTTGACCCACTCATGGAGAGGAGGAATCCATCCAGTATAAACTGGAAATCATGAAATTTTAGAAAGGAGTTCTTTTGTGTGAATACTCGGATGGAAATGATATTTCCTTTTTCTTCTGCATCTCTTTTTATTTTTATTTTTATTTTCGGGTAAGTCTCTTTTTTTTTTTTCCCTCTCTCTTCTTTTTATTTATTTATTTATTTTTTAGGATAAAATATCAATTCCCTATCAAAATAGCTTTAACTATCAAATTTTCGTAAAAATCAATCATTATTTTTGAAGGAAAATTAAATTCCCATAAACCATTACTCCGTACATTTTATTTTATATCCCAACTTTGCAAGAGCATCAGCAGTTTTATTTGCTTCTCTATACACAGATTAAACTTAATATCCATGTTATTTTCAATAATAATCTTTCTACAATCACTTATTATACTGTAAATTGTCTGAGGGCATTTATCCAAATTATGTAAACTACAATCACTTATTTTCACCTTGTTACAATTTTTTTGCTTTACTAACAACTAACCATTCCTTAATGCAATAGCTTCCATTCTATGAACATAAATATTCATCTCAAAATAATTATAATGCATAGCTATTGGCTTACTAAAATGATCACGGATTATTGATCCTGTGGTCCCACTCTTTTTTTTAACAGATCCAACAAAATTTAATTCAACCCACTCATCATCAGGACGAATCCAACTATTAAACTTTTAACTCTTTTTAATTTCTTGTTTTCACTATTTGTAGATTTATCAAAGTTAATACTCCGTTCGTCCCACAAAGATATGCCAAGTTTGACAAAACACGCAATTTAAGAAAAACTATCATTATATTGACTTGTCATTTATTAAATTCCATCGTTCCAAAATTACCCTTCCCTATTTGTTATTGGGTTTTGTGTTAGAAGTAATTTTTGAAATAACAAAGGGTATTATTGTGATACCTTGGGATCTCACATCGCCTGGTTAAAAAATGTGACTGCGCTATATGTAGACTTCACTCCTCAACTAATATGATGCGTTTTGAAACCATAAGGGTAACCCAAAGCGGACAATATCATGTTGGTAGGAGCAAGGCATTAAAATTGGTAGCACGGGAAAGCTATCATGCACGTCCCTGATGTCTCTAGAAAACATACACCCAGCTAAACGACCCCTCCATCTTCCACGGCCTTTCCGCCATACTTGACCTTGAACTACATATTCAGAAGACGATAAAATAACATTTGTTTGCTCTCTGTTAGCTCTCATTGACACAACCTTGGTCCATGATGGATCATTAGATCCCCCTTCATCGAGTGAGTCTTCCATGTAACTATGATTTGGCTAGGTGGTGTCACAAGCTAATAAGAACCAAGAAAAATGGGATTGTCACAAGCCATGATGAAGTTTTTCTCCTCTCCATCACTTTCTCTATGAGACTCCTCCATTTTACTCCCATTGAAAGATTTTTGGAATTCTTGGATAGATTTCTAATTTATATTTGCCTTGGATTATGGCATTGAAGGACAATCAGCTATTTTATGACCTAGTTTAGAGCACCAAAAGCAAACTAAAGAGATGCATTCATAAAAACATTTAATATTTTGAGAGTAGCCCTCTCCTTCGAAAGTAATTGATTTAGGTAGAAGCCGTTCAATATTGGCATTCACACAAACCCTAACGAATTTGCCTCGTTCTTTAGTTTCCTCTTTGTTTGTTTTGACATAATTTGCTTTACGGTGCAAAAGCTTTTTCCATGTAAATCTAATTATTGGTAAAATTTAAATTTCCCAAAGTTTTTTCCATTGTTTGATTTGCCTCTTGAGTGGGATAGAATTTTATCCTTTATAGCATAGTTATTTGTAGATCACGTTTTCTTACGCTGTGTCGTAAAACGACTTAAGGCCAAAAATGGTGTAAGTCATTTTTTATTCCTTTTACTCCAAACGGATAAAACGAATTACATCATCTTTGTTTTCCAGACCCATCCAAACGTCATTATTAATGTATTAGACGTAATTGATTTTCCTTTCTACGTCAAATTAAACAGAAAATGGCTCGCTTTATACCACTGATCCTTGTGGTTTAGTGGTAGTACCAAGACAGGTAGGGTTTCAATAGTCGTAAGCAGAGGGGTCTTGCTACCACAAAAATTCAGGAAATTTTGCTGTAAAGGAGTATGATAATCCCATTTCTACAAGTAATGCCAGCATCCTCACCAGAACTTGCAATTTGTTACAACGTTATGCACAACATTGTGGTTGAAGAAACAATGTACAGCTAAAGCAGAAGAAGTCAGTTCGAGTCCTTGTGGATGCAACAAACTTTCTTGGGAGAGGTCCCCGCTTCGGTGCCCGACCGTACCTCGGAGGATTAGTCTTGGGCAAAGCCTGGGGACACCTTGAGAAATCAAAAAAAAAAGTAGAAGAAGCCATTCATTGAAAAACCATGCATTGTCAATACAAAAGTTGAAGCTCTTCAGAATATATGTTGAGCCATATACCTGAAATAAATTATTCTAGAACCAAACAGCAACATATCAGTGCTCCATTAGAAGGAATAATGGCCATGATCATAACCTGGGTACAACACGAGGAGGGTCCCAGTCGGTCACAATGTGGTTACAGGTAATCTCCTTGAGCGAGCGACAACCGCTTAACACCATAGTTAGCTCAAACTCATCACGAAGCATTTGAAGAACTTTTCTTACACCAGCCTCACCTTCAGCCGCCAATGAGAACAACACTGGCCTTCCAATCTGAGATTCAAATGGGTCAAAATTTGCTTGGAAAGTAGGGATCTTTGGAATTCTATTTTAAGATTTATGATAAAATCTACACTACATTCTTCCATGAAAATTTAGATATGTATAGGATAAACAACATAAAGCAATTTAACATTTAATTTTCCAGGAGCAAGCCCACAGGGTGCAACTCGTTTTGGTTTGACCTCCACTCAAAAGTGAGCATGCCAAGGATCGCTTCTCATTTTCTTAACCCAAAACCAACCCATAGACTAGTAAAACCAAACCAACCAAACCCAACCCAACCCACGCAAAGTTCGGGTTGGTTCGGTTTGGAAAGAATATATTCATAATTTTTTTTTAATTACTACAAAACTTTAAAGTTTATAACAAAAAAATAAAAATAAAAATAAAAATCAAGAAGATAGAAAAATCAAAACATTATACGAATTTATTACTTTTGACAGACACTTAGTGCATTTCTAATATACAACAGCAAAATAAATATTAAACTTGGATCAATTATAATATGACATATATATCTATACTTGGCTTTTTTTTTTCTTTTCTTTTTTTTCAAGAAAGAGAAGGAGCATCAAAGAGAACCTAGCATCCCAACTATGGTGGCACCCTAGGCCTCCCAATAAATAGCTCACAACTCTAATATTATTGAAGAAGAAGAAAATAGACACAAGAAAATAAAAGGGAGAAGAGAACAAATAAAAGTCTAGTCTTGGTGGCTCATAAATGCCACAATCTAGCTCACAGCGGCAAAAAAATTCAAAACCTATTGGTAAATTAAACATATCATGGCAAATTAGACCATTAAGAGAAGATGAGCCATGTCAGCTTTTTTAGACTGTTGGATCTTGTCAATCTAACGGCTTAAGAATGGTGTCAAACATTGCCCCTTGATCCTGACCCGGTAAGCTCTCGGGCTGGGTCGATTTACTAGGTGCTTGAGTGCCTCAAGTCCTCGACACAAAATTCAATTGGTTCCCCATTTCCTTAACCCAGGACAGGACCAAAATACTAAAGAACCAAACCAAGCAAATGCAGAGGAGACTGGGTTGGTTCAGTTCATGGGTTGAAGTAGACCAAGCTGCACCCTGGGTGCACCTACTTTCCGGAAGGAGTTAAGTAGTTCGATATTTAGAGGTAACATAAGAACTATTCCATTGCAGCGAATATACTTACAAATATGCCAGATGCTCCAAGAGCCAATGCTTTAAAGATATCTGTTCCGCGCCGTACCCCACCATCCAGAAAAACAGGAACTCGACCTTCTGCGGCTTTAACAACCTGCAAGTTACCTCAAAAGAACCATTGCATCAGAGGACAAGATACAGTTCTGAACGAATGCAGCTTCAACTGATGGTTTCAAATTTCAACATGGAAAAAATTTTAAGGTAAGGAAATAATCAACATGGAGAATGACTAAGAACTCCGAAAGATATTGAGTGGACATTGCAAAAATGTCAGGAAGTGAGTGGCAACAACAAAATCTAGCAAAATATTTATGAATGATTCAGAAAAGAAGCATAATGGAATGTGAGAGTTGGCAGAAAGCAATATATTTGGAGAAAAGGAAGCATAACTTGTTTTCAAATATAATTTCAGAATAATTTGACAGATTCTGTTGAATCATGAGAAATACATAAAAATACATAAACAGTTTTTTACCTCTTTTTTTTTTTTTTTAAAAAAAAGGTGGAGAGAGAGAGAGAGAGAGAGAGAGAGAGAGAGAATAAGGCATAAAATACTGAACTAAACATCACAATCATTTTTTTTCTTTAGGTGGGATCAGAACATCACAATTCATAGACCCTGAAAATCTCCCCCCCCCCCCCCCTCTCTCTCTCTCTCTCTCTCTCTAGGGGGGAACCTGAGATGCCATTAGGCTACAAGGCCATTGGAAACATTATTAAGTAGAGTTCAGGTAATTTTGGAAAGTTTGGATTATACTAGAATGGATTCAGATATTTCAATGCACAATAATCCTGTCAATGCAAGCAAATGTACCTCTTCTAGAGCCATAATAGTTGCAGGAACATAATCAAGTTGGCGAGCTCCATGATTGGATACAATAATTCCTGCTGCTCCAGCTTGCACTGCTAGCCTTGCTGTATTGTTGGCCAGAAAATTGGGTTTAAATTAATGAATGATAAAAGTCATATAAAAGATCCATTAGAGAATCAAAAGAAAGGAGGGTGTTTTTTTTTTTTTTTTTTGCTTTATGAAAATTCTTTTATTTTATTTTATATTTGTTTTTTTTCAAACGATTTGATTATGTGTCAACAGAGTGATATGAGATAAAAAGGTAGTTCTGATTTTATCTTATCGAATTTTACTTACCATCCTCGGCAGTGAGCACACCCTTCACTAGAATTGGCAATTGTGTGATTGTTTGAAGCCACTTCACATCCTGTTCAAAATCCCAGAAAATCTTTTCAAAAGATTTCTTCTGTGATCCAGTTCATGAAATCTTAATATAGAAACAGCTATCTCACCTTCCAGCTTAGAGACCGATCAAGTTGCCCAGCAAAATCATCGGTCTGCAAGGTTACCCCACTAAAAGTCATCAAAGAAAAAGTAACGTAAAGGAAAAATATTTATTCGTATTTACTTGATCATGTATGTAACTTACCTTATCCATCTTTCCAAGATCCAGACCCTCAAAAATTTTCAATGTCAAGTTCGGTGGCAAAGTAAATCTGCACACCAACCATTAAACAATGCCTTACAACAGAGAAAACTAATTGGAGTAATAAAGAAATTAAAAGCTAATATTTGGATTGGGTCAATATACTCCCTCCATTCCTAAACAAATGGCCTACTTTCCTTTTTGGGATGTTTCAAAATTATTGTCACATTTCAAAAGTCATTGGTTCCTTTTGATTCATTTCCTAAAATACCCTTTAAAAGGTATTCTCTCTTTTTCTAATGTTTTGCACACTTGAGGGCAAAATTGGAATCTCAAAACATATGCATTGATGTGAAAGCATTTAATAGGGTTTCCTTAAAAAGCGTGTTTTTGCAAAGGGGACGTTCAATTTGAAACAGAGGGAGTATTATTTAAACAGACTAACAGAAGGATGTGGCATAACCAAAAATTCAAATTCTTGGATATTTTATTTTTCATTTTTTTTCGAAAAACAAAGTTCTAAGTAAGAGTTCACCTGTTTTTGATATCAACTTCTCTGCGGCCGAGCCTTGGAGTATCCACAGTAAGGGCAATTGCCTTGAAGCCAGCCTTTTCAGCTTTCCTCACAAGCTGTGCAACCACATTCCTGTCTCTGTTTACCTGTATGATAAGCAGAGCAATCACTTATAAGGTGGGATAGTATAAATTATGAAATGATATGCACCCTCAAATTGATCATGCATTCAGGATTCGAAAAACAAATGGTACCAATCAATAAATTGGAATTCCAGATAAAATCAGAAAAGTATCATGTTAGAAACAATAAGGTGGAGAATTTAGGATAAGGTGGAGAATTTAGGAATATTAAATAATTAAATTTAGTGCAGGCAATGAACATGTTATTCTAGAATTATTTGGAACTATTTATGAATCTCATGAGTAATTCAAAAACTATTTTCAATGTTAGCAATACTCATGAGTCACGAAAAACTTGGGAGCTTCTAAATTATATGCAATAAAATGGGTTATGTAATGTGATGTAATAGTTATTCAAATTTCAGGTTCTTTTGGAAAATCATAGAATTGAATCACAGTGCTCATGAGTCATGACCAAGATAAAAAATAGCAAACAACAACAGAACATGTAAGATGATGTTTCAAAACTCACATAAAGCTGGAAAAAGCAAATGCCGGGTCCTGTTGATGCGACCTCTTCAACACTAGAAGTAGCAAATGAAGATAATACCTGAAATGACCAATCATTGAATAAATTAAACAAGGCAGACTATATGATATTGATTGCACTTAAACTAGCAGGCCACAGTAGAAAACAAGGCCCTAATGATCTACACAGTAAAACTAATATTACATAATGCAAGATAAGAGACAAATTTAAACAGAAGATCGAATTAAAGTAAAATGGTAGGAAACTGGACCATGATTGTGCCAGCTGCCGATGCTGCTCTTGCTGTTGCATACTCTCCTGAATGAGAATATTACATTTTGGGTTCAGAAATAAATTGTGTTACTTATTATTTTATAGAATTTTTTTTTTAAAAGTAAATAATTACTGCAAGAACTTCCCCCAATCTAACAAAATCAAAACCCTGGGAAGTTAGGGGGTGATTGGAAAGCAACCCTAAAGGAATAATTACTTCAAATGCTTATAATATAATTCTAAAACAAAAGAAAAATAATAAATAAAAACACACTTGTAATAAACTCATAAATCAAATGTTTTACTGGCAACTTTCAAGATTAAACTACGGTTAATTAGTTAAGAGCAGTTTAAGCATTAAATTAATTTCTTGAAAACGCAGGTACCACCAGCTCTACAGGTGATATTCAAAGGGGGTCGAAAGAGAAGAGAACTCAATTGAACGTTTCCACCATTTTTGCCTTCATTGTTCAATTGTTCAATTAAGATGTCAGAATGACGCCACAATAGATCATTTTAGTGGCCATTAGATGGCATTTGGAGGCAATTTATCAGTAGAATGGCTTCATTTGGGCGTTGAAATGATCCCTAAGGGTCCATTGCCATTTGGCACATATCCCCATCAATTATTTTTTTTCATTTGAAATCTTTTCAATTATTGATCATGATATTACATTAAACTGCCACAGTCAGATGGTTCCCATGTAGTGCTTGGAAATTTATATGCCAGGAGATCATTCCTTATCAACAGCCGAGATGGACCTTTAACATCTGAAGAGCAGGTGGCACCCACTTTTCCAACAAATCATTCCAACGTCCCAGCAAACTATGCAAAGTTGCAAACTAGACTGATTACAGGATGTCCCAGAAAACTGTATACTGAATTTTAGGGGCCCTAGTGGCCACGAGGATCATTCTTTATTAAATTTGTTACCACACACCCTAAGATTACGGGAATTGTTGTTTTGGACATTATGAACACATATGTGCGTATTCAAGTATGTAAATATTGTCATATTTATGCAATCATGCATATATTTATATATGTAAATGCACACATGAAAATCATATTATGTTTGTTGGAATGTACTGTAAAAACAAACTACTCAATCAATGCGTTGAAACAGAGGACAGGCTTAATGAAACAGAGCATATTACCTTCAGGGTGAGCCATTTTCTGCATACCAGTAGGTGCAATCATGATGGGCATGGAAATATTGAAGCCCAATACAGTTGTGGCCATGTCTATTTTGCTTACATCAATAAGGATACAGGGTCGGAACCTATTATGTGATCAAAAACAATATATTAAGAGACGAAAACTCCAATATTAATGCTGAAATAATTAAAAGATAGCGTATACAACATGACCTACAATGAAAAAAAGACAGAGAATGCTTTTCGCAAAAATCATTCTCATTTTTCCAAGAAGTTGAAACAAGAACATGAATCACCGAATAAAACCAAAGCAAAAGAAGAATTAATTTTTGGGGGAATTGAAAATGGCAAAAGAAGAGCCTACAGGATCCTTGAGAATGCATTTCAATTCTCCTTAAGAGTCCACTGGTCCTCTGCACCTGATGCATAGTACTCATAAATCATCTTTGGCAATTTCTCCTTGGCAATGGCCTCATACTCCATAACATTAGTTATCTCCATCTTTTCAATGTACTATTTATAACTTCCTCAAAAAATTCTGAAAATAAATTTCAAAAAATATTGAAACATGTAAGTTCATAAAAAAATTTCTCAAATTTCTTCTAAACTTCAAAGTATTTAGAAATATAAGCAGAAACATATTTAATCTGACTAAGTTCCTTTGAACAATGTATGAAATATTTAAGGGCCTATTTGTATGTCCCATGGAAATTGAATTGTTTCATTTTTTTTCTTGAATTTAAATTTGTGAATAGATCCATCATTCTAAACAAGGAAATTCAAGAGAATCACAGCCATCTCCATAAACTATTGTAAATGTTTTATATTGTGGCATTTCATGAATTCGTGAAATTGATATTAAATGGAGTATCATCTATTGTGTTTGGTTACAATGAAAACGTGAGTAGAAAGAAATTATACCGGAAAATAAGGAGGAAATCACATTAATAATTTCCCGTTTAAAAATATGAGGAAAGTGCGTGGAAAATTTCATCGGGCTCAACTCTCGTGCTCTCTCACTCCCTTTGCTTCTAGAAGAGAAACACTCTCTCACCTCGCTCCCATCCACAATGCAACGTCCTCCATAGGGCCATAGTGAACTGCCGACCTTTGTTAATCGATGGTCGGCGGCCATCGTCGGCGACCCAGACCGCCGATCATAGTCCTAAACTCCGATGGTCGATTCCGGCCATCTCGTCTGATCGAAAGCCACGTCCTTCTCTATGCTCGCAACAATCCAACAGGCTCTATTTTTTCATTTAAAAACTTGAAGTGGACAACAGCAATGCAAAAACGATGCTCCAACGATGAAAGAGATTCCATCTCCGACGAAGGCATTGAAAATAGAAATCGGCTTAGTCTTTGCTTGTCTTGGACTCTAATGGTGTCCCTCGATCGGTTTAGAGTATTAGGTATTTTTGTCTGTGTTGGGTTCCATTGGCAGTGCTTTAATTATTTCATTTGTCTAGTGGGCGTGTATGACCATGTTTGTTTGATTGGAATGGAATGAGGGGGAATGAAATTTGATTTTATGTTAAAAAAAGTCTCAAATATAATGAAATTGAAATAAACATTACAGAATAAATATCATTATAATTTATTACTACTGTTTGATTCCATTTCTATTTAATTATCTCATCCCAACATGTTGTTTGGAATAAATTGGAATGGGATTCCATTTCATTTATTCCATTCCCACTAAACAAACATGACCTATAGGTTATTGCATTACAAAGGTCTGATGATGTGAGGGATATTTACGATATTCCGTTGGATCACAATCGTTCATGAATAATATGCATGTGCGCATAAATGCACGCGTATCATTCACGGACGATCATAATCGAATAGAATATTTTAAGATATCCCTCGCATGATCAATCCTCTTGCATTATGTTATGCCCTTTGTAGGCGTGGTGGTTCTTTTTGTTGAATTTCATGTTTTTGCAGGTATATTACTGATGGAAGTTATGGGACAACTCTTGAAAAGGGATTCATCAGTGGAGTTACCGATATAGTCATCTAGGAATTTCTGTGCTTATGGTTGAATTTGTTCAATATTGAACCAATTACTGAATGTTGAAAGTCTTAGTATTTATGTGTGGATTTGGTTCTAATTTGTAGAAAGTTTTAATGAGGATTGGTACTTAATAATAGGAGATTTTGATCACAAATTGTTCGAAGTTTCCATACTTAAATATATGTTTCACACAGGAATATGCCTTTTGGCAACAGCACAATTGCCACAGGAATATTTAGTTGACTACAACTAATAGTAGTTGCCTGAATTAGCTGAGTCTTCTAAGTTTTCAATACTATATTATTTAGTTGACTAAGTCTTCTAAGTTTTCAATACTATATTATTTAGTTGACTATTTTAAATTTATGGTCGACTAAAATTACAACAGCTGGAAACAGTACGTAAGTTACTTAAACATTTTGGCAAAATGGGTTTATATCAAAATTTGGAGGGGCCTCAAGGGTAACAGAACTACCAAAATAATGAAATTATGCTTTGCTTAAGCCCGTGCCTTTAAAGATCACATCCTCAAATTTCATGAGATTATAACCTTCTAACTTCTAATTAAGTTTTGATTAGTTCCAAACATCCCAATTAAGCTGTCTACAATCAAATCTGTTAAGTTTCCAACTTACAAGCCTAAGCTTGTAAGTGGAGGGCCAAACAAATATATGAAGTTATGTCAAACCCAATATTTGGGCGATGTGGGATGTGATATATTTTCAACACTCCTCCTCACATGCAAGTTTAACATAGGCATGTCACGTGGGTAACAAATACGGGCTCAATAGGCTCAAGAACGACATGTTTTGATACTATGTTAAGTTTCTAACTTAAAAGCCTAAGCTTTTAAGTAGATGGCCTAAACAGGTGTATAAAGACATGTTTAAGTCGACATTTAATCGATGTGGGATGTGGTATTTTCTAACAAAATCCTTACAAAACCCATCAAAAGATGTAATCACTATAACAAAGAATATCCCAAATTCTGATTAATGAGATTACAAACTTAATGATTTCTGATTAGTTCCAAAAATCACAATTAAGCAGCATGCAATCAAATCCTTCTAGAACCGACCAGAAGGATATAAACAATATGATATTGAAAATCTCAAATCCCAATAAACACAACACACTAATCCTAAATTAAATTCCCACTTTGGAATAAACACAAATAGACAGTCTGCTGTAGCTCACACCTCCCCAGAGGAACCCGAGGACATAAAACACCCAACTGAAACAGGAAATCAATTCAGTCCCATTTCCATAAAACAAATTAAGAACGCAATCACTACATCATTTACACATGATTTTGATAAGACCCAGATGAGAAAAATCGAAAGAATACATCAAACAATGAACAAACAAGCTAGAACAAATAAGTACCTGAGAATGAAGAAAAGAAAAGGGCGGAGAAGAATAGACCTTGAGCTCCTCCAATAAGGGGAGAGAGAGAGAGAGAGAGAGAGAGGAGTTAAAGAAAATGTTGGAGACTGAGAATGAGCACCCAGTTCTCAAGTAATAGAGGAAAAAGAGAAGTGACATTAAAATATGGAGGGTAAAGACAAAAGGGTGACGATCAGTTGAGAGACAGAGAGTTGTGAACCTATGTAGGTTTTTCAAAGTGGGCATTTGAAACAGCATGTGTTCATGAAAATTTGGTTTCTCTTGTCCACATATAGTACGTCGTTCCTGCGTTGATCATTCCACGCTTATCCCAAACTGGAAAACATGAAATTTTAGAAAGGAGTTCTTTTGCGTGAATACTCGGATGGAAATGAAATTTCCTTTTTCTTCTACATCTCTTTTTATTTTTATTTTTATTTTTATTTTTGGGTAAGTCTCTTTTTATTTTTTCCTCTCTGTTTTTTTATTTTTTATTTTTTTATAATTATTATTTAACTTTTTTTTTATTATAAAGATAAAATATCAATTCCCTATCAAACTAGTTTTATCTACCAAATTTTCACAAATAACAACCATTATTTCTAAAGGAAAATTAAATTCTTATAAACGATTACTCTGTACATTTTACTTTATATCTTAACTTTGTAAAAGCATCAGCAGTTTTATTTGTTTCTCTATACATATGATTAAGCTTAATATTCATATTATTCTTAATAATAATCTCTTTACAATTACTTATTATACTATAAATCATCCAAGGGCATTTATCCAAATTATGTAAACTATTAATAACCAATTTAGAATCACCTTCAACAATCACCTTGTTACTATTTTTTTATTTTGCTAACGAGTAACCATTCCTTAATGCAATAGCTTCCATTCTAGAAACAAAAACATTCATCTCAAAATAATTATAATGCATAGCAATTGGCTTACCAAAATGATCACGAATTTTTGATCCTATAGTCTCATTCTTTTTTTTAACAGATCCATCAAAATTTAATTCAACCCACTCATCATCAGGATGAATCTATCTAATAAATTTTGAATTCTTTTTAAATTTCTTGTTTTTACTATTTGTGGATTTATCAAAGTTAATACTCCTTTCGTCTCACAAAGATAGGCAAAGTTTCACAAAACACACAGTTTAAGAAAAATCATCATTATATTGACTTGTTATTTATTAAATTCCATCTTTCCAAAAATACCGATTCCTATTTGTTATCGGGTTTTGTGTGGAAAGTAATTATTAAAATAACAAAGGGTAGTATTGTGATACCTTGGGATCCCTCATCGCCTGGTTAAAAAAAGTGACTACATTATATATAGACTTTGCTCCCCAACTAATATGACACGTTTTGAAGTCGTAAGAGGTAACCCAAAGTGGACAATATCATGCTTGTGGTAGGGGCAGGGCATTACAATTGGTAGCACTGGAAAGCTATCATACACGTCCTTGATATCTCTAGAAAACATACACCTAATTAAACGACCCCTCCATCTTCCACGGCCTTCATTAAATGAGTCTTCCATGTAACTATGACACAGTCAGGTGATGTTACAAGCCAATAGGGGTTAAGCAAAGTGGAATTGTGGGGCCAAAAAGTACACTGAAGAGATGCATTCATAAAAACATTTAACATTTTGAGAGTAGCCCTCTTCTTCGAAAGTAATCAATTGAGGTAGAAGCTGTTAAATAGTAGCATTCACACAAACCCTGATGAATTTGCCTCGTTCTTTAGTTTCCTCTCTGTTTGTTTTGACATAATTTGTTTTATGATGCAAAAGCATTTTCCATGTAAATCTAATTATTGGTAAAATTTAAATTTCCCAAAGTTTTTTCCATTGTTTAATTTACCTCTTGAGTAGGATAGAATTTTAACCTTTATAGCATAGTTATTTGTAGATCACGTTTTCTTACACCGTGTTGTAAAACGACTTATGCCAAAAATGGCGTAAGTCATTTTCTATTCCTTTTACTCCAAACGGATAAAATGAATTACATAATCTTTGTTTTCCAGACCCATCCAAACGTCATTATTAATGTATTAGACGTAATTGATTTTCCTTTTTACATCAAATTAAACAGAAAATGGCTCTCTTTATACCACTGATCCTTGTGGCCTAGTGATAGTATCAGGACAGGTAGGGGTTTTGATAGTTGTAGGTGTGCGGGGTAAAATCTGTTCCCCGAGAATTGCTAATGATGAAGGAGTTAAATCTCACGCATGGACCTGTATTCACAAGCTAAGAAACCATGTCAGAGGGTAGGCCAAGATGAGTTTTGGCCAAGCCCTTTCCAAAAGTTAAGTCAGAGGCTGTTTATGGAGCAATGAAGAAGATGAATTTCAGAGGATTAGGGTATTGTAACTTACCTTATTCGACTGCATTATATTCTACTTATACCCACCTGTACGGACTGATCACATCACGTAACTGCCTTGGTTAGGTCAGATTTGACCATCGTTTACCAATAACTGTTTGACCATGGTTCACTGATCATGGTTAGGCGGATAACTATGGTTTCTTGTAACCGCTACGTTAGAAATAACAACTTTATTCATAGTTTTGGACTATAGTAGCGATTTAGACTGTAGTGTGAGTCATACGATGGGTGTCCCAAGCTGAGTATGAGGCCCCGAACTAGGTGATCACGTGCGTTGTAATGGATTTGACTGAACTGTCGTTGCCACGGGTTAGTGGTCCCAATTCAAGCTCTTTAGCCCAAGCTAAATCTTCGGTTCGAGAATATTTCCACACAGTAGGTAAAGGGTCGATTCTCCCTTTAATGTAATGCAAAAAATAAAAATACCAGAAATGGTTCTCTTTATAAAATGAATATTGTGTAATGGTCATGGAAACTTCCAACCGGGTAGTTTAAATTAGTGACTTTTTTATTCCCCTTTTTTTAGGAGAAATTAGTGACTTCTTACAGTGTCATTTGGGAACCCAGAATCCAACATCGGGTTCTACATCATTTTATAAAATTTATTTGTATGCTTTTATACTACCCAAACAATTATTTTATTTGGTATCTATATATCAACAAGTAGAAAGATTCAAGTTGGATTCCTCTCATAGGTCAACCGCAGTCAAATTTTTAAAACTTAATTGTTGTGAAGTGGACGGTGGCCAAATTCATGTTTCTCAATTCTTAAATTATTACACTACCAATTTCATCAAATTAAAATTAAAATTTGACATCCACATAAACCCATCTTCTCACCCAAGTTTTGAGAGGGGACAAATCAAAATCACCCCCCCCCCCCTCCCCCTTTGCCAATGCTATTCTAGCATAAGATTAGAGGCATGAAGATAGGTAGGAAGGGTTTGAGGTTCAATTCTTGTTGTTGACGAAGTAAAAAGAAATACCCAATCAAATTTGGTAAATCAATTTTTAGCCGAAAGTAATCAGTTGTGCATGCAATTCCATATAGAGGGGCTGAGGGGGGTCTTGCTACCACAAAAATTCAGGAAATTTTGCTGTAAAGGAGTATGATGATCCCATTTCTACAAGTATCCTCACTAGAACTTCCAATTTGTTACAACGTCATGCACAATATTGTGGTTGAAGAAACAATGTACAGCTAAAGTAGAAGAAGCCATTTATTGAAAAACCATTCATTGTCAATACAAAAGTTTAAGCTCTTCAGAATATATGTTGAGCCATATACCTGAAATAAATTATTCTAGAACCAAACAGCAACATATCAGTGCTCCATTAGAAGGAATAATGACCATCTCATAACCTGGGTGCAACACGAGGAGGGTCCCAGTCGGTCACAATGTGGTTACGGGTAATCTCCTTGAGCGAGCGGCAACCGCTTAATGCCATAGTTAGCTCAAACTCATCACGAAGCATTTGAAGAACTTTTCTTACACCAGCCTCACCTTCAGCCGCCAATGAGTACAACACTGGCCTTCCAATCTGAGATTCAAATGGGTCAAAATTTGCTCGGAAAGTAGGGATCTTTGGAATTCTATTTTAAGATTTATGATAAAATCTACACTACATTCTTCCATGAAAATTTAGATATGTATAGGATTAACAACATAAAGCAATTTAACACTTAATTTTCCAGGAGCAAGTCCACAGGGTGCAACTCGTTTTGGTTTGACCTCAACTCAAAAGTGAGCATGCCAAGGGTCACTTCTCATTTTCTTAACCCAAAACCAACCCATAGACTAGTAAAACCAACCCAACCCAACCTAAGCAAAGTTCGGGTTGATTAGGTTTAAAAAGAATATATTCAAAAAAAAAAAAAAAATACTACAAACCTTTAAGTTTATAACAAAAAAATCAAAATCAAGAAGATAAAAAATCAAAACGTTGTATGAATTTATTACTTTTTACAAACACCTAGTGCATTTCTAATATACAGCAACAAAATAAATAATAAACTTGGAACAATTATAATATGACGTATAAATATCTATACTTTATTTTTTTTTATTTTTAATTTTATTTCCAGAAAGAGAAGGAGCATCAAAGAGAACCTAGCATCCCAACTATGTTGACACCCTAGGCCTTCCAATCATGTGCTTACAACTCTAAATATTATTCCTTCCATCCCACAAAGATGGGTCATGTTTGACAAAACACAAAGTGCAAGAAAATTCATCATTGCATTGACTTGTCATTTATTAAACTCCATCTTTCCAAAATTACCCTCTCCTACTTTGTATTGGGTTTTGTGTTGAAAGTAATTATTAAAATAACAAAGGATAGTATATGAAAGTACAAACAATTTATAATTTGACTTTTCAAAATGCACAAACATTTTGGAACTAAAAGAGTAGCAAAATGGCCTATCTTTGTGGGATGGAGGGAGTATTAAAGAAGAAGAAAAATAGACACAAGGAAATAAATTGGAAAAGAGAACAAATAAAAGTTAAGTCTTGGTGGCTCATGATTGCCAAAATCCAGCTCACAGCAGCAAAAAAATTCAAAACTTAAACCTATAAGAAGGTAAATTAAACATATCATGGAAAATTAGACTATTAAAAGAAGATGGAGCCACATCAGCCTTTTTAGAATGTTGGATCTTGTCCATCTAACAGCTTAAGAATGGTGTCAAACATTGCCCCTTGATCCTAACCCTGTAAGTTCTCGGGTTGGGTTGATTTACTAGGTGTCTCAACACAAAATTGACTTGGTTCCCTATTTCCTTAACCCAGGACAGGAGCAAAACCACTAAAGAACCAAACCAAGCAAACGCAGAGGAGACTGGGTCGGTTCAGTTTATGGGTTGCAGTAGATCAAGCAGCACCCCTGGGTGCACCTACTCTTCAGAAGGAGTTACGAAGTTCGATGTTTTGAGGTATCATAATATTGCAGCGAATATACTTACAAATATGCCAGATGCTCCAAGAGCCAATGCTTTAAAGACATCTGTTCCGCGCCGTACCCCGCCATCCAGAAAAACAGGAACTCGGCCTTGTGCGGCTTTAACAACCTGCAAATTACCTCAAAAGAACCATTGCATCAGAAGAAAAGATACAGTTCTGAACAAATGCAGCTTCAACTGATGGTTTCAAATTTCAACATGGAAAAAATTTTAAGATAAGGAAATTAATCAGCATGGAGAATGACTAAGAACTCCGAAAGATATTGAGTGGACATTGCCAAAATGTCAGGAAGTGAGTGGCAACGACAAACTCTAGCAAAATATTTATGAATGATTCAGAAAAGAAGCATATTTGAATGTGAGAATTGGCAGAAAGCAATATATTTGGAGAAAAGGAAGCATAAGTTGTTTTCTGATATAATTTCAGAATAATTTGACAGATTCTGATCAATCATGAGAAATACATAAACAGTTTTTTTTTTTTAAAGTGGAGAGAGAGAGAGAGAGAGAGAGAGAGAGAATAAGATATAAAATGCTGAAATAAACACTACAATCATTTTTTTTTCTTTGGGTGGGATCAGAACATCACACTTCATAGACCTTGTAACTCCCCCCCCCCCCTATTTCTCTCTCTCTGGGGGGGGCCTGAGATGCCGAATTATACTAGAATGGATTCAGATATTTCAATGCACAATAATCCTGTCAATGCAAGAAAATGTACCTCTTCTAGAGCCATAATAGTTGAAGGAACATAATCGAGTTGGCGAGCTCCATGATTGGATACAATAATTCCTGCTGCTCCAGCATGTACTGCTAGCCTTGCTGTATGGTTGGCAAGAAAATTGGGTTTGAGTTAATAAATGATAGAAGTCATATAAAAGATCCAATAAGAATCAAAAGAAAGGAGGGTGTTTTTTTTTTGTTTATGAAAAATCTTTTTTTTTTTTTTTCAAACCATTTGATTAAATCTCAAGAGAGTAATATGAGATAAAAGGTATTTCTGATTTTATCTTATCGAATTTTGCTTACCATCCTCGGCAGTGAGTACACCCTTCACTAGAATTGGCAATTGTGTGATTGTTTGAAGCCACTTCACATCCTGTCCAAAACCCAGAAAAGCTTTTCAAAAGATTTCTTCTGTGATCTAGTTCATGAGATCTTAATATAGAAACAGCTATCTCACCTTCCAGCTAAGAGACCGGTCAATTTGCCCAGCAACATATGAAGCAAGTCCAGAGTCGTCAGTCTGCAAGGTTACCCCACTAAAATCATAAAAGAAAAAGTAACGTAAAGGAAAAACATTTATTTGATATTAATTGATCATGTATGTAACTTACCTTATCCATCTTTCCAAGATTCAGACCCTCAAAATTTTTCAATGTCAAGAACGGTGGCAAAGTAAATCTGTACAACAACCATTAAAACAACTCCTTACAACAGAGAAAACTGATTGAAGGAATATAAAAATTAAAAACTAATATTTGGATTGGGTTAATATATTATTCAAACAGACAAACAGAGGCATGTGGCATAGCCAAAAATTCAAATTCTCGGATCTTTTTTTTTTTTTTTTTTAAATTATATTTAAACAGGCTACCAGAGGGATATGGCATAACCAAAATTCAAATTCTTGGATCTTTTATTTTTCATTTTTTACAAAAAACAAGGTTCTGAGTAAGAGTTCACCTGTTCTTGATATCAGCTTCCCTGCGGCCAAGCCTTGGAGTATCCACAGTTAGGGCAATTGCCTTGAAGCCAGCTCTTTCAGCTCTCCTCACAAGCTGTGCAACCACATTCCTGTCTTTGTATACCTGTATGATAAGCAGAGCAATCATTTATAAGGTGGATAGTATAAATTATGACATGATAAGCACTCTCAAATTGATCATGCATTCAGGATTTAAAAAACAAATGTTATCCATGAATAAATTGGAATTCCGGATGAAATCAGAAAAGTATCACGCTAGAAACAGTAAGGCAGAGAATTTAAAAGTATTAGATATTTAAATTTAGTGCAGGCAATACATGTGTTATTCTATAATTATTTGGAATTATTTATGAATCTCACGAGTAATTCAGAAATTATAGTTAACAACAACAGAACAAGTAAGATGATCTTTCAAAACTTACATAAAGCTGGAAAAAGCGAATGCCAGGTCCTGTTGATGCGACCTCTTCAACACTAGAAGTAGCCCAGGAAGATAATGTCTGAAATGGTCAATCATTGAATAAATAAAACAAGGCAGACTATATGATATTGATTGCACTTAAACTAGCAAGCCACAGTAGAAAACAGGGCCCTAATGACCTACACAGTAAAACTAAGATTATGTAATGTCAGATAAGAGACAAATTTAAACTGAAGATCAAATTAAAGTAAAATGGAACGAAACCGGACCATGATTGTGCCAGCTGCCGATGCTGCTCTTGCTGTTGCATACTCTCCTGCATGAGAATATAACATTTTGGGTTCAGAAATAAATTGTGTTACTTATTCTTTTATATAAATTTCTTTAAAATAAATAATTACAACAAGAACTTCCCCCAATCTAACAACATCAAAACCTTGGGAAGTTAGGGGTATTTGGAAAGCAGCACTAAAGGATTAATTACTTCAAATGTTTATTATATAATTCTAAAACAAAAGAAAAATAAAAAATAAAAACACACTTGTAATAAACTCATAAATCAAATGTTTTACTTGCAACTTTTAAGATTAAACTGCGGTTAATTAGTGAAGATCAGTTTAAGCGTTAACTTAATTTCTTGAAAATGCACGTACCGCCAGCTCTACATGTGATGTTCAAAGGGGGTCAAAATAGAAGAGAACTCAATTGAATGTTTCCAGCATTTTTGCCTTCATTGTTCAATTATTCAATTAAGATGTCAGAATGTTGCCACCATAGATCATTTTAGTGGCCATTAGACAGCATTTAAAAGCAATTTATTAGTAGAATGGCTTCAGATAGGCGTTGAAATGATCCCTAAGGGTCCATTGGCACATATCTCCGTCAATTATTTTTTATCAATTGAAATCTTTTCAATTATTGATCAAGATATTACATTAATCTGCCACAGTCAGATGGTTCCCATGAGACGAGGGGGGTAGTTTTTATCCAAAAGATTGATTTAATTGGTAATTGCAAGAATTCCACAAAGTTAATTGCAGAGGATAAAACCATTAATTACCGGTATCTTCTCCATGGAAAGAATATTGAACATAAAAATGTAGTGCTTGGAAATTTATATGCCAGGAGATTATTCCTTATCAACATCTGAGATGGACCTTTAACATCTGAAGAGCAGGTGGCACCCACTTTTCCAACAAATCATTCCAACGTCCCAGCAAACTATGCAAAGTTGCAAACTAGACTGATTACAGGATGTCCTAGCAAACAGCATACTGAATTTTAGGGGCCCTAGTGGCCATGAGAATCATTCCTTATTACATTTGTCACCACACCCCCTAAGATTATGGGAATGGTTGTTATGGTTATTATGAACACATGTGTGTATTCACGTATGTAAATAGTCATATGTATGCAATCATGCATATATAATATATATATATATATATATATATATATATTATATATAAATTCCCACATGAAAGTCATATTATGCATGTTGAAATGTACTGTAAAAATAAAACTGCTCAATCAATGCATTGAAAAAGAGGACAGGCTTAATGAAACAGAGCATATTTACCTTCAGGGTGAGCCATTTTCTGCATAGCTGTAGGAGCAATCATGATGGGCATGGAAATATTGAAGCCCAATACAGTTGTGGCCATGTCTATTTTGCTTACATCAATAAGGATACGGGGTCGGAACCTATTATGTGATCAAAAACAAAATATTAAGAGATGAAAACTCCAATATTAATGCTGAAATAAATAAAAGAAAGACAGAGAATGCTTTTCGCAAAAATCATCTCTTTTTTCCAAGAAGTTGAAACAAGCACATGAATCACCGGATAAAACCAAAGCAAAAGAAGAATTAATTTTTGGGGGAATTGAAAATGGCAAAAGAAGAGCATACAGAATCCTTGAGAATGCATTTCGATTCTCCTTAAGAGTCCACTGGTCCTCTGCACCTGATGCATAGTAGTCATAAATCATCTTTGGCAATTTCTCCTTGGCAATGGCCTCATACTCCATAACATTGGTTATCTCCATCTTTTCAATGCACTATTTATACCTTCCCCAAACAATTCTGAAAACAAATTTCAAAAAATATTGACTCGTGTATGTTCATCAAAAAATTTCTCAAATTTCTTCTCAACTTCAAAGAATTTAAAAATATAAGCAGAAACATATTTAATCTGAGTAAGGCACTTTGAACAATGTTTGAATTATGAAACATATAAGGGCCTATTAATACGCCCAATGGAAATTGAATTGTTTCTTCTTTTTTGTTTTGTTGAATTTGAAGTTGTGAACAAATCCATCATTCTAAACAGGGCAATTCAAGAGAATCACAGCCAACTCTGTAAACTATTGTAAGTGTTTTACATTGTGGCTTTTCTTGAATTCGTGAAATTGATATTACATCATTTATTATGGTGATGGATCCCATTAACAATGATAAATTTGCACCTTCAATGCTATATATATTGCAAATGGAACTATTTGGTTTCCATGGGACAACCAAACATGAAACATAGCGTAAAAGCTTAGGTACATCAACCAGTAAGTAGAAGGACAGTGAAGAAGAAAAAAATAACAGTATATCCGATTCCACTAAGGTTAAAATCCTATAAGACCACACTAGCAGCAAAGAAGCAGACTCAAAGTCCAAATTCTGCTGTATTCATTTCAGGAAACATAGAGTTATAACCTTAACTTCAAATTAAGGTTGGAATTTCCTGAAATTACAATTCCTCAAGTTCCTGCTTTCACATTAGTCATTTGGGACAACTCACCCTTTTCACTCATATGCAAGATTCATCAGTCCCCCAACCTTACAAAGCAGGAAACCCCTGCTTTTCATGCCTTTAACTGTAGAGGACGTAAGCCCCACTTTCCATTGAAAATCAACAAATTCTTAGATTATGTCCGGAAAAACCGCACTTTTAAGAGAACTACCAAGATGATCAAATAATGCTTTGCTTAAGCTCGTGCCTTTAAGGATCACATCCTCAAATTTCACGAGATTATAATCTTAACTTCAAATTAAGTTTTGATTAGTTCCAAACATCACAATCAAGCTATCTGCGATCAAATCTTTATAAAACCCGTCAGAAGATATAATCATGATGACAAAGAATATCCCAAACTTAATTATAGATTAAGTTCTAATTAGTTCCAAAAATCACAATTAAGCAGCATGCAATCAAATCCTTCTAGAACCCACCAGAAGGATATAAACAATATGATATTGAAAATCTCAAATCCCAATAAACACAACACACTAATCCTAAATTAAATTCCCACTTTGGAATAAACACAAACAGACAGTCTGCTCTCACACCTCACCAGAACCCAAGAACATAAAACACCAACTGAAACAGGAAATCAATTCAGTCCCATTTCCATATAACAAATTAAGAACGCAATCACTACATCATTTACACATGATTTTGATAAGACCCAGATGAGAAAAATCAAAAGAAGACATCAAACAATGAATAAACAAGAACAAATAAGTACCTGAGAATGAAGAAAATGAAAGGGCAGAGAAGAATAGACCTTGAGCTCCTCCAATAAGGAAGGAGAGAGAGAGAGAGAGAGAGAGAGAGAGAGAGAGACAGGTGTTAAAGATAATGTTGGAGACTGAGAATGAGCACTCAATTCTCAAGTAATACAATACAAACAAACAGTACAGAGGAAAACGAGAAGTGACGTTAAAATATGGAGGGTAAAGACAAAAGGGTAACGATCAGTTGAGAGAGAGAGAGAGTTGTGCACTTGTGCGGATTAGTTTTTCAAGATGGGCATTTGAAACAGCATCCGTTCATGGAAATTTTGGTTTCTCTTATCCACATATAGTACGTCGTTCCTGCGTCGGACAGCGTTTGGTTGATCATTCCACGCTTATCCTAAACTGGAAAACATGAAAATTTAGAAAGGAGTTCTTTTATTATTTTTTGGTAAAAACTACTAAAACGGATTGCAAAAAACGCAGCTCTTTGTGTGAATACTCGGATGGAAATGATATTTCCTTTTTCTTCTAATCTCTCACTTTGTTTTTTTTGCCTTTTTTTTTTCCCTCTCCATTTGTTTCGACCTTAAGTTGCTTTATGGTGCAAAAGCTTCTTCTTGTAAATCCAATTATTGATAGATTTCCATTGTTTGGCTTACCTCATGAAATATGATAAAAATTTAGCCCTTTATGAAAAAATTAAATTTTATCCCTTTATGATAAAACCGCCTAAGGCCAAAAATGACGTAAGTCATTTTCCATTCCTCTTATTCCAAAAAAGTAAAATAAATTACATCATCTTTGTTTTCCAGGTTTTTTACACAGAATTTATTTTCCTTTTTAGCTTGAAACAAATAGAAAATGGTTTTCTTTTTAAAGAAAATGACAAAACAGTGGGCCAAAATAAAAGTAAACTTTAAAAGAGGACTAAGACTCTCATATTCATTTCAAAATAGCAATAATGGATTTTAATTATAAAAAAAAAGGGATATAGGGTCAAATGTCCACTATACCATTTTTTTTTTTTACCCTACCCAAATCCTATGAGATTGTTCTCATCTCTCTTTATTAAATAAAACTTAATTAATATTTCTCCTACGTATTGAGAAAGAGATAAAAGATAAAATATTTCTCCTATGTTTTTGTTTTGTTTTTTTTTTTAAAAAAAAGCATGATTTAAATTTAATTCACATACCCATCGGCAGAAAAAAAATAATTTCAAATCCATATGTGTATATTATTATTCTAGTTGAAAAATATATATATGATTGGTTTTTGGAATTATGTTTTGAGACTTTTAAATTAGAAGAGAATATATGGGTTTAATGTGAGAAGGGTATTAAGGTGGGATAAAAAAATAAAAAATTAGGAAGGCAAAATGGTTATTATAAAAAGGCAAAATCATTATTAGAAAATGACATATGGTAGATCCCTTTTTTGGGAATTAGAGTTTATTACTATCGTTTTAAATGGAATAAGAGAGATTTTTCCTTTTATTTGGAATTACTTTTATTTTGAACCACCATTTCGTCATTCTCCCTTCTTTATACCACCGACCCTTATGGCTTAATAGTGGTTCCAAAATGGGTAAGGTTTGGAAAGTCGTAGATTCAATGGTCGATTTCTCTCTAATGTAATCTATAAAAAAAAAAAAAAAAAGAGAAAAAGAAAGTTTTCTCTATAATCTAATATCTAATATATATAAAGCACTTCATTTTTATATTTCAACTGATTTGTCAAATGGTGAGTGAAGCTTGGCCACGTCAGTTTTTTGAAATACCATTGGATCTTGTGAATCTAATGGCTTAAAAATGAGATGCAAAAATGAAGTGCAAAAATTGAGTCCATATATCCTGACCCTATATACATATATATAAACAATGTTCAAGGCTACCACTTGGCACATTTCTATGTAGCCAAGTGGCTCTTTCTTTATTTTTTTAATATATTTGTATATTTTTTAAAAATAGATTTAAAGAGACCCATCTTTACATAACTTCTTGGTAGTTATCTTTTAAACATTTGCTCCAAAAATCTCTCCTATTTTACAGTAGGTTTGAAACCGTTAGAGAGATTTAATTGTTGACTTTCTCCTTCCTATTGCTATATTCATATCTTCTTCTCTCTCTTTTATGGTTATGGAGTTATGTTTCCCAAATAGTTTCCCATGCATTTTTACTTCTAGTAACAACGTATGACTTTGATATTTGTTTCTTTAGTTTTTAATCAAATAGGTTGACACATTTATATGAACTGAATATTTTGCCAAGTATTTTTGTGGGTTAAAAGATCTATAAGTAATATTAATTTTTGTGAATTGAATATTCAAGTTTTGCTACTATTGTTATTGTTGTTGAGTTCTCTTTTCTTTGTTTTACCGATTGTATTACTTATCATGTCTTTGCTATTTTTTCATTAATACTATTGCTTTGTATATATACTTATGCATTTATGCGTGTTTACAGGTTAAACTAAGAAAAAAAGAATTCGACTTTTCCAAAAAAAAAGAAATAAATAAATAAAATTGTATTGTATATTTTTGTTAGGATTTTCTCCAACATATTTATAATGAAGAATGATATTTTATATAATATTTTTAAGTACGTATTTTATCCCGTGCAGATGCAGGGATCTTACCCTAGTATATATATAAAAACAGTGTTCACCATTGCCACATGGTGATTTTTTATAAAACCACGTCGCCTCTTCTTTACTTTTTATTTGTTTTTTGAAAAGTTGTTTCTTTTAAATTCATAAACTGTTGGACATCTAAATAGATGTCCCAACCAGTGCAATAGTTATCTCTTTGAATTTCTCTTAAATTAAAACTCTCTAGACAACTATTTTATTGCATTTTTATGAAGCCATTTAATATATATATATATATATATATATATATATATATATATAAAGAGACCAATCCCCACATAACTGCTTGGTAGTTAGCTTTTGTTTCAATTGTTTCATATCTCAATACTATGAAATTTTATGTCTCATTTCAAACTCCATCTTCCAATTGAAGAGTTACTCACTTCAAATATCTCCATACAAAGATCCCCACGTTCTTATCAAATTCTTACGTTATATTCTTCACAACATTTATTTATTTATTTATTTTCCATATGTCTTTCTATTTTCACAAATTTGAATGCATCTCCCCTAGGTATATACTTTACCTTGTTTGACGAGATGGTGGCAACATTCTAGGGGAAACTCTTACTTCAAATTCTTTTGAACATGAAGAAATCCAGTAAGTTTCTCCTATTTCCTAATGCTTTATTTATTATTATTTTTTTTTATATTTTTTTGGTAGAAACCTTTTCCTAATGCTTTTGAACAAAAAAAAAAAAAAAAAAAAAAATCCACCAAGTTTCTATCATGCTCACACTGTATCTCTCGTGGCTATCCTTTTGGTATGTATACGTTTTTACAAATATTATAAAAAAATCCATGTGTGATCCTCTTAGAATGAGAATAGAAATAAAGAATAAATGGAAACATATAAAATGTTTTATTAAGTAAAATTTTAGGTATTCTTAAATTTCTAAATTTTTAATTAATTTTGAAATATATATATGTGCTCTTTATTTGCTTTTTAAAAAGTTGGGTCTTTCAATCTCCCAAACCTTTTCAAACCGTTTTACATTTAAATAGCTTTTAATTTTTCCAACTATTGTAACTGTTCTCTCTTTCAAATTCTCCACCAACTCTACAATGCATCATCACCAACCATGGCCAGAGAAATGCCTTACTCCTAGATATCTCTCCGACTCTCTGCTTCCTAAGTCATCATCCACATGGAAGTTTATTACTTTTAACCTTTATAAATGTTTAGACTGAGTTTGGAAATCCAATGAGTCTTAGCAACTATTTAAAAAGACATTGTTAATTCTTCCAACCAATACGATTCCTCTATTTGCCCAATTTCATTAGCAATATATATATTTACATCAAATCCACTACACAGGAAAAGACAATTCGCTCATACAAAATAACCATAGGCACGCTAGAGAAAGAAGAGCCCTTTGGTTCATTTATATTTTTACTTGATCATCCTCTTCTTTTTTTTTTTTTTTTTTTAATAATAGAAAAGTAATAACATGATTATCTTTTATAATTGCAGATGTGATAGATTAATCACTAAATAAGATCAATAATTTTTCACCTTTTAAATTTTGTATTTTTAATCAATTTTGCATTTACATCATTTATTATAATTAATTACACTTATTATATATTTTTAATTTGTATTTTATCCCATGCATTGCATGGATTCACCGCTAGTATTCAATTCAACTCAATAGTTTAAATTAGCGACTTATTTTTTTTCCTTCTTTTTTATTTTTTGGAGAGGAAATTTGTGCCCCCTTAGACTAAGTTATTTGGGAACCCAAAATACACCATTCGGTCCTACCACTCCTACTTATCAAGAAGTAGAAAGATTCGAGTTGGATTCCTCTCCTGGGTCAGCCAGAGGTCAAATTTTTAATACCTTAATTGTTATAATTAAGGTGAACAGTGGCCAAATCCATGTTAATTTCTCTTTTCTCAAATTATTACACTACCAAACAAATTTTTGAAGCCCCAAATTATCCTTTCATGGAAATGGTGTGATTGGTTACTGTCGGACAAAGGTCCTCAAGGATCCCACATAAAATTAACTTCCTCAAAAGAAATATCACATGCTTTGCTTGCGTAAACTCGACTTGTCTCCTATATCTAATAGTCTTTGACCAATGACCCATGCATGTGGGTGGTGTGGTTCACGGACTTGTGATAAGAACTGGACTTATGTTGGCCTACCTAACAGAAATTCATGAAGTTAGTGAGAAGTCCTAGGAAATAATTGTGTACTTTATTAATTAAATATTCGAGCAATCATCCCATGGACTTGGTTACGCACTGGCGTGATGTGTATTTATTTTTTGATAATTTTATTTATGTATTGGAGTCATTAATCTTCGATAGGGTTAAAGTTAAATTATGATTCAATCGATTTGGAGAGTATTTGTGATTTCTTTTTTTTTTTCTTGACCCCTCCTATCGTTGGTTCTTGTGTGGATAGAGAAAGACAACTTTTTCAAGAATTTATGACACTTTATCATAGATTAAATTCCGAAAAATTGTTTATTTTATTGTTAATCATTACTAAAGATAACAAAAAGAGACCAGGTCATCGCCATCTAGGTTATCTCATTGGATAGTTCCTTGGCATGTGAACATTTTATGCATCATTAATTATTCGGTAACACTATTGGACCCTCTTAATAACCCTTAAAATTGCCCTTTATGATGTGTTATGATTCATGAAAACAGAGGTGGACTAGTGGGGCCTGATAGCACTAGTCCCAATATGTACGCATCATAGAGGTTGTTTTCGCCTTTGGGGTTGTTAAGGGGTCTCCAATAGTATTTTTTTCAATT